>CM068368.1:325004962-325164962 GCA_034769895.1 Magicicada septendecula
AAACAGAATCAAATAATGTTTTGCATACAGCCCTGATTTGTAGAGTACTCAAGACCTATTGTTTTTGGTGAAGATCGGTTAAGGGGAAGGGGTTGTTTACCAGCAACGGTTTTTTATCAAGGGTATTTTTACTTCCATATTCCTTAAAGAATGGAAGTATGGTGATGGCAAAAAAAATCGTGTTCGAGATTATTGCAGATTCTGATTCTACTACACTCAAAACATGAAAAAAAGTCGTTTTCCGAAAAGTGTCTGTGTGTGTGTGTCTGTCTGTCTGTGTGTGTGTCTGTCTGTGTGTCTGTCTGTGTGTCTATCTGTAGATTTTTTTTTATTTGCAAACGATAACTGCCGCAAATTCAAACAGAATCAAATAATTTTTTGCATGCAGCCCTGATTTGCAGAGTACTAGCGATCTATTGTTTTTGGTGAAGATCGGTTGAGGGAAGGGGTAGTTTACCGGCAACAGTTTTTTTTTAGCAAGGGTAATTTTGTTTGTTTGGCAAACGATAACAGCTGCAAATTTAAACAGAATCAAATAATGTTTTGCATACAGCCCTGATTTGTAGAGTACTCAAGGCCTATTGTTTTTGGTGAAGATCGGTTTAGGAAAAGGGGTAGTTTACCTGTAACGTTTTATGTTTTAACAAGGGTATTTCCTATGGCAAACGATAACAGCCGCAAATTCAAGCAGAATCAAAAGATTCTTTGCATACAGCACTAAATTGTAGAGTTCTCAATACCTATTGTTTTTGGTGAAGATCGGTTGAGGGAAAGGGGTAGTTTACCAGCAAAGTTTTTTTAACAAGGGTATTTTCTATGGCAAACGATAACAGCCGCAAATTCAAACAGAATCAAATAATGTTTTGCATACAGCCCTGATTTGTAGAGTACTCAAGACCTATTGTTTTTGGTGAAGATCGGTTGAGGGAAAGGGGTTGTTTACCAGCAACGTTTTTTATCAAGCGTATTTTCTATGGCAAACGATAACACCCGCAAATTCAAACAGAATCAAATAATTTTTTGCATACGTCCCTAAATTGTAGAGGTCTCAATGACTTTCGATTTTGGTGAAGATCGGTTAAGGGGAAGGGGTAGTTTACCGGCAACCTTTTACGTTTTAACAAGAGTAAAGTACTTGAAAATTTATTTAAACTTTTTGAAACAATGGTAATTGTTAAAAATAAAATAATTTTGTTGCCAGGCAATAAAATTATAATTTTTTCATTTTAATGTAAAATAATATTTTTCATTTAATACAGCAATAAAAAGGCAGGTAAGACACAGCCTGGCTGTTTGGCTGAAAATTATTTTAAATATAAATCTTACAATATGGAAGTCATGTATGGTTCTCCATACCAAATTCAAACAGAAGCATATAATATTTTATATACAGCCCTGAATTGTAGAGTTCTCAATACATGTCGTTTTTGGTAAAGATCGGTTAAGGGAAATGGGTAGTTTACCTGCAACGGTTTTTTATAAAGGGTAATTTTTACTTCCATGTTCCTTAAGGAAATGGAAGTATGTTGATGGCAAAAAAATCGTGTTCGAGATTATTGCAGATTCTGATTGTACTACACTCAAAACATGAAAAAAAGTCGTTTTTCGAAATGTGTGTGTGTGTGTGTGTGTGTGTGTGTGTAGATTTCCTTTTAGCAAACGATACAGCCGCAAATTCGAACAGAATCAAATAATTTTTTGCATACTGCCCTGATTTGTAGAGTGCTCACGACGTATTGTTTTTGGTGAAGATAGGTTGAGGGAAAGGGGTAGTTTAACGGCAACGTTTTTTTTTATCAAGGTTAATTTGGTTTTCTTGGCAAACGATAACAGCCGCAAATTCAAACAGAATCAAATGATGTTTTGCTTACAGCCCTGTATTGTAGAGTTCTCAATACCTATTGGTGTTTGTGAAGATCGGTTAAGGGAAAGGGTTGGTTTACCAGCAACGTTTTATGTTTTAAAAGGGTATTTTCTATTGCAAACGATAAGAGCCGCAAATTCAAACAGAATCAAATACGTTTTCGCATACAGCCCTGATTTGTTGAGTACTAAAGACCTATTGTTTTTGGTAAAGATCGGTTAGGGGAAGGGGGTAGTTTACCAGCCACGTTTTTTGTTTTATGAAGGGTATTGCTTATGGCAAGCGATAACTGCCGCAAATTCAAACAGAATCATATAATATTTTGCATACAGCCCTGAATTGCAGAGTTCTCAAGACTTGCCGTTTTTGGTGAAGATCGGTTAAAGGAAAGGGGTAGTTTACCAGCAACGGTTTTTTATCAAGGGTATTTTTACTTCCATATTCCTTAAGGAATGGAAGTATGGTGATGGCAAAAAAAATCGTGTTCGAGATTATTGCAGATTCTGATTCTACTACACTCAAAACATGAAAAAAAGTCGTTTTCCGAAAAGTGTCTGTGTGTGTGTCTGTCTGTCTGTCTGTCTGTGTGTCTGTCTGTGTGTCTGTCTGTGTGTCTGTCTGTAGATTTTTTTTTTTTTTGGCAAACGATAACTGCCGCAAATTCAAACAGAATCAAATAATTTTTTGCATGCAGCCCTGATTTGCAGAGTACTCGCGATCTATTGTTTTTGGTGAAAATCGGTTGAGGGAAAGGGGTAGTTTACCGGCAACGGTTTTTTTTTAGCAAGGGTAATTTTGTTTGTTTGGCAAACGATAACAGCTGCAAATTCAAACAGAATCAAATAATGTTTCGCATACAGCCCTGAATTGTAGAGTTCTCAAGATCTGTCGATTTTGGTGAAGACCGGTTAAGGGAAAGGGGTAGTTTACCTGTAACGTTTTATGTTTTAACAAGGGTATTTCCTATGGCAAACGATAACAGCCGCAAATTCAAACAGAATCAAAAGATTATTTGCATACAGCCCTAAATTGTAGAGTTCTCAAGACCTATTGTTTTTGGTGAAGTTCGGTTGATGGAAAGGGGTAGTTTACCAGCAACGTTTTTTTAACAAGGGTATTTTCTATGGCAAACGATAGCAGCCGCAAATTTAAACAGAATCAAATAATGTTTTGCATACAGCCCTGATTTGTAGAGTACTCAAGGCCTATTGTTTTTGGTGAAGATCGGTTCAGGAAAAGGGGTAGTTTACCTGTAACGTTTTATGTTTTGACAAGGGTATTTTCTATGGCAAACGATAACAGCCGCAAATTCAAGCAGAATCAAAAGATTCTTTGCATACAGCACTAAATTGCAGAGTTCTCAAGACCTACTGTTTTTGGTGAAGATCGGTTGAGGGGAAGGGGTTGTTTACCGGCAACGTTTTTTTATCAAGCGTATTTTCTATGGCAAACGATAACACCCGCAAATTCAAACAGAATCAAATAATTTTTTGCGTACGTCCCTAAATTGTAGAGGTCTCAATGACTTTCGATTTTGGTGAAGATCGGTTAAGGGGAAGGGGTAGTTTACCGGCAACCTTTTACGTTTTAACAAGAGTAAAGTACTTGAAAATTTATTTAAACTTTTTGAAACAATGGTAATTGTTAAAAATAAAATAATTTTGTTGCCAGGCAATAAAATTATAATTTTTTCATTTTAATGTAATATAATATTTTTCATTTAATACAGCAATAAAAAGGCAGGTAAGACACAGCCTGGCTGTTTGGCTGAAAATTATTTTAAATATAAATCTTACAATATGGAAGTCATGTATGGTTCTCCATACCAAATTCAAACAGAAGCATATAATATTTTATATACAGCCCTGAATTGTAGAGTTCTCAATACATGTCGTTTTTGGTAAAGATCGGTTAAGGGAAATGGGTAGTTTACCAGCAACGGTTTTTTATAAAGGGTAATTTTTACTTCCATGTTCCTTAAGGAAATGGAAGTATGGTGATGGCAAAAAAATCGTGTTCGAGATTATTGCAGATTCTGATTGTACTACACTCAAAACATGAAAAAAAGTCGTTTTTCGAAAAGTGTGTGTGTGTGTGTGTGTGTGTGTGTGTGTGTGTGTGTGTGTGTGTGTGTGTGTGTGTGTGTGTGTGTGTGTGTGTGTGTGTGTGTGTGTGTGTGTGTGTGTGTGTGTGTGTAGATTTCCTTTTAGCAAACGATACAGCCGCAAATTCGAACAGAATCAAATAATTTTTTGCATACTGCCCTGATTTGTAGAGTGCTCACGACGTATTGTTTTTGGTGAAGATAGGTTGAAGGAAAGGGGTAGTTTACCGGCAACTTTTTTTTTATCAAGGTTAATTTTGTTTTCTTGGCAAACGATAACAGCCGCAAATTCAAACAGAATCAAATGATGTTTTGCTTACAGCCCTGTATTGTAGAGTTCTCAATACCTATTGGTGTTTGTGAAGATCGGTTAAGGGAAAGGGGTAGTTTACCAGCAAAGTTTTATGTTTTAAAAGGGTATTTTCTATTGCAAACGATAAGAGCCGCAAATTCAAACAGAATCAAATACGTTTTCGCATACAGCCCTGATTTGTTGAGTACTAAAGACCTAATGTTTTTGGTGAAGATCGGTTAAGGGAAGGGGGTAGTTTACCAGCCACGTTTTTTGTTTTATGAAGGGTATTGCGTATGGCAAACGATAACTGCCGCAAATTCAAACAGAATCATATAATATTTTGCATACAGCCCTGAATTGCAGAGTTCTCAAGACTTGCCGTTTTTGGTGAAGATCGGTTAAAGGAAAGGGGTAGTTTACCAGCAACGGTTTTTTATCAAGGGTATTTTTACTTCCATATTCCTTAAGGAATGGAAGTATGGTGATGGCAAAAAAAATCGTGTTCGAGATTATTGCAGATTCTGATTCTACTACACTCAAAACATGAAAAAAAGTCGTTTTCCGAAAAGTGTCTGTGTGTGTGTCTGTCTGTCTGTCTGTCTGTGTGTCTGTCTGTGTGTCTGTCTGTAGATTTTTTTTTTTTTGGCAAACGATAACTGCCGCAAATTCAAACAGAATCAAATAATTTTTTGCATGCAGCCCTGATTTGCAGAGTACTCGCGATCTATTGTTTTTGGTGAAAATCGGTTGAGGGAAAGGGGTAGTTTACCGGCAACGGTTTTTTTTTAGCAAGGGTAATTTTGTTTGTTTGGCAAACGATAACAGCTGCAAATTCAAACAGAATCAAATAATGTTTCGCATACAGCCCTGAATTGTAGAGTTCTCAAGATCTGTCGATTTTGGTGAAGACCGGTTAAGGGAAAGGGGTAGTTTACCAGTAACGTTTTATTTTTTAACAAGGGTATTTCCTATGGCAAACGATAACAGCCGCAAATTCAAACAGAATCAAAAGATTATTTGCATACAGCCCTAAATTATAGAGTTCTCAAGACCTATTGTTTTTGGTGAAGTTCGGTTGATGGGAAGGGGTAGTTTACCAGCAACGTTTTTTTAACAAGGGTATTTTCTATGGCAAACGATAGCAGCCGCAAATTTAAACAGAATCAAATAATGTTTTGCATACAGCCCTGATTTGTAGAGTACTCAAGGCCTATTGTTTTTGGTGAAGATCGGTTCAGGAAAAGGGGTAGTTTACCTGTAACGTTTTATGTTTTGACAAGGGTATTTTCTATGGCAAACGATAACAGCCGCAAATTCAAGCAGAATCAAAAGATTCTTTGCATACAGCACTAAATTGCAGAGTTCTCAAGACCTATTGTTTTTGGTGAAGATCGGTTGAGGGGAAGGGGTTGTTTACCGGCAACGTTTTTTTATCAAGCGTATTTTCTATGGCAAACGATAACACCCGCAAATTCAAACAGAATCAAATAATTTTTTGCATACGTCCCTAAATTGTAGAGGTCTCAATGACTTTCGATTTTGGTGAAGATCGGTTAAGGGGAAGGGGTAGTTTACCGGCAACCTTTTACGTTTTAACAAGAGTAAAGTACTTGAAAATTTATTTAAACTTTTTGAAACAATGGTAATTGTTAAAAATAAAATAATTTTGTTGCCAGGCAATAAAATTATAATTTTTTCATTTTAATGTAATATAATATTTTTCATTTAATACAGCAATAAAAAGGCAGGTAAGACACAGCCTGGCTGTTTGGCTGAAAATTATTTTAAATATAAATCTTACAATATGGAAGTCATGTATGGTTCTCCATACCAAATTCAAACAGAAGCATATAATATTTTATATACAGCCCTGAATTGTAGAGTTCTCAATACATGTCGTTTTTGGTAAAGATCGGTTAAGGGAAATGGGTAGTTTACCAGCAACGGTTTTTTATAAAGGGTAATTTTTACTTCCATGTTCCTTAAGGAAATGGAAGTATGGTGATGGCAAAAAAATCGTGTTCGAGATTATTGCAGATTCTGATTGTACTACACTCAAAACATGAAAAAAAGTCGTTTTTCGAAAAGTGTGTGTGTGTGTGTGTGTGTGTGTGTGTGTGTGTGTGTGTGTGTGTGTGTGTGTGTGTGTGTGTGTGTGTGTGTGTGTGTGTGTGTGTGTGTGTGTGTGTGTGTGTGTGTGTGTGTGTGTGTGTGTGTGTGTGTGTGTGTGTGTGTGTGTGTGTGTAGATTTCCTTTTAGCAAACGATACAGCCGCAAATTCGAACAGAATCAAATAATTTTTTGCATACTGCCCTGATTTGTAGAGTGCTCACGACGTATTGTTTTTGGTGAAGATAGGTTGAGGGAAAGGGGTAGTTTACCGGCAACTTTTTTTTTATCAAGGTTAATTTTGTTTTCTTGGCAAACGATAACAGCCGCAAATTCAAACAGAATCAAATGATGTTTTGCTTACAGCCCTGTATTGTAGAGTTCTCAATACCTATTGGTGTTTGTGAAGATCGGTTAAGGGAAAGGGGTAGTTTACCAGCAACGTTTTATGTTTTAAAAGGGTATTTTCTATTGCAAACGATAAGAGCCGCAAATTCAAACAGAATCAAATACGTTTTCGCATACAGCCCTGATTTGTTGAGTACTAAAGACCTAATGTTTTTGGTGAAGATCGGTTAAGGGAAGGGGGTAGTTTACCAGCCACGTTTTTTGTTTTATGAAGGGTATTGCGTATGGCAAACGATAACTGCCGCAAATTCAAACAGAATCATATAATATTTTGCATACAGCCCTGAATTGCAGAGTTCTCAAGACTTGCCGTTTTTGGTGAAGATCGGTTAAAGGAAAGGGGTAGTTTACCAGCAACGGTTTTTTATCAAGGGTATTTTTACTTCCATATTCCTTAAGGAATGGAAGTATGGTGATGGCAAAAAAAATCGTGTTCGAGATTATTGCAGATTCTGATTCTACTACACTCAAAACATGAAAAAAAGTCGTTTTCCGAAAAGTGTCTGTGTGTGTGTCTGTCTGTCTGTCTGTCTGTGTGTCTGTCTGTGTGTTTGTCTGTGTGTCTGTCTGTAGATTTTTTTTTTTTTGGCAAACGATAACTGCCGCAAATTCAAACAGAATCAAATAATTTTTTGCATGCAGCCCTGATTTGCAGAGTACTCGCGATCTATTGTTTTTGGTGAAAATCGGTTGAGGGAAAGGGGTAGTTTACCGGCTACGGTTTTTTTTTAGCAAGGGTAATTTTGTTTGTTTGGCAAACGATAACAGCTGCAAATTCAAACAGAATCAAATAATGTTTCGCATACAGCCCTGAATTGTAGAGTTCTCAAGATCTGTCGATTTTGGTGAAGACCGGTTAAGGGAAAGGGGTAGTTTACCAGTAACGTTTTATGTTTTAACAAGGGTATTTCCTATGGCAAACGATAACAGCCGCAAATTCAAACAGAATCAAAAGATTATTTGCATACAGCCCTAAATTGTAGAGTTCTCAAGACCTATTGTTTTTGGTGAAGTTCGGTTGATGGGAAGGGGTAGTTTACCAGCAACGTTTTTTTAACAAGGGTATTTTCTATGGCAAACGATAGCAGCCGCAAATTTAAACAGAATCAAATAATGTTTTGCATACAGCCCTGATTTGTAGAGTACTCAAGGCCTATTGTTTTTGGTGAAGATCGGTTCAGGAAAAGGGGTAGTTTACCTGTAACGTTTTATGTTTTGACAAGGGTATTTTCTATGGCAAACGATAACAGCCGCAAATTCAAGCAGAATCAAAAGATTCTTTGCATACAGCACTAAATTGCAGAGTTCTCAAGACCTATTGTTTTTGGTGAAGATCGGTTGAGGGGAAGGGGTTGTTTACCGGCAACGTTTTTTTATCAAGCGTATTTTCTATGGCAAACGATAACACCCGCAAATTCAAACAGAATCAAATAATTTTTTGCATACGTCCCTAAATTGTAGAGGTCTCAATGACTTTCGATTTTGGTGAAGATCGGTTAAGGGGAAGGGGTAGTTTACCGGCAACCTTTTACGTTTTAACAAGAGTAAAGTACTTGAAAATTTATTTAAACTTTTTGAAACAATGGTAATTGTTAAAAATAAAATAATTTTGTTGCCAGGCAATAAAATTATAATTTTTTCATTTTAATGTAATATAATATTTTTCATTTAATACAGCAATAAAAAGGCAGGTAAGACACAGCCTGGCTGTTTGGCTGAAAATTATTTTAAATATAAATCTTACAATATGGAAGTCATGTATGGTTCTCCATACCAAATTCAAACAGAAGCATATAATATTTTATATACAGCCCTGAATTGTAGAGTTCTCAATACATGTCGTTTTTGGTAAAGATCGGTTAAGGGAAATGGGTAGTTTACCAGCAACGGTTTTTTATAAAGGGTAATTTTTACTTCCATGTTCCTTAAGGAAATGGAAGTATGGTGATGGCAAAAAAATCGTGTTCGAGATTATTGCAGATTCTGATTGTACTACACTCAAAACATGAAAAAAAGTCGTTTTTCGAAAAGTGTGTGTGTGTGTGTGTGTGTGTGTGTGTGTGTGTGTGTGTGTGTGTGTGTGTGTGTGTGTGTGTGTGTGTGTGTGTGTGTGTGTGTGTGTGTGTGTGTGTGTGTGTGTGTGTGTGTGTGTGTGTGTGTGTGTAGATTTCCTTTTAGCAAACGATACAGCCGCAAATTCGAACAGAATCAAATAATTTTTTGCATACTGCCCTGATTTGTAGAGTGCTCACGACGTATTGTTTTTGGTGAAGATAGGTTGAGGGAAAGGGGTAGTTTACCGGCAACTTTTTTTTTATCAAGATTAATTTTGTTTTCTTGGCAAACGATAACAGCCGCAAATTCAAACAGAATCAAATGATGTTTTGCTTACAGCCCTGTATTGTAGAGTTCTCAATACCTATTGGTGTTTGTGAAGATCGGTTAAGGGAAAGGGGTAGTTTACCAGCAACGTTTTATGTTTTAAAAGGGTATTTTCTATTGCAAACGATAAGAGCCGCAAATTCAAACAGAATCAAATACGTTTTCGCATACAGCCCTGATTTGTTGAGTACTAAAGACCTAATGTTTTTGGTGAAGATCGGTTAAGGGAAGGGGGTAGTTTACCAGCCACGTTTTTTGTTTTATGAAGGGTATTGCGTATGGCAAACGATAACTGCCGCAAATTCAAACAGAATCATATAATATTTTGCATACAGCCCTGAATTGCAGAGTTCTCAAGACTTGCCGTTTTTGGTGAAGATCGGTTAAAGGAAAGGGGTAGTTTACCAGCAACGGTTTTTTATCAAGGGTATTTTTACTTCCATATTCCTTAAGGAATGGAAGTATGGTGATGGCAAAAAAAATCGTGTTCGAGATTATTGCAGATTCTGATTCTACTACACTCAAAACATGAAAAAAAGTCGTTTTCCGAAAAGTGTCTGTGTGTGTGTCTGTCTGTCTGTCTGTCTGTGTGTCTGTCTGTGTGTCTGTCTGTGTGTCTGTCTGTAGATTTTTTTTTTTTTGGCAAACGATAACTGCCGCAAATTCAAACAGAATCAAATAATTTTTTGCATGCAGCCCTGATTTGCAGAGTACTCGCGATCTATTGTTTTTGGTGAAAATCGGTTGAGGGAAAGGGGTAGTTTACCGGCAACGGTTTTTTTTTAGCAAGGGTAATTTTGTTTGTTTGGCAAACGATAACAGCTGCAAATTCAAACAGAATCAAATAATGTTTCGCATACAGCCCTGAATTGTAGAGTTCTCAAGATCTGTCGATTTTGGTGAAGACCGGTTAAGGGAAAGGGGTAGTTTACCAGTAACGTTTTATGTTTTAACAAGGGTATTTCCTATGGCAAACGATAACAGCCGCAAATTCAAACAGAATCAAAAGATTATTTGCATACAGCCCTAAATTGTAGAGTTCTCAAGACCTATTGTTTTTGGTGAAGTTCGGTTGATGGGAAGGGGTAGTTTACCAGCAACGTTTTTTTAACAAGGGTATTTTCTATGGCAAACGATAGCAGCCGCAAATTTAAACAGAATCAAATAATGTTTTGCATACAGCCCTGATTTGTAGACAACTCAAGGCCTATTGTTTTTGGTGAAGATCGGTTCAGGAAAAGGGGTAGTTTACCTGTAACGTTTTATGTTTTGACAAGGGTATTTCCTATGGCAAACGATAACAGCCGCAAATTCAAGCAGAATCAAAAGATTCTTTGCATACAGCACTAAATTGCAGAGTTCTCAAGACCTATTGTTTTTGGTGAAGATCGGTTGAGGGGAAGGGGTTGTTTACCGGCAACGTTTTTTTATCAAGCGTATTTTCTATGGCAAACGATAACACCCGCAAATTCAAACAGAATCAAATAATTTTTTGCATACGTCCCTAAATTGTAGAGGTCTCAATGACTTTCGATTTTGGTGAAGATCGGTTAAGGGGAAGGGGTAGTTTACCGGCAACCTTTTACGTTTTAACAAGAGTAAAGTACTTGAAAATTTATTTAAACTTTTTGAAACAATGGTAATTGTTAAAAATAAAATAATTTTGTTGCCAGGCAATAAAATTATAATTTTTTCATTTTAATGTAATATAATATTTTTCATTTAATACAGCAATAAAAAGGCAGGTAAGACACAGCCTGGCTGTTTGGCTGAAAATTATTTTAAATATAAATCTTACAATATGGAAGTCATGTATGGTTCTCCATACCAAATTCAAACAGAAGCATATAATATTTTATATACAGCCCTGAATTGTAGAGTTCTCAATACATGTCGTTTTTGGTAAAGATCGGTTAAGGGAAATGGGTAGTTTACCAGCAACGGTTTTTTATAAAGGGTAATTTTTACTTCCATGTTCCTTAAGGAAATGGAAGTATGGTGATGGCAAAAAAATCGTGTTCGAGATTATTGCAGATTCTGATTGTACTACACTCAAAACATGAAAAAAAGTCGTTTTTCGAAAAGTGTGTGTGTGTGTGTGTGTGTGTGTGTGTGTGTGTGTGTGTGTGTGTGTGTGTGTGTGTGTGTGTGTGTGTGTGTGTGTGTGTGTGTGTGTGTGTGTAGATTTCCTTTTAGCAAACGATACAGCCGCAAATTCGAACAGAATCAAATAATTTTTTGCATACTGCCCTGATTTGTAGAGTGCTCACGACGTATTGTTTTTGGTGAAGATAGGTTGAGGGAAAGGGGTAGTTTACCGGCAACTTTTTTTTTATCAAGGTTAATTTTGTTTTCTTGGCAAACGATAACAGCCGCAAATTCAAACAGAATCAAATGATGTTTTGCTTACAGCCCTGTATTGTAGAGTTCTCAATACCTATTGGTGTTTGTGAAGATCGGTTAAGGGAAAGGGGTAGTTTACCAGCAACGTTTTATGTTTTAAAAGGGTATTTTCTATTGCAAACGATAAGAGCCGCAAATTCAAACAGAATCAAATACGTTTTCGCATACAGCCCTGATTTGTTGAGTACTAAAGACCTATTGTTTTTGGTAAAGATCGGTTATGGGAAGGGGGTAGTTTACCAGCCACGTTTTTTGTTTTATGAAGGATATTGCGTATGGCAAACGATAACTGCCGCAAATTCAAACAGAATCATATAATATTTTGCATACAGCCCTGAATTGCAGAGTTCTCAAGACTTGCCGTTTTTGGTGAAGATCGGTTAAAGGAAAGGGGTAGTTTACCAGCAACGGTTTTTTATCAAGGGTATTTTTACTTCCATATTCCTTAAGGAATGGAAGTATGGTGATGGCAAAAAAAATCGTGTTCGAGATTATTGCAGATTCTGATTCTACTACACTCAAAACATGAAAAAAAGTCGTTTTCCGAAAAGTGTCTGTGTGTCTGTCTGTGTGTCTGTCTGTGTGTCTCTCTGTAGATTTTTTTTTTGGCAAACGATAACTGCCGCAAATTCAAACAGAATCAAATAATTTTTTGCATGCAGCCCTGATTTACAGAGTACTCGCGATCTATTGTTTTTGGTGAAGATAGGTTGAGGGAAAGGGGTAGTTTACCGGCAACGGTTTTTTTTTAGCAAGGGTAATTTTGTTTGTTTGGCAAACGATAACAGCTGCAAATTCAAACAGAATCAAATAATGTTTCGCATACAGCCCTGAATTGTAGAGTTCTCAAGATCTGTTGATTTTGGTGAAGACCGGTTAAGGGAAAGGGGTAGTTTACCTGTAACGTTTTATGTTTTAACAAGGGTATTTCCTATGGCAAACGATAACAGCCGCAAATTCAAACAGAATCAAAAGATTATTTGCATACAGCCCTAAATTGTAGAGTTCTCAAGACCTATTGTTTTTGGTGAAGTTCGGTTGAGGGAAAGGGGTAGTTTACCAGCAACGTTTTTTTAACAAGCGTATTTTCTATGGCAAACGATAACAGCCGCAAATTTAAACAGAATCAAATAATGTTTTGCATACAGTCCTGATTTGTAGAGTACTCAAGGCCTTTTTTGTTTTTTGTGAAGATCGGTTCAGGAAAAGGGGTAGTTTACCTGTAACGTTTTATGTTTTAACAAGGGTATTTCCTATGGCAAACGATAACAGCCGCAAATTCAAGCAGAATCAAAAGATTCTTTGCATACAGCACTACATTGTAGAGTTCTCAAGACCTATTGTTTTTGGTGAAGATCGGTTGAGGGGAAGGGGTAGTTTACCAGCAACGTTTTTTTAACAAGGGTATTTTCTATGGCAAACGATAACAGCCGCAAATTCAAACAGAATCAAATAATGTTTTGCATACTGCCCTGATTTGTAGAGTGCTCACGACGTATTGTTTTGGTGAAGATAGGTTGAGGGAAAGGGGTAGTTTACCGGCAACGTTTTTTTTTATCAAGGTTAATTTTGTTTTCTTGGCAAACGATAACAGCCGCAAATTCAAGCAGAATCAAATGATGTTTTGCTTACAGCCCTGTATTGTAGAGTTCTCAATACCTATTGGTGTTTGTGAAGATCGGTTAATGGAAAGGGGTAGTTTACCAGCAACGTTTTATGTTTTAAAAGGGTATTTTCTATTGCAAACGATAAGAGCCGCAAATTCAAACAGAATCAAATACGTTTTCGCATACAGCCCTGATTTGTTGAGTACTAAAGACCTATTGTTTTTGGTAAAGATCGGTTAAGGGAAGGGGGTAGTTTACCAGCCACGTTTTTTGTTTTATGAAGGGTATTGCGTATGGCAAACGATAACTGCCGCAAATTCAAACAGAATCATATAATATTTTGCATCCAGCCCTGAATTGCAGAGTTCTCAAGACTTGCCGTTTTTGGTGAAGATCGGTTAAAGGAAAGGGGTAGTTTACCAGCAACGGTTTTTTATCAAGGGTATTTTTACTTCCATATTCCTTAAGGAATGGAAGTATGGTGATGGCAAAAAAAATCGTGTTCGAGATTATTGCAGATTCTGATTCTACTACACTCAAAACATGAAAAAAAGTCGTTTTCCGAAAAGTGTCTGTGTGTCTGTCTGTGTGTCTGTCTGTGTGTCTCTCTGTAGATTTTTTTTTTTGGCAAACGATAACTGCCGCAAATTCAAACAGAATCAAATAATTTTTTGCATGCAGCTCTGATTTGCAGAGTACTCGCGATCTATTGTTTTTGGTGAAGATAGGTTGAGGGAAAGGGGTAGTTTACCGGCAACGGTTTTTTTTTAGCAAGGGTAATTTTGTTTGTTTGGCAAACGATAACAGCTGCAAATTCAAACAGAATCAAATAATGTTTCGCATACAGCCCTGAATTGTAGAGTTCTCAAGATCTGTTGATTTTGGTGAAGACCGGTTAAGGGAAAGGGGTAGTTTACCTGTAACGTTTTATGTTTTAACAAGGGTATTTCCTATGGCAAACGATAACAGCCGCAAATTCAAACAGAATCAAAAGATTATTTGCATACAGCCCTAAATTGTAGAGTTCTCAAGACCTATTGTTTTTGGTGAAGTTCGGTTGAGGGAAAGGGGTAGTTTACCAGCAACGTTTTTTTAACAAGCGTATTTTCTATGGCAAACGATAACAGCCGCAAATTTAAACAGAATCAAATAATGTTTTGCATACAGCCCTGATTTGTAGAGTACTCAAGTCCTATTGTTTTTGGTGAAGATCGGTTCAGGAAAAGGGGTAGTTTACCAGTAACATTTTATGTTTTAACAAGGGTATTTCCTATGGCAAACGATAACAGCCGCAAATTCAAGCAGAATCAAAAGATTCTTTCCATACAGCACTAAATTGTAGAGTTCTCAAGACCTATTGTTTTTGGTGAAGATCGGTTGAGGGAAAGGGGTAGTTTACCAGCAACGTTTTTTTAACAAGGGTATTTTCCATGGCAAACGATAACAGCCGCAAATTCAAACAGAATCAAATAATGTTTTGCATACTGCCCTGATTTGTAGAGTGCTCACGACGTATTGTTTTTGGTGAAGATAGGTTGAGGGAAAGGGGTAGTTTACCGGCAACGTTTTTTTTTATCAAGGTTAATTTTGTTTTCTTGGCAAACGATAACAGCCGCAAATTCAAACAGAATCAAATGATGTTTTGCTTACAGCCCTGTATTGTAGAGTGCTCAATACCTATTGGTGTTTGTGAAGATCGGTTAAGGGAAAGGGGTAGTTTACCAGCAACGTTTTATGTTTTAAAAGGGTATTTTCTATTGCAAACGATAAGAGCCGCAAATTCAAACAGAATCAAATACGTTTTCGCATACAGCCCTGATTTGTTGAGTACTAAAGACCTATTGTTTTTGGTAAAGATCGGTTAAGGGAAGGGGGTAGTTTACCAGCCACGTTTTTTGTTTTATGAAGGGTATTGCGTATGGCAAACGATAACTGCCGCAAATTCAAACAGAATCATATAATATTTTGCATACAGCTCTGAATTGCAGAGTTCTCAAGACTTGCCGTTTTTGGTGAAGATCGGTTAAAGGAAAGGGGTAGTTTACCAGCAACGGTTTTTTATCAAGGGTATTTTTACTTCCATATTCCTTAAGGAATGGAAGTATGGTGATGGCAAAAAAAATCGTGTTCGAGATTATTGCAGATTCTGATTCTACTACACTCAAAACATGAAAAAAAGTCGTTTTCCGAAAAGTGTCTGTGTGTGTGTCTGTCTGTCTGTCTGTGTGTCTGTCTGTGTGTCTGTCTGTAGATTTTTTTTTTTTGGCAAACGATAACTGCCGCAAATTCAAACAGAATCAAATAATTTTTTGCATGCAGCCCTGATTTGCAGAGTACTCGCGATCTATTGTTTTTGGTGAAGATCGGTTGAGGGAAAGGGGTAGTTTACCGGCAACGGTTTTTTTTTAGCAAGGGTAATTTTGCTTGTTTGGCAAACGATAACAGCTGCAAATTCAAACAGAATCAAATAATGTTTCGCATACAGCCCTGAATTGTAGAGTTCTCAAGATCTGTTGATTTTGGTGAAGACCGGTTAAGGGAAAGGGGTAGTTTACCTGTAACGTTGTATGTTTTAACAAGGGTATTTCCTATGGCAAACGATAACAGCCGCAAATTCAAACAGAATCAAAAGATTATTTGCATACAGCCCTAAATTGTAGAGTTCTCAAGACCTATTGTTTTTGGTGAAGTTCGGTTGAGGGAAAGGGGTAGTTTACCAGCAACGTTTTTTTAACAAGGGTATTTTATATGGCAAACGATAACAGCCGCAAATTTAAACAGAATCAAATAATGTTTTGCATACAGTCCTGATTTGTAGAGTACTCAAGGCCTGTTGTTTTTGGTGAAGATCGGTTCAGGAAAAGGGGTAGTTTACCTGTAACGTTTTATGTTTTAACAAGGGTATTTCCTATGGCAAACGATAACAGCCGCAAATTCAAGCAGAATCAAAAGATTCTTTGCATACAGCACTAAATTGTAGAGTTCTCAAGACCTTTTGTTTTTGGTGAAGATCGGTTGAGGGAAAGGGGTAGTTTACCAGCAACGTTTTTTTAACAAGGGTATTTTCTATGTCAAACGATAACAGCCGCAAATTCAAACAGAATCAAATAATGTTTTGCATACAGCCCTGATTTGTAGAGTACTCAAGACCTGTTGTTTTTGGTGAAGATCGGTTGAGGGGAAAGGGTTGTTTACCAGCAACGTTTTTTTATCAAGCGTATTTTCTATGGCAAACGATAACACCCGCAAATTCAAACAGAATCAAATAATTTTTTGCATACGTCCCTAAATTGTAGAGGTCTCAATGACTTTCGATTTTGGTGAAGATCGGTTAAGGGGAAGGGGTAGTTTACCGGCAACCTTTTACGTTTTAACAAGAGTAAAGTACTTGAAAATTTATTTAAACTTTTTGAAACAATGGTAATTGTTAAAAATAAAATAATTTTGTTGCCAGGCAATAAAATTATAATTTTTTCATTTTAATGTAATATAATATTTTTCATTTAATACAGCAATAAAAAGGCAGGTAAGACACAGCCTGGCTGTTTGGCTGAAAATTATTTTAAATATAAATCTTAGAATATGGAAGTCATGTATGGTTCTCCATACCAAATTCAAACAGAAGCATATAATATTTTATATACAGCCCTGAATTGTAGAGTTCTCAATACATGTCGTTTTTGGTAAAGATCGGTTAAGGGAAATGGGTAGTTTACCTGCAACGGTTTTTTATAAAGGGTAATTTTTACTTCCATGTTCCTTAAGGAAATGGAAGTATGGTGATGGCAAAAAAATCGTGTTCGAGATTATTGCAGATTCTGATTGTACTACACTCAAAACATGAAAAAAAGTCGTTTTTCGAAAAGTGTGTGTGTGTGTGTGTGTGTGTGTGTGTGTGTGTGTGTGTGTGTGTGTGTGTGTGTGTGTGTGTGTGTGTGTGTGTGTGTGTGTGTGTGTGTGTGTGTGTGTGTGTGTGTGTGTGTGTGTGTGTGTGTGTAGATTTCCTTTTAGCAAACGATACAGCCGCAAATTCGAACAGAATCAAATAATTTTTTGCATACTGCCCTGATTTGTAGAGTGCTCACGACGTATTGTTTTTGGTGAAGATAGGTTGAGGGAAAGGGGTAGTTTACCGGCAACGTTTTTTTTTATCAAGGTTAATTTTGTTTTCTTGGCAAACGATAACAGCCGCAAATTCAAACAGAATCAAATGATGTTTTGCTTACAGCCCTGTATTGTAGAGTTCTCAATACCTATTGGTGTTTGTGAAGATCGGTTAATGGAAAGGGGTAGTTTACCAGCAACGTTTTATGTTTTAAAAGGGTATTTTCTATTGCAAACGATAAGAGCCGCAAATTCAAACAGAATCAAATACGTTTTCGCATACAGCCCTGATTTGTTGAGTACTAAAGACCTATTGTTTTTGGTGAAGATCGGTTATGGGAAGGGGGTAGTTTACCAGCCACGTTTTTTGTTTTATGAAGGGTATTGCGTATGGCAAACGATAACTGCCGCAAATTCAAACAGAATCATATAATATTTTGCATACAGCCCTGAATTGCAGAGTTCTCAAGACTTGCCGTTTTTGGTGAAGATCGGTTAAAGGAAAGGGGTAGTTTACCAGCAACGGTTTTTTATCAAGGGTATTTTTACTTCCATATTCCTTAAGGAATGGAAGTATGGTGATGGCAAAAAAAATCGTGTTCGAGATTATTGCAGATTCTGATTCTACTACACTCAAAACATGAAAAAAAGTCGTTTTCCGAAAAGGGTCTGTGTGTCTGTCTGTGTGTCTCTCTGTAGATTTTTTTTTTGGCAAACGATAACTGCCGCAAATTCAAACAGAATCAAATAATTTTTTGCATGCAGCTCTGATTTGCAGAGTACTCGCGATCTATTGTTTTTGGTGAAGATAGGTTGAGGGAAAGGGGTAGTTTACCGGCAACGGTTTTTTTTTAGCAAGGGTAATTTTGTTTGTTTGGCAAACGATAACAGCTGCAAATTCAAACAGAATCAAATAATGTTTCGCATACAGCCCTGAATTGTAGAGTTCTCAAGATCTGTTGATTTTGGTGAAGACCGGTTAAGGGAAAGGGGTAGTTTACCTGTAACGTTTTATGTTTTAACAAGGGTATTTCCTATGGCAAACGATAACAGCCGCAAATTCAAACAGAATCAAAAGATTATTTGCATACAGCCCTAAATTGTAGAGTTCTCAAGACCTATTGTTTTTGGTGAAGTTCGGTTGAGGGAAAGGGGTAGTTTACCAGCAACGTTTTTTTAACAAGCGTATTTTCTATGGCAAACGATAACAGCCGCAAATTTAAACAGAATCAAATAATGTTTTGCATACTGCCCTGATTTGTAGAGTGCTCACGACGTATTGTTTTTGGTGAAGATAGGTTGAGGGAAAGGGGTAGTTTACCGGCAACGTTTTTTTTTATCAAGGTTAATTTTGTTTTCTTGGCAAACGATAACAGCCGCAAATTCAAACAGAATCAAATGATGTTTTGCTTACAGCCCTGTATTGTAGAGTGCTCAATACCTATTGGTGTTTGTGAAGATCGGTTAAGGGAAAGGGGTAGTTTACCAGCAACGTTTTATGTTTTAAAAGGGTATTTTCTATTGCAAACGATAAGAGCCGCAAATTCAAACAGAATCAAATACGTTTTCGCATACAGCCCTGATTTGTTGAGTACTAAAGACCTATTGTTTTTGGTAAAGATCGGTTAAGGGAAGGGGGTAGTTTACCAGCCACGTTTTTTGTTTTATGAAGGGTATTGCGTATGGCAAACGATAACTGCCGCAAATTCAAACAGAATCATATAATATTTTGCATACAGCTCTGAATTGCAGAGTTCTCAAGACTTGCCGTTTTTGGTGAAGATCGGTTAAAGGAAAGGGGTAGTTTACCAGCAACGGTTTTTTATCAAGGGTATTTTTACTTCCATATTCCTTAAGGAATGGAAGTATGGTGATGGCAAAAAAAATCGTGTTCGAGATTATTGCAGATTCTGATTCTACTACACTCAAAACATGAAAAAAAGTCGTTTTCCGAAAAGTGTCTGTGTGTGTGTCTGTCTGTCTGTCTGTGTGTCTGTCTGTGTGTCTGTCTGTAGATTTTTTTTTTTTTGGCAAACGATAACTGCCGCAAATTCAAACAGAATCAAATAATTTTTTGCATGCAGCCCTGATTTGCAGAGTACTCGCGATCTATTGTTTTTGGTGAAGATCGGTTGTGGGAAAGGGGTAGTTTACCGGCAACGGTTTATTTTTAGCAAGGGTAATTTTGTTTGTTTGGCAAACGATAACAGCTGCAAATTCAAACAGAATCAAATAATGTTTCGCATACAGCCCTGAATTGTAGAGTTCTCAAGATCTGTTGATTTTGGTGAAGACCGGTTAAGGGAAAGGGGTAGTTTACCTGTAACGTTTTATGTTTCAACAAGGGTATTTCTTATGGCAAACGATAACAGCCGCAAATTCAAACAGAATCAAAAGATTATTTGCATATAGCCCTAAATTGTAGAGTTCTCAAGACCTATTGTTTTTGGTGAAGTTCGGTTGAGGGAAAGGGGTAGTTTACCAGCAACGTTTTTTTAACAAGGGTATTTTCTATGGCAAACGATAACAGCCGCAAATTTAAACAGAATCAAATAATATTTTGCATACAGCCCTGACTTGTAGAGTACTCAAGGCCTGTTGTTTTTGGTGAAGATCGGTTAAGGAAAAGGGGTAGTTTACCAGTAACGTTTTATGTTTTGACAAGGGTATTTCCTATGGCAAACGATAACAGCCGCAAATTCAAGCAGAATCAAAAGATTCTTTGCATACAGCACTAAATTGTAGAGTTCTCAAGACCTTTTGTTTTTGGTGAAGATCGGTTGAGGGAAAGGGGTAGTTTACCAGCAACGTTTTTTTAACAAGGGTATTTTCTATGGCAAACGATAACAGCCGCAAATTCAAACAGAATCAAATAATGTTTTGCATACAGCCCTGATTTGTAGAGTACTCAAGACCTTTTGTTTTTGGTGAAGATCGGTTAAGGGGAAGGGGTTGTTTACCTGCAATTTTTTTTTTATCAAGCGTATTTTCTATGGCAAACGATAACACCCGCAAATTCAAACAGAATCAAATAATTTTTGCATACGTCCCTAAATTGTAGAGGTCTCAATGACTTTCGATTTTGGTGAAGATCGGTTAAGGGGAAGGGGTAGTTTACCGGCAACCTTTTACGTTTTAACAAGAGTAAAGTACTTGAAAATTTATTTAAACTTTTTGAAACAATGGTAATTGTTAAAAATAAAATAATTTTGTTGCCAGGCAATAAAATTATAATTTTTTCATTTTAATGTAATATAATATTTTTCATTTAATACAGCAATAAAAAGGCAGGTAAGACACAGCCTGGCTGTTTGGCTGAAAATTATTTTAAATATAAATCTTAGAATATGGAAGTCATGTATGGTTCTCCATACCAAATTCAAACAGAAGCATATAATATTTTATATACAGCCCTGAATTGTAGAGTTCTCAATACATGTCGTTTTTGGTAAAGATCGGTTAAGGGAAATGGGTAGTTTACCTGCAACGGTTTTTTATAAAGGGTAATTTTTACTTCCATGTTCCTTAAGGAAATGGAAGTATGGTGATGGCAAAAAAATCGTGTTCGAGATTATTGCAGATTCTGATTGTACTACACTCAAAACATGAAAAAAAGTCGTTTTTCGAAAAGTGTGTGTGTGTGTGTGTGTGTGTGTGTGTGTGTGTGTGTGTGTGTGTGTGTGTGTGTGTGTGTGTGTGTGTGTGTGTGTGTGTGTGTGTGTGTGTGTGTGTGTGTGTGTGTGTGTGTGTGTGTGTGTGTGTGTGTGTGTGTGTGTGTGTGTGTGTGTGTGTGTGTGTGTGTGTGTGTGTGTGTAGATTTCCTTTTAGCAAACGATACAGCCGCAAATTCGAACAGAATCAAATAATTTTTTGCATACTGCCCTGATTTGTAGAGTGCTCACCACGTATTGTTTTTGGTGAAGATAGGTTGAGGGAAAGGGGTAGTTTACCGGCAACGTTTTTTTTTATCAAGGTTAATTTTGTTTTCTTGGCAAACGATAACAGCCGCAAATTCAAACAGAATCAAATGATGTTTTGCTTACAGCCCTGTATTGTAGAGTTCTCAAGGCCTGTTGTTTTTGGTGAAGATCGGTTCAGGAAAAGGGGTAGTTTACCAGTAACATTTTATGTTTTAACAAGGGTATTTCCTATGGCAAACGATAACAGCCGCAAATTCAAGCAGAATCAAAAGATTCTTTGCATACAGGACTAAATTGTAGAGTTCTCAAGACCTATTGTTTTTGGTGAAGATCGGTTGAGGGAAAGGGGTAGTTTACCAGCAACGTTTTTTTAACAAGGGTATTTTCCATGGCAAACGATAACAGCCGCAAATTCAAACAGAATCAAATAATGTTTTGCATACTGCCCTGATTTGTAGAGTGCTCACGACGTATTGTTTTTGGTGAAGATAGGTTGAGGGAAAGGGGTAGTTTACCGGCAACGTTTTTTTTTATCAAGGTTAATTTTGTTTTCTTGGCAAACGATAACAGCCGCAAATTCAAACAGAATCAAATGATGTTTTGCTTACAGCCCTGTATTGTAGAGTGCTCAATACCTATTGGTGTTTGTGAAGATCGGTTAAGGGAAAGGGGTAGTTTACCAGCAACGTTTTATGTTTTAAAAGGGTATTTTCTATTGCAAACGATAAGAGCCGCAAATTCAAACAGAATCAAATACGTTTTCGCATACAGCCCTGATTTGTTGAGTACTAAAGACCTATTGTTTTTGGTAAAGATCGGTTAAGGGAAGGGGGTAGTTTACCAGCCACGTTTTTTGTTTTATGAAGGGTATTGCGTATGGCAAACGATAACTGCCGCAAATTCAAACAGAATCATATAATATTTTGCATACAGCTCTGAATTGCAGAGTTCTCAAGACTTGCCGTTTTTGGTGAAGATCGGTTAAAGGAAAGGGGTAGTTTACCAGCAACGGTTTTTTATCAAGGGTATTTTTACTTCCATATTCCTTAAGGAATGGAAGTATGGTGATGGCAAAAAAAATCGTGTTCGAGATTATTGCAGATTCTGATTCTACTACACTCAAAACATGAAAAAAAGTCGTTTTCCGAAAAGTGTCTGTGTGTGTGTCTGTCTGTCTGTCTGTGTGTCTGTCTGTGTGTCTGTCTGTAGATTTTTTTTTTTTGGCAAACGATAACTGCCGCAAATTCAAACAGAATCAAATAATTTTTTGCATGCAGCCCTGATTTGCAGAGTACTCGCGATCTATTGTTTTTGGTGAAGATCGGTTGAGGGAAAGGGGTAGTTTACCGGCAACGGTTTATTTTTAGCAAGGGTAATTTTGTTTGTTTGGCAAACGATAACAGCTGCAAATTCAAACAGAATCAAATAATGTTTCGCATACAGCCCTGAATTGTAGAGTTCTCAAGATCTGTTGATTTTGGTGAAGACCGGTTAAGGGAAAGGGGTAGTTTACCTGTAACGTTTTATGTTTTAACAAGGGTATTTCTTATGGCAAACGATAACAGCCGCAAATTCAAACAGAATCAAAAGATTATTTGCATACAGCCCTAAATTGTAGAGTTCTCAAGACCTATTGTTTTTGGTGAAGTTCGGTTGAGGGAAAGGGGTAGTTTACCAGCAACGTTTTTTTAACAAGGGTATTTTCTATGGCAAACGATAACAGCCGCAAATTCAAACAGAATCAAATAATGTTTTGCATACAGCCCTGATTTGTAGAGTACTCAAGACCTTTTGTTTTTGGTGAAGATCGGTTAAGGGGAAGGGGTTGTTTACCTGCAATTTTTTTTTTATCAAGCGTATTTTCTATGGCAAACGATAACACCCGCAAATTCAAACAGAATCAAATAATTTTTGCATACGTCCCTAAATTGTAGAGGTCTCAATGACTTTCGATTTTGGTGAAGATCGGTTAAGGGGAAGGGGTAGTTTACCGGCAACCTTTTACGTTTTAACAAGAGTAAAGTACTTGAAAATTTATTTAAACTTTTTGAAACAATGGTAATTGTTAAAAATAAAATAATTTTGTTGCCAGGCAATAAAATTATAATTTTTTCATTTTAATGTAATATAATATTTTTCATTTAATACAGCAATAAAAAGGCAGGTAAGACACAGCCTGGCTGTTTGGCTGAAAATTATTTTAAATATAAATCTTAGAATATGGAAGTCATGTATGGTTCTCCATACCAAATTCAAACAGAAGCATATAATATTTTATATACAGCCCTGAATTGTAGAGTTCTCAATACATGTCGTTTTTGGTAAAGATCGGTTAAGGGAAATGGGTAGTTTACCTGCAACGGTTTTTTATAAAGGGTAATTTTTACTTCCATGTTCCTTAAGGAAATGGAAGTATGGTGATGGCAAAAAAATCGTGTTCGAGATTATTGCAGATTCTGATTGTACTACACTCAAAACATGAAAAAAAGTCGTTTTTCGAAAAGTGTGTGTGTGTGTGTGTGTGTGTGTGTGTGTGTGTGTGTGTGTGTGTGTGTGTGTGTGTGTGTGTGTGTGTGTGTGTGTGTGTGTGTGTGTGTGTGTGTGTGTGTGTGTGTGTGTGTAGATTTCCTTTTAGCAAACGATACAGCCGCAAATTCGAACAGAATCAAATAATTTTTTGCATACTGCCCTGATTTGTAGAGTGCTCACCACGTATTGTTTTTGGTGAAGATAGGTTGAGGGAAAGGGGTAGTTTACCGGCAACGTTTTTTTTTATCAAGGTTAATTTTGTTTTCTTGGCAAACGATAACAGCCGCAAATTCAAACAGAATCAAATGATGTTTTGCTTACAGCCCTGTATTGTAGAGTTCTCAAGGCCTGTTGTTTTTGGTGAAGATCGGTTCAGGAAAAGGGGTAGTTTACCAGTAACATTTTATGTTTTAACAAGGGTATTTCCTATGGCAAACGATAACAGCCGCAAATTCAAGCAGAATCAAAAGATTCTTTGCATACAGGACTAAATTGTAGAGTTCTCAAGACCTATTGTTTTTGGTGAAGATCGGTTGAGGGAAAGGGGTAGTTTACCAGCAACGTTTTTTTAACAAGGGTATTTTCCATGGCAAACGATAACAGCCGCAAATTCAAACAGAATCAAATAATGTTTTGCATACTGCCCTGATTTGTAGAGTGCTCACGACGTATTGTTTTTGGTGAAGATAGGTTGAGGGAAAGGGGTAGTTTACCGGCAACGTTTTTTTTTATCAAGGTTAATTTTGTTTTCTTGGCAAACGATAACAGCCGCAAATTCAAACAGAATCAAATGATGTTTTGCTTACAGCCCTGTATTGTAGAGTGCTCAATACCTATTGGTGTTTGTGAAGATCGGTTAAGGGAAAGGGGTAGTTTACCAGCAACGTTTTATGTTTTAAAAGGGTATTTTCTACTGCAAACGATAAGAGCCGCAAATTCAAACAGAATCAAATACGTTTTCGCATACAGCCCTGATTTGTTGAGTACTAAAGACCTATTGTTTTTGGTAAAGATCGGTTAAGGGAAGGGGGTAGTTTACCAGCCACGTTTTTTGTTTTATGAAGGGTATTGCGTATGGCAAACGATAACTGCCGCAAATTCAAACAGAATCATATAATATTTTGCATACAGCTCTGAATTGCAGAGTTCTCAAGACTTGCCGTTTTTGGTGAAGATCGGTTAAAGGAAAGGGGTAGTTTACCAGCAACGGTTTTTTATCAAGGGTATTTTTACTTCCATATTCCTTAAGGAATGGAAGTATGGTGATGGCAAAAAAAATCGTGTTCGAGATTATTGCAGATTCTGATTCTACTACACTCAAAACATGAAAAAAAGTCGTTTTCCGAAAAGTGTCTGTGTGTGTGTCTGTCTGTCTGTCTGTGTGTCTGTCTGTGTGTCTGTCTGTAGATTTTTTTTTTTTGGCAAACGATAACTGCCGCAAATTCAAACAGAATCAAATAATTTTTTGCATGCAGCCCTGATTTGCAGAGTACTCGCGATCTATTGTTTTTGGTGAAGATCGGTTGAGGGAAAGGGGTAGTTTACCGGCAACGGTTTATTTTTAGCAAGGGTAATTTTGTTTGTTTGGCAAACGATAACAGCTGCAAATTCAAACAGAATCAAATAATGTTTCGCATACAGCCCTGAATTGTAGAGTTCTCAAGATCTGTTGATTTTGGTGAAGACCGGTTAAGGGAAAGGGGTAGTTTACCTGTAACGTTTTATGTTTTAACAAGGGTATTTCTTATGGCAAACGATAACAGCCGCAAATTCAAACAGAATCAAAAGATTATTTGCATACAGCCCTAAATTGTAGAGTTCTCAAGACCTATTGTTTTTGGTGAAGTTCGGTTGAGGGAAAGGGGTAGTTTACCAGCAACGTTTTTTTAACAAGGGTATTTTCTATGGCAAACGATAACAGCCGCAAATTTAAACAGAATCAAATAATATTTTGCATACAGCCCTGATTTGTAGAGTACTCAAGGCCTGTTGTTTTTGGTGAAGATCGGTTAAGGAAAAGGGGTAGTTTACCAGTAACGTTTTATGTTTTGACAAGGGTATTTCCTATGGCAAACGATAACAGCCGCAAATTCAAGCAGAATCAAAAGATTCCTTGCATACAGCAATAAATTGTAGAGTTCTCAAGACCTTTTGTTTTTGGTGAAGATCGGTTGAGGGAAAGGGGTAGTTTACCAGCAATGTTTTTTTAACAAGGGTATTTTCTATGGCAAACGATAACAGCCGCAAATTCAAACAGAATCAAATAATGTTTTGCATACAGCCCTGATTTGTAGAGTACTCAAGACCTTTTGTTTTTGGTGAAGATCGGTTAAGGGGAAGGGGTTGTTTACCAGCAACGTTTTTTTATCAAGCGTATTTTCTATGGCAAACGATAACACCCGCAAATTCAAACAGAATCAAATAATTTTTTGCATACGTCCATAAATTGTAGAGGTCTCAATGACTTTCGATTTTGGTGAAGATCGGTTAAGGGGAAGGGGTAGTTTACCGGCAACCTTTTACGTTTTAACAAGAGTAAAGTACTTGAAAATTTATTTAAACTTTTTGAAACAATGGTAATTGTTAAAAATAAAATAATTTTGTTGCCTATAATATTTTTCATTTAATACAGCAATAAAAAGGCAGGTAAGACACAGCCTGGCTGTTTGGCTGAAAATTATTTTAAATATAAATCTTAGAATATGGAAGTCATGTATGGTTCTCCATACCAAATTCAAACAGAAGCATATAATATTTTATATACAGCCCTGAATTGTAGAGTTCTCAATACATGTCGTTTTTGGTAAAGATCGGTTAAGGGAAATGGGTAGTTTACCTGCAACGGTTTTTTATAAAGGGTAATTTTTACTTCCATGTTCCTTAAGGAAATGGAAGTATGGTGATGGCAAAAAAATCGTGTTCGAGATTATTGCAGATTCTGATTGTACTACACTCAAAACATGAAAAAAAGTCGTTTTTCGAAAAGTGTGTGTGTGTGTGTGTGTGTGTGTGTGTGTGTGTGTGTGTGTGTGTGTGTGTGTGTGTGTGTGTGTGTGTGTGTGTGTGTGTGTGTGTGTGTGTGTGTGTGTGTGTGTGTGTGTGTGTGTGTGTGTGTGTGTGTGTGTGTGTGTGTGTGTGTGTGTGTGTGTGTGTGTGTGTGTGTGTGTGTCATTAGTTGTGGCATTTTCCGCCGACCTGAGACCGTACTGTGGCAACCTCAGTATTAGTGGCAACGTAAAACGCGTGCCACTAATAAAAGTTATATTTTCGCCTAAATTAAAATATTTTTTTGTAACCTATGTATTCGTAAGAGTATAAAACCACTCCTACTGTAACCTAGATGTAACGTTTCGGCATTTCAGCATTTTTTCTAGCTTTTACGACTACTGTTCCACAAAGTAGGAAAATGCATGGTTGTGTGAGTGTATGCAAACCACCGCATCTGTGGCACGCACACGCCACTGTACTCATACGAACCTAGCGTGCATTCTTGTCATCATATAATTGCAATGTCAAGGTCTCCAGACAGATTATACAACGTTGCCACGCTGAAATTCGCAAAATTAGCGGGAAACTAAATCTAAACTGTCCGCTGTGTGCCATATGAGTGACGCGGAGTGCTTTGAGTAGTGTGGCTGTAACGAAGGTGCATTACAGCGTTCTTGGATTAAAGCCTTCTTGGATTACAGCGCTTTAACCCAATAATCCAAATGGAATCAAGTTCCTTTATACAATAAAAGTCACTGTAATTTTTGCTAGACACATTATATTTAAGGTTGCATTTATAAACTTGTGTAACCGCCTTAACGTACTTTATATGAAGTATATAAAACAATAAGCTAGAATTAGTGCCGCAAATATATTACATTTGTTACGTAGGCAATAAACACATATGAAATTAGGTGTAATATACATTTTATATAAACCGTTTCCGTGCACGTGTGAAAATCAATTGTTCACCCACATGCCAATAACCTACCAACCTAAAATTTTTCAACTCACACGTTGCGGATGACAATATCCGCTTATGGTATTTTAGGATATACCAATGTTAACAGAGAAAAATAAAATGCAAGTAAATTTTAGAAACAAATCTTTAAAAGTGCGGCGACTGTACAACCCAGTGATAGGAAGTCTGCAGGTAAGGACTAAGAGAAGACAAAAGTGTGGAACTACCGTTATGGAGACAACCAATGGACAAAGAAAATTTTGTGTCGAGTACAGTGAAAGACAACAAAATATGATATATAACTTCTCATCCTTAACACTTTTAGCTAATCCCGTGACAAAAAAATAGACAAAAATTAATTTTGGTATTCTTCTAAAGAGATTATCTAAACATCAGTCGGATACAAACATCAGATAAACATATCTTTACTCATGTACTTAAGTACTTTATTAGCTTTGAAACAAACCAATTGAACTATGGAACCGTTTATGCACTATTACAATTGTTTATTTTTCCACACATTTTAGTACATGGAATTTTAATACATCATTTTACACAAAAATGATATACATGAAAGACAGAATATGGTATATAAACTTATAAAACGCATGAATAAAAACGAGAGATGCTGCGGATATTAACGTTATAAAAGACAAAAGTTATATCTCTTTTCAGAAAAGGAAACAAAAATGATGTATCTATTATTATAAAGGCATAAGTCTCTCCAATGGGAGTTACAAAATATGTAGTAGACCCCTTAATCAACGGCTGCAAACTATTTCCGATAACATATTATTAGAAGTACAGTTGGGCTTTAGAAAAGACGTTCATGCATTGACGTGTATATATACTAAAGCAAAACATTGAAAAACGTCGGCAATTCAATTTAGAAACACACATAGCTTTTATAGATTACGGAAAAAGCCTTTGATAGAGTTAAAACTTTATGGGGATTTCTATAAGCCAGATGTATTTTGAGACACTCATTGATGCAATTAGGAGCCTATAGGCCTACTTGAACAATAGTACAGTATTGCAAAAGGATCAGTGTCACAACTGTCAAGAGAAATTGCGACGAATTAAGGTGTTTATTACGTATAATGAAAATAACAATTACCATAATCATAATAACAGTAAACGTCGCAGTCTATCACAGCCTACTTCTAACTCTTCGCTGACATTTTCTTAATCGCAATCTGGGTATCAAGGTCCAAGAAAATTTCATTCATAACAATTTCTTTTGAGATGCTGTTGTTTAATACAGCATACAGCACTAGTGTTCTGGAAAGTATAGCAAGCAACCTTTGTTTACAATGTACAGTTAATTATGAAGGACAGCAACAACGAGATGCTTAGTACACGCATTCCATTGTGATGTCGACAGAAACAAGATAAAACTTACATATTAGCGTAGTCGTCTCGGTAAAACAGTGGACAGCGTCATTCAAAGAAACGTTATCAGTCTCATTTTTTGCCACACGCTCGTTCGTTATCTCATCTTTCTTCTAAGCGTGCCCATACCAGAGCGATAGAATTTAACTTACAGCTGTAGTCGGCGGGAGCAGTCTTAGGACGTCATGTCCGTACTTTTGTGCTATTTCATCGATAAGAAATACTCTCTTTAATATTAGAATCTTTGATAATTAGTAGTAACGCTGGAAAGAGTGAGAGTGTGTGTGTGTGTGAGAGAGAGAGAAGGAAAGAAATAAAATGTGTGTTTGTGTCAGTTTCATAAAATAATGGCTTTCCCGGGAAAATATTTTAATTACGTTATTACACAAAATGAAAATTACGTGCACACACCACACAAACCTCGCTCAGTCAGAAGGTTAATATTCGGAAGCATTTGTTGTCACAATGTGCTCTTAATTGCGTAGCACTTTTCGAACCTGCCTCTGTACACTAATCAGATTCCTCTGTTAGTAAGATGAGATTGGTGTTTCAAATCCACAGTTATCGCTTATCGTTTTCAATGAAACCGACCAATTCATGTGCAGAAACATCGCAACAACGTAACTACACTGACGTCAGATAAAAAAATTATTTACTATTTATAACAGTTGCTTTAATGCCGACTGTCATTTTTTTTTAAACGGGGAGTGTAATGGATGGTACTAACCCGGTATTACCGTTAATCTCTGTTCTATTAACAGGAAGAAAGCTAAAAATGAACTAAAACAAAGGAACTATGCAGTAACATATACCAGAAATATCGGTATGGAGAACCATACATGACTTCCATATTCTAAGATTTATATTTAAAATCATTTTCAGCCAAACAACCAGGCTGTGTCTTACCTGCCTTTTTATTGCTGTATTAAATGAAAAATATTATATTACATTAAAATGAAAAAATTATAATTTTATTGCCTGGCAACAAAATTATTTTATTTTTAACAATTACCATTGTTTCAAAAAGTTTAAATAAATTTTCAAGTACTTTACTCTTGTTAAAACGTAAAAGGTTGCCGGTAAACTACCCCTTCCCCTTAACCGATCTTCACCAAAATCGAAAGTCATTGAGACCTCTACAATTCAGGGACGTATGCAAAAAATTATTTCATTCTGTTTGAATTTGCGGGTGTTATCGTTTGCCATAGAAAATACGCTTGATAAAAAAACGTTGCAGGTAAACTACCCCTTCCCCTTAACCGATATTCACCAAAAACAATAGGTCTTGAGTACTCTACAAATCAGGGCTGTATGCAAAACATTATTTGATTCTGTTTGAATTTGCGGCTGTTATCGTTTGCCATAGAAAATACCCTTGTTAAAAAAACGTTGCAGGTAAACTACCCCTTTCCCTCAACCGATCTTCACCAAAAACAATAGGTCTTGAGAAATCTACAATTCAGGGCTGTATGCGAAACATTATTTGATTCTGTTTGAATTTGCGGCTGTTATCGTTTGCCAAAAATAAAAAATTTCTTTGATAAAAAAAACCGTTGCAGGTAAACTACCCCTTCCCCTCAACCGATCTTCACCAAAAACAATAGGTCGCGAGTACTCTACAAATCAGGGCTGTATGCAAAAAATTATTTGATTCTGTTTGAATTTGCGGCAGTTGTCGTTTGCCATAGAAAATACGCATGATAAAAAACGTTGCTGGTAAACTACCCCTTCCCCTCAACCGATCTTCACCAAAAACAATAGGTCTTGAGTACTCTACAAATCAGGGCTGTATGCAGAAAATTATTTGATTCTGTTTGAATTTGCGGCTGTTATCGTTTGCCATAGAAAATACCCTTGTTAAAAAAACGTTGTAGGTAAACTACCCCTTTCCCTTAACCGATCTTCACCAAAAACAAAAGGTCTTGAGAACTCTACAATTTAGGGCTGTATGCAAATAATCTTTTCATTCTGTTTGAATTTGCGGCTGTTATCGTTTGCCATAGGAAATACCCTTGTTAAAACATAAAACGTTACAGGTAAACTACCCCTTTCCCTTAACCGATCTTCACCAAAAACAATAGGTCTTGAGAACTCTACAATTCAGGGCTGTATGCGAAACATTATTTGATTCTGTTTGAATTTGCGGCTGTTATCGTTTGCCAAACAAACAAAATTACCCTTGCTAAAAAAAAACCGTTGCAGGTAAACTACCCCTTTCCCTCAACCGATCTTCACCAAAAACAATAGGTCGCGAGAACTCTGCAAAACCGGGCTGTATGCAAAAAATTATTTGATTCTGTTTGAATTTGCGGCAGTTATCGTTTGCCATAGAAAAAAAATCTACAGACACACAGACACACAGACACACAGACAGACAGACAGACAGACAGACACACAGACACTTTTCGGAAAACGACTTTTTTTCATGTTTTGAGTGTAGTAGAATCAGAATCTGCAATAATCTCGAACACGATTTTTTTTGCCATCACCATACTTCCATTCCTTAAGGAATATGGAAGTAAAAATTATACTATGTTGTTTTAAAAATACGGAATAGATGTAGCAATTAAAAATGTGAAAGAGTATTTGGTAAGATAAGGAATAAAAACATAGAAAATGCCAATCTTACAAAGAAGCGGAGTTTTTCTTAATATAAAATGCAAAAAAATGTAACAAAGTGTACCTAAGCGAGACAGGACGGAATTTGAATGCAGGTTGTCTAACCATAAACGAGGAGACGGTAATAGAACAACAAATTCTTTATATGCAAGACATTTTTAAAAAGAGAATCACAAATTTCTTAATCCCCTTGCAAACTATGAGCTTTCAAAAGTAGTTAATAATACAGCTGAAAGACGACACTTGATAGGAGGAGAGGGAAAACACAAGTACAAAACAATAGACTATACTAAAACACGAAACGTACTGCAGAGCCTTTGACCACAGACATCACTGCACAAAGAATCATACCACTGTGGCAAAACACACAAACAGTCGCATAGACTTCAAAAAGGCTCTGGAATTTGCACATCATAAATATGTCAGACTACTATAGATATACAACATTAGCAGTGACAGGCGTAACAAGGGAGTAACGCCTGCTACCGCAGGTAATTAACTTTTACCGTAAGGGGCTGGAAATTTTTGGCCAACCACGTGGTTCTGTCTGTAACAAGTGAGTCTAAGAATTTCTTTATTTAGGCTATTATTGACACAGTTTCCTCTGTGCAACAATAAGTCTCTTCTGAGCAGCAATTGGTGTCAATTCTTTCTCGCAAAACAACGTAGTGGACCAGAATACCCGCACCACTGACATTATGCAACGCCAAGGTCACACGCAATACACAGCTAACGGACTACACTTCGTACGCAAATTTTTGTTTCGAATCTTAGTTGATTGCTCTATAAAGTGGACTGCACTGCCCCGTCACTTGTTTCCCTTATCCTATATGATTTTGTATTTCTGCTACACGTGTGCTGTCGTTTGTAACCATGCAAATGAAGAGCTTTTCATCTTTGATAGTATTCCATGTTGCGACAGGTGCGTCGCTAACGTTCCAAAGCTGAATAAATAAATAAAACTGTCCTTCAAGTACAACTTAAATAAAGCGGGTGATATAGCACAACCTTGTCGCAATTCCTTAGTGACTGAAGGTTCATCAGATAGTCTTGACCCTATCTTTGTGGTGCATAGTAATGTTGGTGTATAGCGCTTCCACAGCATAGAGCTTCCAGATCGCTTTACAGCTCTTCTTTGGGTCTATGCCTGTACCCATTACTTTTTTGAAGAATTCTTCGTTCAATTTTAAGAAGAGGTTCCAAGTTTTGAAAGCACTTTGTTTCCACTCCATACATGATCACCGGTCTGGTCACAATGCTATAATGGCGGACATTTACACTTCTAGAAAGGTTTTGCTTTCCGTTTATATTATTAATAATAATAACAACATTTTTACAAGAATATACTTTTTTATTTTTTTGTGAATTACTATGATTTGTTAGTATTCAACTATCATCATCTGATATAAAATTATATATAATATTTTATATCACTATCAATATAATTTTATATCTGATTATGTTAGTTGAATACTATCAGAACACTGTAATTCACAAAATAATAAAACAAAAAAATTCTTCTAAAAAATGTTGTTATTATTAATAATAATATAAAACAGTAAATAATATACATTAAATTGCCCAAAAATGCTATCTGGTCTAAAATCTTTATAAGACAGGTCCACTTATACTGTTAAATACTTTGCCTATGTCTGTAAAAATCTAAGTGGGTCTTAAATTTATGCTAAGTTTACAACCTTTTCTCCAGTACTTGTTATGACATAAAAATTGCGTTTGTACAATATTTTTATTTCTTAAAGCCAGTCTGATTACTGATATGAAAACATACGAAACTTATTTTAATCTTCTAGCCTATTTACTATTTTAGTATAAAGTTTGTGTTACGTTTGTGGATGGAAGACTGATTCCTCTACAATATTGGTTTCATTGGATCCCCATTTTGTACAATCAAAACAGTAATCCGTAGAAATTATGTGTGTGGATTTCTTGTGTTCAATAGTACATATTGATAAAATGGAGTATTAGTATAGAACTAGTTTCTTATACTTCAACAGCTTCAAATTGATATCACTTAAACAAGGAGCACTATTATTTTTTTGTGTCATCTACAGGCACCAACTCTTCCAAATTAACACTATGTAAACATACTAGATACATTTTGCTTTGTTAAAACTCTCTTCATATCCGTTATGTCAGCGTTGAGTCTAAGGATTTTATCATTCTTTCTCGTATATACGTGTACTTAAATGTTACTCTCGCCTTCACATCCGTGATAATTGTCTTCATTACACTATGGATAGCTGACTTATGACTATGAATGTAGGCCTAATTTTCAGAAGTTACAAAAGACCTCTTCTTTGTCTTTACCTCTTCTTTGTGTTTCAACCTAAGAATTTTATTTGCAGCAGTTATGGGTTTGCCATATATTCGATATATTTGCTGCCTCTTCGAACATTCGTAAGCTTTAAACTTGTTTACTTTGATCTTATTTACTACACTTAAAATTTCTTAATAGCGATTATAATTTTAAAGGTGGAATTTGTTTCGACTTTAAAGGAGAATAAATTATCAAGATAAGCCTGTGAATAAGTTGCTGAAGGTAGCCAATCAACGTAAGCTATACTATCAATCGGCAAAGAAATCGAACTTTGTTTACTTTAATCGGATTAATCAATTTCAAGTAGTTTCAAATTCTATGACAGCGAATAGTCGTTTCAGGATATCTTTTCTTAGTAAATTCTTTTATAGAGTTTGTGTTTTATTTAAACTGAACAACGTAGATACACATATTACATAAATGACTTATATATTATATATAAACTATTACGTTTGCTTCAGAGGTATTGCTAATGTGTAATTTCGTAATCACTCTGCTACACTAAAATAAAAATACCTTTATGTGACGACTGTGGGTTCTAAAACGTTTAGCAAAAAAAAAAAATAAATACAATTAAGTGGAAGTAGAGCCATGTTTTAGTGTCTTCGTGTGTTTTAAACTCAAATAATAACCTTCTGTATAATAAATTAATAACCATATTTTGATACTGCAGTGTTGTATGGTTCATTGATTACATATTATATAATTTTATTGACTTTTACAAAACTTACAAAGTAAATCAGACTGTTATATCTCCAATATTTGCGTTTTGAAGAAACAGTAGAAGTGTAAAATGAGCAGCTGTTATTCAGTAGAGCAGTTCAGATAAACACGGAACGTTCTCAGTATATACACAAAACATTCAATGCCAGCAGCAATTCAAGTAGACGTAAACACAGTCTACTTTTTGGCGGGATTTTTAGCTGATTTCAGAGAAACAAATGAGTTGTTACGAAGAGTTTATAAATTGTGTAATTTCTAATGGAAGTAAACGTATGTTGAAATGATAAATAAAACACGTTACTAGCGTTTTCAAACTACACAAAATATTATTTAAATATTTTCTGCTACCATATGCTGTTGATAATATAATTCAGTAAATCTGCTTAGTAGCTCTATTATGTAATCTTGCGGACAATTATGAATTATTGTATACACCGCAAATGACTAAATTGGTCATCTCATTTAGTCAGTCTTACACAATCATCACAGAGTCATTACAGGAAAATAAAGGGTTAGTAACATGTCCTATTCACAAACAACCTTTTTATTTTAGTTTTGTAACTTTCATCTATCTGCTAGTCATGTTCGCTCAACATACTCGTGCGATTGATTGCTTCTCTCACGCTTGTGTCCAGTGCATATTTAATTATTGTACGCTGCACTATTGTGACTCCATAATTTTCACTACGTTGCCTTGACTTGTTCCTAAATTTCTTTAACAAATTGTTGCCGTCTTTGATTTTTTTCCACTAATTGAATTTTATGTATCATTTGCAATTCCGACATTTATTCCGCAGGTTTTGGTCCTCGCGCTCGTATCGCTCAGCATCACATATCGCACACCTCGCCTCCCAACATTAAATAAATTCGTTGGCTACATTACAGTTTTTAAAAACGTTTAATATACGCGATACGTTTCTTTTGAACTTTTTAAAGTTAGAAGAATGAAGACACGGTAGTGTATAAACAAAGATTATAAGGTCAACGGATTGTCTTTAGTCACGAGTCAGCTGTTGAAACAAAGACAGTTCATTCAGTGTATCTGGTGTCATGTAGAAGTTGAGATAATACACAGATGACTTTTGTAATCGCTGCTATTTAGTAATACGTACGAATTTGTTGTTGTGGCAGCAAGTTCCTTTTGGTTGACACCTGAGTGTTGCTGAGGTTTTGTAATCTTTATCGTTAGCGATAAATGTAATTATTGTTGTGGCGAGTATTTTTTGTTTGCGTTTGCTAACTGACAGTTGAGTGTGTTTGAGATTGTGTGATTTTTGCAGTAAGTGACACTTATGACTGTTGTTGTGGTCCGTTTTGTGTCACTTCCCCAGCCTGTGGAAACGTGCAAAAATCGCCATGATTCCCAAACCTCGTAAGCTGCGTATAGGGCTACTTACCGAGAATCATCGCCCAATATCTCTATTGCCAGTCATCTCGAAAGTGTTCGAACGGCACCTGCACAGCCGATATGCGCCCCTGTTGGATGGTTTCATTCGGCAGTAGCATTCGGCTTTCGCAGAGAGCACTCGACGACCCTTCAACTCGTCAGGGTTGTTACCCAATTGACGAACGCCGAGAACAAGCGTCAGTCCTCCGTCGCTGTATTGCTCGACATGAGTAAACCCTTCTATCGAGTCTGGCGAAGGCCTTCTCTACAAACTAGCCCAATCCCCTCTCCCTGTCTCTTTCGTTCATCTTCTGCGATCGTATCTTTGCGACCGCGTCTGTAGAGTACGCGTCGTACCCATCCGTTCGACCGATCGTCGCAGGCATTCTTCAGGGATCTGTCCTAGGCCACGTTCTGTACCTTCTGTACACGAACGACCTGTCTGTACAGCCTGGAGTCATTTATCGCTCTATGCGATGACGCCATGTTTCATGCTAGCTCAGCGAACCTTAGTTTTGCCTGGTGCAACGTCAGCTCGTCCAACTTCCAGACTGGCTTTGGAAGTGGAGAATGGCGATCAATGTGGAGAAAACCGAGGCGATCGCCTTTTCTCGTAAATTTACTTCCCGCTTCCAGTCTCTCTCCCTAGAAGGGAGTCCAATCGTATGGAAACGGTCTGTAAAATACTTGGACGTCACTGTTGACTGGCGCCTAAGCTTTGAAACCCACGTCTCCCTGAGTCTCCAGTGTGCCTGCGGCGTCAAACCCTAAATATATCCCTTTCTCACTCATCGGAGTTCAGTGCCTGTGCGCACTAAACTCACCATCTATTTGATCTTTCTCAGAGCAATATTAACATCTGCAGCCTCTGCCTTTTGGGCATAATTCAGCCCAAACATTGTCGCCTGTTTGGAAGCTTTCCAATCCCAGGTCCTCTGGTACATCTCAAACTCTCCCTGGTTTGTCAGATATGATGCTATCAGGCGAGAGTTGAAGGTTCCTTCTCTCACCGAATTCGTTTGGTCCCTACCCTTCAATATCTTTGCCCGAGCCTCTGTCTTCATTTCAAGGCGGGAACTTTCTTAAATTTTTAAATAAACTTTTAACTTGATTTCAAGGCCTTGTTTTCTGAGTTACTGCGATCCATTAATCTCTTGTACCGATGAGAATTAGAATTGAGATTACCGAAAAAGATCTGTAACGCTGTTTAACAGCTGACTGGAATAAAGTCTACACACCTTGTGATATTGACGCAGCAGCTTGCTATCTAAACAAGAACTTGTCTGCTATTATTAAAAAGCACGTATCAGTAAGGAAATTATTGTAAAAGAAGGATCCAGCTTGGTTTTCTAACTAGACCTTAGTCCCTGACGCAGACCAACTGCTTCGTTTACTTCCATATCTCTTCGTAGAGCTGAGTAAGGAGCGAATATCCAATTTTTACCCAATGCTATGAGCAGGTACGAAATCCTCCGATGTTGAATTAGGCGGGAAATGTACCGTAAAAGACACAACGTGCCGTTTAATATAGGCCTACTGCACGTGTGTTAAGTAATAGTGTGTCGATAATTATAGTACAGTAACACCAGCATGACAATAGTTCACGTTTAAAATATTACTTTACTGCTTCAGTTTAATTATCTGTGCGTGTGTTAATTAACAGTGTGCGACGATCATCTATTAATTATAATTTTATTCTTTAATATCACTGTAAGTATCAAATGTCTTCGTAGTTCGTTTTATAATATACATTTTTATTTAATTTACATTATCCGTGCGTGTGTTTATCGAGTTTGTTGTGTGATATTCATTTGTTAATTTTTTGTGATTTTTTTTAGATTTTCATAATCTAGTATTTATTCCCTTTTTATTTTTGGTTTATTAAAATCAGTGAGCTTAAACAATACTTATGTTCGTAGTGCGGTAAGGATTGTGAAAATGTAGATAATCTTAACCAGCATTCGAAATTACATCCCGAAGAAGTAAACAGTGGAATGCCGGTTTTGAGCAACTTGAAGTCACGTACACAACAATGTAACATCTGTGATAAACAGTTAAAGCACTGATACACATTTAAACGTCATGAACGCAAATCCCACGGTGCAGGGGTATCAGCACCGAATAAAGTTAAGTGCCCCTTATCCCTTATGTGTTCTTGCGGCAGCGATTGAACTTGAACACTTCGAATTGCAGCACAACATATCAGTAAAGTCTGAAATTAAAGAATTTAAATCCTTAGAAAGTTTCTTGGATTAAAAACAAGCCATTGAAAAAGAAACATTTTCAAGATACGTTAAAAAGCGTGGCTCCCATTCTGCTACCGTCAGCACAAAGAGACATTATTATATATGTCATAGGTCCGGGCAATTTGTGTCTGAAAGTAAAGGTAGTCGGCACTTAAAATTACAGGGAAGTAACAAAATCAATGCTGTCTGTCCGGCAAGCATTCGCGTCACTGAAACTGAAGATGGTACCACTTCAAGCAATACTTAATAAAATGTGCGATTCCGTGACAGGCTGTAAATTAAAAAGAATTCATTTATTAACGAAGCAAGACCTGTACAACATCGAGCACGCATATTATTTATGCTCGAAGTCGGTGAGACGTCAAGAAGATGGTACAAGGGTTGAAGCGTTGGTCAACGAGGTCATTTCCAGTGATCAGACTTGTGTATTATTTTATAAGCCTCAAGGGGTCGTCAGAGAAACTGGCCAAACTTTAAAAACAGACGATTTTGTTTAATTATAATGAACAATGCACAGAGTGAAATACTGAAGAAATATGGCAGTGTTTGTATATGCATTGATGGCACCCACGGTTTGAACAGTAACGGTTTTTAACTAATAACCCTACTTGTTTTAAACGACATGAGAAAGGGATTTCCATGTGCTTTTCTCATATTAAATCGAACTGACGAAAAAGTGCTTTCTTTGTTTTTTCAGTATATCAAGGCAGAAGTAGGCGAAGTTTTACCGAAAATGTTTATGTCCGATTTGGATGAATCCTTTTATAATGCGTGGATATCAACAATGCAAGCTCCGGCAATGAAATTGTACTGCACTTGGCACGTTGACAGGGCTTGGAGAAGGAATATTAGTTCCAAAGTAAAAAGCAAAGAGAAGCAGGGTTACGTTTATAGTAGAATAGTCAGGACATTAATGCAGGAAAGAGACTCTTCTGCATTCGAATGAAATCTGCCTGAAGCAATTAGGCGACTACTTGATGATAAAGACATTTCTGAATTCGGCACTTATTTTGATCAAACGTTCTCAAAAAATATTCAGTCTTGGGCCTACTGCCATCGACTTCAAGGAGGTCTGAACACCAACATGCATATCGAAAGAATGCATCATACAATTAAATATATATATTTACACGGCAAAAATGTAAAACATTTGGACAAAGCGATAGTTGCTCTAATGTCTTTCGTCCGCGATAAGTTGTTTGATAGTCCTATTATCTTAAGCAAAGCCAAATTAACTACAAAGTTGAAAGACATTACAAAAAGACATAAGCCTATCAGAGAAATCGACAGTAACTCAATTATCAGAGAAGGAACAGGCAATGGGTGGAAAGTACCGTCGTCTTCTGGCATGAAAGAGGTACATATATTTAGTACATGAAAATGATGTGCAGTGAAAATGCAATTTGATCTGTGTAGACTGTGATGTGAGTATACATAAATATTCATGCACGTGTGTAGAACATGTATTAAGTGGAATATGTGTAAACATATTCATGATGTCCTGCAGGATTAACAAAGCAGGGCGTAGTTTTCAGTCGAATTGTAACAATATCGAAGACGATGGTGACGATCGGTTGTTTGTGCATCCGGAGAACGAAATTGATACGACGGAAAAACAAGAAATATTATCCCAAGTCAGCAAAAGAGAAAGTTTTATGACATCTATGGGCAATCGAAAAGAATCACACAAAGGTGATTGAATTGAATTAGTTAATAGTGTAGCCAGCCATATTAGAAGAACTGGAAGTGATTAAACGACAAAATTCGCTCTCGCGTTGCAGTTCAAAATGTGCTTAGCTGTTCGACTTCTTAGAAAAGAAATATCGTGCTACAGAGGAGAATTGATTCCACCAAAAAAAAGGAAATTAACACATGGTAATATTATGGTAAAGCCCAATGAAACCAATATACAGAACACTGCTCTGTCGCTGCTGCTGCAAAAAAATGATTGTTATAAAGTTAAACAGAATTTTAAATAATTTTTAAGTTTGTTAGTTGAAGTATCATTATACATTATTCATTAAATTATTAAATATTCAGCGCGTGTGTACTTAATGTGCATATAAGACTATGTATTTAATAATGTGGCATTTTGTTAATAATTATCGATGTGTTTTCGTTCCAATGATTGTCGGGCATCTGTGAACAATTCGATTCATACTGGATCAACTGCTTTCGAAGTGTGTACAGTCTTACGTAACTGGAGCGTATCAGCTGTGAGTGGAAATGACAAACGAGGTCAGCATTTTTAAACAATACAAACATAAATAAAGATTCAGTTGTACACGTCATAGTTTGGCGCGAAGGAAGTTCCGTAAAAATCGTGTTGCTCAATAAATATTTGTTTCTCAGTATGTGTCTGGTTGCCAGCTGTACTGAAACGCAATCAACCTGTACGAACATTTTACGGAAAGAAACGAACATAAGCGTAGCAGTCGGTATTCGTCAGGGGGTAAGGTTTAGTGGTTTACTACAGAGGTAATAAAATGCCTAAAGCAAAAGAGTACAGAACATAAAAAGTTTAAGAAAACGAGTATGATTCAGCATTGCGAGAATTTTCGATGTTCAGAAAGGGGAAGATGCTTCTCTGAAGAGAAATTGAGAATAGCAGTGTGTTCTTGCGCTCTGTTTGCATCAGAATAAATTCTGTTTCCCTGTTAGATAGAAATCTTTAAGAAGGCTATAGGGGGATATGTGGAGGCCATCCTTTAAACAAAATTATTGTTTTTATTACTTCTACTCCATTCGTATTATTATTTATAATTATTGTATTTACTTATATATATGCGCATAAAATTTTCATTTGATTTTGATACTTCTGATGTTGAAAGTTTCAACCATGGGTACATTCAAGATATTCCAGCGTTTGTTTTTAGAATTTACTTTTTTGGAAATCTACATATAGGCTATAGTTCAGTAAGGGACACAAATTTGCGGAAGTTATGTACTTCGTACGACCTTCGGAAGTGGCTCATTCTTCAGGTCATATTTCCAGGACCTCGGTAAAAATACAGTTTTTCTTAAAGTATCAAGTTTAATTAAATATAAAATAGCTATCATATTTCACAGTACGGAGATACCCTGTAGTGTTGAACATATCATTATGTCAAACATAAACACCAGATTTATAGTTTTACATTAAAAAATAAATAATATTTTGTTTCAACAAGAATATGTTTTTTACTATTTATTACACTGTTTCAACAGTTTTATTATACATTACTATCATCTTCAGGAACAGAATGTACAAAGAAATAGTTATACAAATTTAAAATCTATTGTTTATAAAAGCTGTTTTTTATATAAGGCTATATGATTTATATGTTTTATGTTTATAAATGGTATATATATATATATATGTGTGTGTGTGTGTGTTTGTTTGTGTGTATACATTTTTCTATAAAAATGTATCAAAATGGCGTGTTTTCAAAATGTATACGTTTTGGCGTCTACCTGAAAACGAAGAGTATATTGAAATTTTATTGTAACATTATGTTCTTGTGAATATGTTATTTGTTTTGCATTTTATATTTCAATATACTCTTATAATAAGCAAATAATTTTTTTTGTACAAAAACGCTGTCATTATGGCATCTTTTCATAATTACGACAATAGGGCGTCTTTTCAGTTTTCCAACAATTAAGCATCTGAAATAATGTATACTTTTTCGAATTTCGCCGTTTTTGCTTCCAGCGACGTTTGCCAGTTTTCAACCACGGGTATTGCACAGTTTTCGTTGACGCTTATTTGTTTTTATGAAAGAGTGACTAACTGCAGGCGAATGACCTGGCAGTTATTTTTGTTCCTTCGTTCACCCGCTACCTTTACATCATAATTTTAACTAGTAGTGTCAAATATTTATCAACAATTTTTAAACTTCACTATCCAATTCTATTAACCGTGGTAATATAATTATTTTGTTTTACGAAGCATGCCAACGTAGCGTACTGGCCTTTCGAATTATGTAAAAATTGACCACTTCTCGTCGGACCAAATAACGTAATTAACGAGGATGTTAATATTTTCTCACATGCATCGACACCGAGCGATAATGTAACGTTGATCTCATTTACTAGAGAAATTTCTTATGCAATTGGCAGTCAAAAGTAATAAATGTAATGCCAAACGTAATAAACATATACTAGTTATATAACAAATATAATCAGTTATATTTTTTTTCAATATTCATCATTATACATACAGTATTTCGAAGTAATGCTATAAAACATTTATTTGTATCTTTTTTGCGGTTAACAAAATTTTATAATTTTAGTTTGTAGTTCTGTAGTTGTTAATAGTCTATAGTTCTGTTTGGGATTAAGATTGGTAAATAGATAGATAGATAGATAGATAGACAGACAGACAGACAGATAGATAGGTAGATAGATGGAGATAAAGAGTGAGAGAGGAGGGAGAGAGAGAAATAGTAAAAGGATAAAAGTGCGTAATTAAGAGATTAGGAGAGAGAGGATAAGTAGGAGAGAGAGAGAGAGAGAGAGAGAGAGAGAGAGAGAGAGAGAGAGAGAGCTAAATGGGAGTCAAGAGTCAGATACACAGACAATGGCAGAAAGCTACTGTACGTATTTTTTTGGTAATAAGATTTATATTTTTATTAGTAAGAGATATAAAGAAGGGGAGAAAGAGAGAGATGGAAGAAAGGAGAGCGATCAAATGTGCAAAAATGTACATAATAATAATTACTTCTTGTGTTAGAGACAGACGGAGAGGAGGAAGACAGAGGGTTGTGAGATAGGATAAAAGTTTGTATTATATTAGTTCTATTTGTGTTAGAGATTAAATAGCAAGATGACGCGAGACGCAGGCAGGGAAAGAGAGAGACACACACACAATATTAAAATGTTTTGGGTTGAGGGTACTAGAAGTCGTCGGATACCTGCTTTACATCTATTTTTATTTTATTTTTTTTTAGATTTTTTCTAATTTACTTGTACTATAGCTAAATTTATTGACCACAAATTACTGTACATTCAATTTAAAAATTGCGTGTAAAAATAATCAATAGCCGCTAAAAATTTATTAAACCATTCTTCTGCAGAAAAACACTTTTCTCCAAATATATTCAATCAAATACATCTGAAATATACTAATAGACATTCTGCTGACTCTTCTCCGCATATCACGCTTAACTTTAGACCATTAGTTCTCGATCGTTTGTGTGTGAACAGCAGAATTGCGAGGACATACAAGATTAAGCGAATGGTTCACAGACAGAAGTAGGCCTATATACCCATACATTTGGGTATGTATGGGTACTCGCGAGTTGTACCCGTGCCACATATCTGCAACTATAGTGGTTCCTGGTTCCATATTATTTAAAATTACACAATTTAGTGAGTTTGCATCACGTTTATCCACCACCTATAGGAACAATTTCTTTATTCTCCTGCAAATGCTCTCAAGTACCCACCGAGTTTTTGTTATTCGGCCTCTGTTGTACTTCCTTAAGCAAACGCACTTTCATCAATTTCAGTATCTCCCGGGCCGCCAATTTTTGAGCTGTTATCTATCAACCAGACAGTAAGGATCTCCCTGAATTCGTTTATTAATTTTTGCGTAGTTTTCCTGTTTATGTCGATCTGTTTTGAAATGACTGAAATTTGATATTTCAAAATCCAAGTACACACACAATACAGATAATGCAGGAACACGCGCTATTCCGAAAAAGTGTAAGCATGTATGTTTTTTGTAGCTCTGCAATTCCTTCTACCACATCTGAAGGTAACGTTTCTTTATCCTTTTACATTTGTTAACATATTACCATCACACTTTACACATTGTATTGATAACGGAAGAATATTTTAGTCTCAAACACATTTTCTGATACCCTTTTTTTTAATGAAACACCGAAAATTATGAACACTTTTGTATTCCATTTCAGTAAGATACGGATGTGCACAACGCTGATGAATGAATGTTAATTCAAGTTTTTTCGTTTCCCTTTTATCCCTTAGTTTAAAGCGAAGGTCTTCTTTCATCGCAAATGACACACAATCTCAGGGCACTTTATATTTTATAATACTTCATAATTTATAATAAATGTGTTACATCGCGTTATAATCGTTCATTTAAGTACTAAGTAGGCCTGTAATGTGAGCGCTGATGTTGCTAGGTATAAGTCTATGTAGGCCTACTTGTGCCTCGTATCAGGTTACTAATTAATGATGGCTACATGTTCATAATAGTTATATTATATCTTATAATGTGTATTTTATAATCATTTAAGGAATTTCGTATTCTGTTAAATAACCGCATTTAATTACTTTTGTACGCAAATTGTGTGTTAATGCTCGTACTCAAGTAAATATTACAAAAAAGTAATATAGTAGTTATCAAAAAGGAACTTATGAGAACTGTACAAACGTGACGTATTGAGTCGCATTATATATAGGATGCGACGTTCTGGCAGCTCGTTTAATTGATGTTTTATACAAATTATGTCATGTGACTTCTAAACTAAATGAAGTATGGTAAAAAATGTATACAGCTCCCCTCTGTCTGTATACCTCTCTCTCACTTTCTTGCTCTCTCTCTCTCACTCCCCCCTCTCTCTCACCCACGCCCTCTCTCACTTTCTCTCACTCTTTATTTTCTCAAGTGTTTATGAAATATGAAGGACACTGGAATATGGTAAACTCATAGTAATGTTTATTTGGCTGAGACAAGATAAACGAGAAACGTGATTACATATCTGGCGGGAACGATGATGCATTTTGCAAACTGGCGTTTACGTCACACACGTCCATCTTTTCTACAAACATTGTGCACAGTTTAATCTGAGTTGTGGTATCGCGAACTCAGAAATGGTTAATACACGTCAGTCACTGCTGTGTAGAGTGATAATGTGTTGTCTATTCAGCGTAACATCACAGGTCTCCAGCACAGAGACAAGATTTCTCATTCATCAGAATCCCTCCAACAGGACTCTCTACTCAAGGTCAAATAACATTCTTAATGTTTTAATGGCACAGCGTGTATGTTTACAAAACATACTACCTGTTTGGGCTGACACATATATACACATCTACGTCCGAACTCATGCAACTGTACATCAGCTGTCTGTTTTTACGTTTCCACAAAACATGTTCCAGAAAATCGCGTTATGTTAAAATAATATGAACATTTTATAGTAAAAAAATAATAATAATAACAATTTGTAAGCTTAAGCATTCATAACATAAGAGTTTTTCAACGTTCCTTTCTCCCCCTCCCGCCGAAGACACACGCACTTTCTCTCACTCTCTCTCTCTCTCTCTATATATATATATATATCACACACACAAATAAAATACGTATTAGACTACATCATTGTCTGATGTCCAATGTCCAATCACCTATCGCAGTGGTCTCAAGGCCCCTTTCAGTTCCGAGTCTATACTCTCTCTGCAGCTACTTCTTGGGCTGCCTGGTATTCTTCCTTCCTTGTGTTTCTACTCTAACATGTGTTTTTGGAATCTCAAAAACGTAAATAGGTCTACACGAAATTACAATCTGATCCCAAATAAAGAACTTAATTATCAATTACAGTACTTTCATTGCCAAATAAGAAAGAAAAAGATCATTGTGTAGGCCTATGTGTAAACGGTTAAAAATCTAATACACCCTCGGTCAAAAGGATGGCAGTCGGGAGCAATGGTTATTTATTTATGTGTGTAGTTACGTTGTTGTCATGTTACTGTACATCATTAAACGACGACTATACCGACAGCAAAATGACGACGACACGATAGACCGATTCACTTAAAGCTGGGATTCATGAATACTAATTGTGACTACACAGCGGCAACGTGTACTCAAAACTGTTATCTTGTCTCACTAAAGGTATAATCTGATTGGCGCATAGATACAGTTTCGGAAAGTGCTGCGTAATTAAATAAGTTATTACATCAGAGGCTTCTGATTGTCATGCATATATTTGTGTAAATATATAATAAAGTAGGAGTAGTAATTTAAATACTTGTTATACAGTTACGTATAATTTAATAATGAAAATTAGGTTTATCAGAAAATGTAAATAAATTATCTAAAATGCACATTATTACTTTCAAATATCACTCGTTTTTACGCGGACATAAAGCATTGTCTTCTTTTGTTCAACTTGTCTGGTGATTATATTCACATAACAGTTGTGACTACATATCCAAGACCGGAAAAGAATGAATACGAGTTTGTTTATTCGAACAGGACTGCGTATTATGTCTTCAACTGGCTTGTGTGCATAGTATACACAAGGCAGCTGATCTCTGTTATTACATAGTTCTCCTTGATAATACCACATCTGACAACAATTGCTGCATACCTTCATGCAACAATTTTGTTAGTCATCAGTACGAAAACTTTTATACATGATAAATTGTAGTAAGCAATTCGAACTAACCAGTTACACGGCCGTGAATTGATCACAGGACTTGTCTGGATGTTATCGAGGAATAGTTATTTCGGGACAAAAATCTCGTAACAAATAGAATTTCGTAAGAATGTATATAACTATTTCTTCAGGCTACAAATAAAACATTTCCATGAGAGATTACTGTCTATTATGAAGCCAAGATATTTCATTTGCTTAGTATGATCAGTCACCAAGCAGCTGTACATGCTTGACATGTTTTTGACATGATGATTCATAAAAAACAATGCGAAAATTCAACCTTGTCTCTCAAAAAGAAAATCATATATTTTTTTACTTAAAACCGTACTGTATTTTACTAAATCAATACTTCAGTTTATCTAATTCGACAATCCTTTAACTGGGAAATAAAAAATACATACAATAGTTATTTATTTTTAATTTACTGTTTTAATAAACATCGTGCCATGGCTGACACTTTTTGCTACAGTCTATTTCTTGATGTATATAATATATTTAATATTTATTGAAAAACCAAAAACCAACGGGAAGTCATAACAACCGCCAACCAGCACACAGGTACTCCACAATTTTCAAAATTAGGAGGCTCATGATGGGAACACTAAGGGTAACGAAACATGTTCCAAATAAGGGAAAAATAACATTTTGAGGTAAAGTAAATATAAATTTTAAATATTATTTATATATATATATATATATGTATTTAATATATAAAAATAAGTTTTGTACAGTTCCATTTTGTGCTTCAAATTCTTTTAAAAGTAAAGTACTGGATTGTATATACTGAGACGATCGAGCGGGAGGGAGAATTACAGTACATTGCCATCTGTCTGTTGGCAGATTCACATATTCACATAGAGTCGGCTTGTGTGTACACTATTTGCGATGAGTACTGTTACGTGAGCAAAACGCGACAGTGATTTTCGTAATGAATTTGAACGAAGGAATTTCTATACACACGTATTGAGTGTTATCGCGGGGCAGGTACATCGTACGCCCATCTGTCTTTCATTAATCTTTTATTGGAAGAATCTACCACATTTAAGCACTGTCTGAATGGAATTAATATTTAATGATTTTACTGTCATTCCTTGCGTTTCGTTAACGAGTCAGTTATTCCAATTCCTAATGTCATAACGGCCTAATTCCCTTCCAGAACTCAGGTAAGTACGCAACTGAAAGAATTGCTTCTTAACAGCATTAATTTTGTCCAAACCATCCGGAAATATAATAGTGTGAGGGCATTCTCTTACTTTTTGGTCACGAAAATCATATCCCTGGTACAGGTTTCTACTCCTTAAAAATTTAGGGACAGATTCACAGATATATTTCCGATTATTTACCACTTGCTGGCGACAAACCTTATTCTTTGGCAGAATATGACATACGTATTGTTCGTAATGAAAACGAAGAGTTTCAACACTCGTTACTTGCAATCCTGGCAGCTTTCTAGCTAATAATCCTTACGCACTACACGGCCGAGGTTATCGAACATGAAGGAGCAGACTACGTAACATGACTCTTCGGTACCAGGATCTGATGGCGATCGTACAGTACGCAAATCAGGAAAACTGGACAGGTTTTTAACTATGACCTGCAATCCGAAATGGACAGATATAACTTCTTAACTTGGTGAAAATGAAAAATCTGCCGATCGTCGTGATAGGTTTCTGGAGTGTTTGTTATAAACTCAACTAGTGATAAAAATGATTTACTAAAAAATCACTCATTGTGAGCAGTTGTTATCCTACACATATTTATTATTTATATATTTATTATTGAATCCCAGAAACGTGATTAATACACTACCTCATGCTTATCCTAAGTTGTGTGCGGAGAAATACCTGACCCAGTCAGTTTTCCAAGGATTCATAAAATTGTTATCTCGACTATGATACATGGATCTTGTAGAGCTCGTAATCCTAATATTCCTTTCATGATTGATGGAATGTGTACACATAATAACCGAGCAACGTTTTACATTAAACTACTGAAAATAACAATGGTTATCCAAAGTACCGGAGAGGAGATGACGGAATTGTTGAAGTAAAAGGAATATATCATTTGATAATCGTGATTCGTTCTCTACAATCACTTCCTAATTCTACAGTACAATGCTCACATCAATATTGAAAACCTATTCCAATACATGTATAAATAATGTGACTCAACATGTATGCAATTCGTAAGAAGCGTCAGTGACGATCATTAACTGGATATGTTGTAACTATAACATACGCGAATATGCCATACTTTAGCTCTCATCAGATATTCTGTGCCTTCATTCAAAATAAATGCATGATCAGTCACATACAATCGTTCGCTTAGCTGTGCTTGAAGATGGATATTATAATGTGTATTAGGGCAGGGGATGAGAATGCAATCCAAGGACCTGCAACAAAACGCACAACATTGATGAAATCATGGTTTGATTTTAATCAATGCGATCCCTGTGCTTGTCAATTCCTGTATACTGGTATTTCAGGACTTTATGGATTCGCTGATAATAAATGGATTCCAGGAAAGAGAGATGGTTGCAAAATGATAGGGAGAATGTACACTGTCGCACCAAACGATCATAACAGATTTTACATACGTATGTTACTACTTCATATTAAAGGAGGAACATCACTCGCATATCCACGCAGCTACAGCAATACATACGCAACTTATAAGCCATACAAAGGAGCGGCTCTTGCATGTGGGTTACTTGAAATTGACACAGATTGGCACAAATGTTGGGAGGAAATGCAGAGCACATACTGTACATGTCGTGTCAACTACGAGAGTTGTTCTCATTAATGTGCTACTTCTACAAACCAACATTACCTTTTCAAGTGTAAACGATTATCAAAATACTAATGTAGACGATACGCAGGCCCTTGAAGGAAATGCAGCATTGCAGGATATAGATTACATTGTAAGAAGTAATGGTTTGGAGTGAAGGAACATCGGCTTGCCAATACCAAATAATCCAATGCTTATTAACCCTGTACGCAATGTGAATGAAGAGGCCAGTCATGGTGCTAATATACATAGCAAATTAAATGAAAAACAGAAATTAGTTGTAATTAAAATTATGTGGGCCATAGCAGGCGAGACAATTGAGAAGCTGTTATTCTTAGAAGCCCCAGCAGAACGTAGCATGACCTACGTATTCGCAAATATTCTGAATATTGTTAGTGAACAGGCTCATTTAGCATTAGCAACAAAATGGACATGCAAACCTGTGCAATTCTTGGCTGCAGGAATTATACTCCATTAGTTATTTGATCTTCTTGTTCCAGTGTTGCCTTCTTCAGTTTCTTCCATTAAGGCTATGTCAGGAAACGCTACAGTTCTACACGAAGAGTCAGTTATTTTAATTGATGAGATGTCAACGATCTCTGCAGTAGCAGTATGTATCATTTACTTCGAAACATAATGAAGTGTATAGTTCGGTGTATACTTCGAGACATCCATTATTAAGTATAGTTCAGACGGATGGAAAAGTGATACTTTTAGTGGAGAGTTTAGACAGGTCTTAACGTTAGTCCCAAAGGCGGGACAAACAAACAAAACTTTGACCTTTATGACCATATAGTATTTGACCTAAAATATGTGTGTCAGTGCTAATTAACAACAATTTGTGGAGTGGAATGGAGTGGAAACTTCGATTGGGGAACAGAACTTTTCCTGTGATGGAAACACAGCATGATGGAAATATTTTTAATATTCCCAGCAGATTTATATGCAAGAAATATTCAGTTGTTAACCATATAGTTTGCAAAATTAATTGGATGGAAATAATGAAAATTATTTCAAATAATAAGTTTATAAATAAAATAAAATAAAATAATATGTTTAGAAACTCAAACCCGAATTATTGATTGTCCGTTAAACGACAACTGCAACCTGATCAACCAGAGCTGAGCTGTGTTTACTTTCAGGGGATTTTGACAGAGTAGGCCTACTGCAGTGTAGACTCGATCTATGCCAAGATGGTGATACGGCATATACAAAGAACGTCGTATACACAGAAATACTGTTAAAGAACGACGCAACCACCTAGGCTACTTTTATCACCGACGACTAACAGCGCAAAACTGGTGGGAATAAAGTTTGTTTCTGAGTTTATTGAAATATTAAATGAAAGGAATTCTTAATAAATTTGTGTCTCATTTCATTGAAATAACTTTAAACATTCTCAATAAATTGGCGGTATTGCCCCACCAAACCACCAGTTAGTTACAAAATTTTACGCTCTTCATCTGAAAATCGCATATAACTTAAAGAATCTAAACTAAAGTGTAAATTTCCGGTAAGCTACTGTCGTTGTACCACTGAATTTTCAATCATGAGAATATTTTTCTGTATTAGCGTTGTAATAATAAAACAACGGGGACAAAAACACAATTGTCATTATATTATTCAAAAATTGCACAGACTTTTTTATACGGAAAACTATCTAAAAATATAGTTGTCATTGACACTCTAACTAACCAATAATTTGAAATAATTGCACCCTTTCCACTAAAATACGTTCTTCGTTTGTACTTTACAATATAAGCTTTTGTTATATTTAATACAAGATTAAATAATAAATAAAAATATGCAAAACACAATGCGCTTATTAATCAGTAATGTTCAGAATATTTTAAAACATTTGCTCTTATTCGTTGGAAAAAATTTAAGAAAAGTAAGCGTAATGGTTATACCACGCAAACTAAGCAAAGACCCGCATGACAATGAGAAAAAAATTCTTGTAGACTGTCAACAACATAGTATCAGCCGTAAACAAGTTGCAAGTGTCTTGCTGCTATGAGTCAGTTTTGGCGCGCTTTGCCCGAAGAAAATTGGCAACGCTGTATACACACGACATGAATACGAACGTATTGTGGCAACGTGTGTATGGAGTTCACGAATTATAATAAGCGTGGCACGGTTGCCACAACAATGGATATCGAGTGTATCCATAATAAGTTGGTGTGTATACAAAAATTAATAAAATTGTCAAAATCAGAGGTAAAAGATCTATGTTGTAGCGTGTTTAACTTTGACGTTGCCACTTGTACGTGTGTATGAACTTGTGCCACTAATGCTGAGAGACGTGTATGTGTGTGTGTGTGTGTGTGTAGATTTCCTTTTAGCAAACGATACAGCCGCAAATTCGAACAGAATCAAATAATTTTTTGCATACTGCCCTGATTTGTAGAGTGCTCACCACGTATTGTTTTTGGTGAAGAGGTTGAGGGAAAGGGGTAGTTTACCGGCAACGTTTTTTTTTATCAAGGTTAATTTTGTTTTCTTGGCAAACGATAACAGCCGCAAATTCAAACAGAATCAAATGATGTTTTGCTTACAGCCCTGTATTGTAGAGTTCTCAATACCTATTGGTGTTTGTGAAGATCGGTTAAGGGAAAGGGGTAGTTTACCAGCAACGTTTTATGTTTTAAAAGGGTATTTTCTATTGCAAACGATAAGAGCCGCAAATTCAAACAGAATCAAATACGTTTTCGCATACAGCCCTGATTTGTTGAGTACTAAAGACCTATTGTTTTTGGTGAAGATCGGTTAAGGGAAGGGGGTAGTTTACCAGCCACGTTTTTTGTTTTATGAAGGGTATTGCGTATGGCAAACGATAACTGCCGCAAATTCAAACAGAATCATATAATATTTTGCATACAGCCCTGAATTGCAGAGTTCTCAAGACTTGCCGTTTTTGGTGAAGATCGGTTAAAGGAAAGGGGTAGTTTACCAGCAACGGTTTTTTATCAAGGGTATTTTTACTTCCATATTCCTTAAGGAATGGAAGTATGGTGATGGCAAAAAAAATCGTGTTCGAGATTATTGCAGATTCTGATTCTACTACACTCAAAACATGAAAAAAAGTCGTTTTCCGAAAAGTGTCTGTGTGTCTGTCTGTGTGTCTGTCTGTGTGTCTCTCTGTAGATTTTTTTCTTTGGCAAACGATAACTGCCGCAAATTCAAACAGAATCAAATAATTTTTTGCATGCAGCCCTGATTTGCAGAGTACTCGCGATCTATTGTTTTTGGTGAAGATAGGTTGAGGGAAAGGGGTAGTTTACCGGCAACGGTTTTTTTTTAGCAAGGGTAATTTTGTTTGTTTGGCAAACGATAACAGCTGCAAATTCAAACAGAATCAAATAATGTTTCGCATACAGCCCTGAATTGTAGAGTTCTCAAGATCTGTTGATTTTGGTGAAGACCGGTTAAGGGAAAGGGGTAGTTTACCTGTAACGTTTTATGTTTTAACAAGGGTATTTCCTATGGCAAACGATAACAGCCGCAAATTCAAACAGAATCAAAAGATTATTTGCATACAGCCCTAAATTGTAGAGTTCTCAAGACCTATTGTTTTTGGTGAAGTTCGGTTGAGGGAAAGGGGTAGTTTACCAGCAACGTTTTTTTAACAAGCGTATTTTCTATGGGAAACGATAACAGCCGCATATTTAAACAGAATCAAATAATGTTTTGCATACAGCCCTGATTTGTAGAGTACTCAAGGCCTATTGTTTTTGGTGAAAATCGGTTCAGGAAAAGGGGTAGTTTACCTGTAACATTTTATGTTTTAACAAGGGTATTTCCTATGGCAAACGATAACAGCCGCAAATTCAAGCAGAATCAAAAGATTCTTTGCATACAGGACTAAATTGTAGAGTTCTCAAGACCTATTGTTTTTGGTGAAGATCGGTTGAGGGAAAGGGGTAGTTTACCAGCAACGTTTTTTTAACAAGGGTATTTTCCATGGCAAACGATAACAGCCGCAAATTCAAACAGAATCAAATAATGTTTTGCATACTGCCCTGATTTGTAGAGTGCTCACGACGTATTGTTTTTGGTGAAGATAGGTTGAGGGAAAGGGGTAGTTTACCGGCAACGTTTTTTTTTATCAAGGTTAATTTTGTTTTCTTGGCAAACGATAACAGCCGCAAATTCAAACAGAATCAAATGATGTTTTGCTTACAGCCCTGTATTGTAGAGTGCTCAATACCTATTGGTGTTTGTGAAGATCGGTTAAGGGAAAGGGGTAGTTTACCAGCAACGTTTTATGTTTTAAAAGGGTATTTTCTATTGCAAACGATAAGAGCCGCAAATTCAAACAGAATCAAATACGTTTTCGCATACAGCCCTGATTTGTTGAGTACTAAAGACCTATTGTTTTTGGTAAAGATCGGTTAAGGGAAGGGGGTAGTTTACCAGCCACGTTTTTTGTTTTATGAAGGGTATTGCGTATGGCAAACGATAACTGCCGCAAATTCAAACAGAATCATATAATATTTTGCATACAGCTCTGAATTGCAGAGTTCTCAAGACTTGCCGTTTTTGGTGAAGATCGGTTAAAGGAAAGGGGTAGTTTACCAGCAACGGTTTTTTATCAAGGGTATTTTTACTTCCATATTCCTTAAGGAATGGAAGTATGGTGATGGCAAAAAAAATCGTGTTCGAGATTATTGCAGATTCTGATTCTACTACACTCAAAACATGAAAAAAAGTCGTTTTCCGAAAAGTGTCTGTGTGTGTGTCTGTCTGTCTGTCTGTGTGTCTGTCTGTGTGTCTGTCTGTAGATTTTTTTTTTTGGCAAACGATAACTGCCGCAAATTCAAACAGAATCAAATAATTTTTTGCATGCAGCCCTGATTTGCAGAGTACTCGCGATCTATTGTTTTTGGTGAAGATCGGTTGAGGGAAAGGGGTAGTTTACCGGCAACGGTTTATTTTTAGCAAGGGTAATTTTGTTTGTTTGGCAAACGATAACAGCTGCAAATTCAAACAGAATCAAATAATGTTTCGCATACAGCCCTGAATTGTAGAGTTCTCAAGATCTGTTGATTTTGGTGAAGACCGGTTAAGGGAAAGGGGTAGTTTACCTGTAACGTTTTATGTTTTAACAAGGGTATTTCTTATGGCAAACGATAACAGCCGCAAATTCAAACAGAATCAAAAGATTATTTGCATACAGCCCTAAATTGTAGAGTTCTCAAGACCTATTGTTTTTGGTGAAGTTCGGTTGAGGGAAAGGGGTAGTTTACCAGCAACGTTTTTTTAACAAGGGTATTTTCTATGGCAAACGATAACAGCCGCAAATTTAAACAGAATCAAATAATATTTTGCATACAGCCCTGATTTGTAGAGTACTCAAGGCCTGTTGTTTTTGGTGAAGATCGGTGTAGGAAAAGGGGTAGTTTACCAGTAACGTTTTATGTTTTGACAAGGGTATTTCCTATGGCAAACGATAACAGCCGCAAATTCAAGCAGAATCAAAAGATTCTTTGCATACAGCACTAAATTGTAGAGTTCTCAAGACCTTTTGTTTTTGGTGAAGATCGGTTGAGGGAAAGGGGTAGTTTACCAGCAACGTTTTTTTAACAAGGGTATTTTCTATGGCAAACGATAACAGCCGCAAATTCAAACAGAATCAAATAATGTTTTGCATACAGCCCTGATTTGTAGAGTACTCAAGACCTTTTGTTTTTGGTGAAGATCGGTTAAGGGGAAGGGGTTGTTTACCTGCAACGTTTTTTTATCAAGCGTATTTTCTATGGCAAACGATAACACCCGCAAATTCAAACAGAATCAAATAATTTTTTGCATACGTCCCTAAATTGTAGAGGTCTCAATGACTTTCGATTTTGGTGAAGATCGGTTAAGGGGAAGGGGTAGTTTACCGGCAACCTTTTACGTTTTAACAAGAGTAAAGTACTTGAAAATTTATTTAAACTTTTTGAAACAATGGTAATTGTTAAAAATAAAATAATTTTGTTGCCTATAATATTTTTCATTTAATACAGCAATAAAAAGGCAGGTAAGACACAGCCTGGCTGTTTGGCTGAAAATTATTTTAAATATAGATCTTAGAATATGGAAGTCATGTATGGTTCTCCATACCAAATTCAAACAGAAGCATATAATATTTTATATACAGCCCTGAATTGTAGAGTTCTCAATACATGTCGTTTTTGGTAAAGATCGGTTAAGGGAAATGGGTAGTTTACCTGCAACGTTTTTTTATAAAGGGTAATTTTTACTTCCATGTTCCTTAAGGAAATGGAAGTATGGTGATGGCAAAAAAATCGTGTTCGAGATTATTGCAGATTCTGATTGTACTACACTCAAAACATGAAAAAAAGTCGTTTTTCGAAAAGTGTGTGTGTGTGTGTGTGTGTGTGTGTGTGTGTGTGTGTGTGTGTGTGTGTGTGTGTGTGTGTGTGTGTGTGTGTGTGTGTGTGTGTAGATTTCCTTTTAGCAAACGATACAGCCGCAAATTCGAACAGAATCAAATAATTTTTTGCATACTGCCCTGATTTGTAGAGTGCTCACCACGTATTGTTTTTGGTGAAGATAGGTTGAGGGAAAGGGGTAGTTTACCGGCAACGTTTTTTTTTATCAAGGTTAATTTTGTTTTCTTGGCAAACGATAACAGCCGCAAATTCAAACAGAATCAAATGATGTTTTGCTTACAGCCCTGTATTGTAGAGTTCTCAATACCTATTGGTGTTTGTGAAGATCGGTTAAGGGAAAGGGGTAGTTTACCAGCAACGTTTTATGTTTTAAAAGGGTATTTTCTATTGCAAACGATAAGAGCCGCAAATTCAAACAGAATCAAATACGTTTTCGCATACAGCCCTGATTTGTTGAGTACTAAAGACCTATTGTTTTTGGTGAAGATCGGTTAAGGGAAGGGGGTAGTTTACCAGCCACGTTTTTTGTTTTATGAAGGGTATTGCGTATGGCAAACGATAACTTCCGCAAATTCAAACAGAATCATATAATATTTTGCATACAGCCCTGAATTGCAGAGTTCTCAAGACTTGCCGTTTTTGGTGAAGATCGGTTAAAGGAAAGGGGTAGTTTACCAGCAACGGTTTTTTATCAAGGGTATTTTTACTTCCATATTCCTTAAGGAATGGAAGTATGGTGATGGCAAAAAAAATCGTGTTCGAGATTATTGCAGATTCTGATTCTACTACACTCAAAACATGAAAAAAAGTCGTTTTCCGAAAAGTGTCTGTGTGTCTGTCTGTGTGTCTGTCTGTGTGTCTCTCTGTAGATTTTATTTTTTGGCAAACGATAACTGCCGCAAATTCAAACAGAATCAAATAATTTTTTTGCATGCAGCCCTGATTTGCAGAGTACTCGCGATCTATTGTTTTTGGTGAAGATAGGTTGAGGGAAAGGGGTAGTTTACCGGCAACGGTTTTTTTTTAGCAAGGGTAATTTTGTTTGTTTGGCAAACGATAACAGCTGCAAATTCAAACAGAATCAAATAATGTTTCGCATACAGCCCTGAATTGTAGAGTTCTCAAGATCTGTTGATTTTGGTGAAGACCGGTTCAGGAAAAGGGGTAGTTTACCTGTAACATTTTATGTTTTAACAAGGGTATTTCCTATGGCAAACGATAACAGCCGCAAATTCAAGCAGAATCAGAAGATTCTTTGCATACAGGACTAAATTGTAGAGTTCTCAAGACCTATTGTTTTTGGTGAAGATCGGTTGAGGGAAAGGGGTAGTTTACCAGCAACGTTTTTTTAACAAGGGTATTTTCCATGGCAAACGATAACAGCCGCAAATTCAAACAGAATCAAATAATGTTTTGCATACTGCCCTGATTTGTAGAGTGCTCACGACGTATTGTTTTTGGTGAAGATAGGTTGAGGGAAAGGGGTAGTTTACCGGCAACGTTTTTTTTTATCAAGGTTAATTTTGTTTTCTTGGCAAACGATAACAGCCGCAAATTCAAACAGAATCAAATGATGTTTTGCTTACAGCCCTGTATTGTAGAGTGCTCAATACCTATTGGTGTTTGTGAAGATCGGTTAAGGGAAAGGGGTAGTTTACCAGCAACGTTTTATGTTTTAAAAGGGTATTTTCTATTGCAAACGATAAGAGCCGCAAATTCAAACAGAATCAAATACGTTTTCGCATACAGCCCTGATTTGTTGAGTACTAAAGACCTATTGTTTTTGGTAAAGCTCGGTTAAGGGAAGGGGGTAGTTTACCAGCCACGTTTTTTGTTTTATGAAGGGTATTGCGTATGGCAAACGATAACTGCCGCAAATTCAAACAGAATCATATAATATTTTGCATACAGCTCTGAATTGCAGAGTTCTCAAGACTTGCCGTTTTTGGTGAAGATCGGTTAAAGGAAAGGGGTAGTTTACCAGCAACGGTTTTTTATCAAGGGTATGTTTACTTCCATATTCCTTAAGGAATGGAAGTATGGTGATGGCAAAAAAAATCGTGTTCGAGATTATTGCAGATTCTGATTCTACTACACTCAAAACATGAAAAAAAGTCGTTTTCCGAAAAGTGTCTGTGTGTGTGTCTGTCTGTCTGTCTGTGTGTCTGTCTTTAGATTTTTTTTTTTGGCAAACGATAACTGCCGCAAATTCAAACAGAATCAAATAATTTTTTGCATGCAGCCCTGATTTGCAGAGTACTCGCGATCTATTGTTTTTGGTGAAGATCGGTTGAGGGAAAGGGGTAGTTTACCGGCAACGGTTTATTTTTAGCAAGGGTAATTTTGTTTGTTTGGCAAACGATAACAGCTGAAAATTCAAACAGAATCAAATAATGTTTCGCATACAGCCCTGAATTGTAGAGTTCTCAAGATCTGTTGATTTTGGTGAAGACCGGTTAAGGGAAAGGGGTAGTTTACCTGTAACGTTTTATGTTTTAACAAGGGTATTTCTTATGGCAAACGATAACAGCCGCAAATTCAAACAGAATCAAAAGATTATTTGCATACAGCCCTAAATTGTAGAGTTCTCAAGACCTATTGTTTTTGGTGAAGTTCGGTTGAGGGAAAGGGGTAGTTTACCAGCAACGTTTTTTTAACAAGGGTATTTTCTATGGCAAACGATAACAGCCGCAAATTTAAACAGAATCAAATAATATTTTGCATACAGCCCTGATTTGTAGAGTACTCAAGGCCTGTTGTTTTTGGTGAAGATCGGTTTAGGAAAAGGGGTAGTTTACCAGTAACGTTTTATGTTTTGACAAGGGTATTTCCTATGGCAAACGATAACAGCCGCAAATTCAAGCAGAATCAAAAGATTCTTTGCATACAGCACTAAATTGTAGAGTTCTCAAGACCTTTTGTTTTTGGTGAAGATCGGTTGAGGGAAAGGGGTAGTTTACCAGCAACGTTTTTTTAACAAGGGTATTTTCTATGGCAAACGATAACAGCCGCAAATTCAAACAGAATCAAATAATGTTTTGCATACAGCCCTGATTTGTAGAGTACTCAAGACCTTTTGTTTTTGGTGAAGATCGGTTAAGGGGAAGGGGTTGTTTACCTGCAACGTTTTTTTATCAAGCGTATTTTCTATGGCAAACGATAACACCCGCAAATTCAAACAGAATCAAATAATTTTTTGCATACGTCCCTAAATTGTAGAGGTCTCAATGACTTTCGATTTTGGTGAAGATCGGTTAAGGGGAAGGGGTAGTTTACCGGCAACCTTTTACGTTTTAACAAGAGTAAAGTACTTGAAAATTTATTTAAACTTTTTGAAACAATGGTAATTGTTAAAAATAAAATAATTTTGTTGCCTATAATATTTTTCATTTAATACAGCAATAAAAAGGCAGGTAAGACACAGCCTGGCTGTTTGGCTGAAAATTATTTTAAATATAAATCTTAGAATATGGAAGTCATGTATGGTTCTCCATACCAAATTCAAACAGAAGCATATAATATTTTATATACAGCCCTGAATTGTAGAGTTCTCAATACATGTCGTTTTTGGTAAAGATCGGTTAAGGGAAATGGGTAGTTTACCTGCAACGTTTTTTTATAAAGGGTAATTTTTACTTCCATGTTCCTTAAGGAAATGGAAGTATGGTGATGGCAAAAAAATCGTGTTCGAGATTATTGCAGATTCTGATTGTACTACACTCAAAACATGAAAAAAAGTCGTTTTTCGAAAAGTGTGTGTGTGTGTGTGTGTGTGTGTGTGTGTGTGTGTGTGTGTGTGTGTGTGTGTGTGTGTGTGTGTGTGTGTGTGTGTGTGTGTGTGTGTGTAGATTTCCTTTTAGCAAACGATACAGCCGCAAATTCGAACAGAATCAAATAATTTTTTGCATACTGCCCTGATTTGTAGAGTGCTCACCACGTATTGTTTTTGGTGAAGATAGGTTGAGGGAAAGGGGTAGTTTACCGGCAACGTTTTTTTTTATCAAGGTTAATTTTGTTTTCTTGGCAAACGATAACAGCCGCAAATTCAAACAGAATCAAATGATGTTTTGCTTACAGCCCTGTATTGTAGAGTTCTCAATACCTATTGGTGTTTGTGAAGATCGGTTAAGGGAAAGGGGTAGTTTACCAGCAACGTTTTATGTTTTAAAAGGGTATTTTCTATTGCAAACGATAAGAGCCGCAAATTCAAACAGAATCAAATACGTTTTCGCATACAGCCCTGATTTGTTGAGTACTAAAGACCTATTGTTTTTGGTGAAGATCGGTTAAGGGAAGGGGGTAGTTTACCAGCCACGTTTTTTGTTTTATGAAGGGTATTGCGTATGGCAAACGATAACTTCCGCAAATTCAAACAGAATCATATAATATTTTGCATACAGCCCTGAATTGCAGAGTTCTCAAGACTTGCCGTTTTTGGTGAAGATCGGTTAAAGGAAAGGGGTAGTTTACCAGCAACGGTTTTTTATCAAGGGTATTTTTACTTCCATATTCCTTAAGGAATGGAAGTATGGTGATGGCAAAAAAAATCGTGTTCGAGATTATTGCAGATTCTGATTCTACTACACTCAAAACATGAAAAAAAGTCGTTTTCCGAAAAGTGTCTGTGTGTCTGTCTGTGTGTCTGTCTGTGTGTCTCTCTGTAGATTTTTTTTTTTGGCAAACGATAACTGCCGCAAATTCAAACAGAATCAAATAATTTTTTTGCATGCAGCCCTGATTTGCAGAGTACTCGCGATCTATTGTTTTTGGTGAAGATAGGTTGAGGGAAAGGGGTAGTTTACCGGCAACGGTTTTTTTTTAGCAAGGGTAATTTTGTTTGTTTGGCAAACGATAACAGCTGCAAATTCAAACAGAATCAAATAATGTTTCGCATACAGCCCTGAATTGTAGAGTTCTCAAGATCTGTTGATTTTGGTGAAGACCGGTTCAGGAAAAGGGGTAGTTTACCTGTAACATTTTATGTTTTAACAAGGGTATTTCCTATGGCAAACGATAACAGCCGCAAATTCAAGCAGAATCAGAAGATTCTTTGCATACAGGACTAAATTGTAGAGTTCTCAAGACCTATTGTTTTTGGTGAAGATCGGTTGAGGGAAAGGGGTAGTTTACCAGCAACGTTTTTTTAACAAGGGTATTTTCCATGGCAAACGATAACAGCCGCAAATTCAAACAGAATCAAATAATGTTTTGCATACTGCCCTGATTTGTAGAGTGCTCACGACGTATTGTTTTTGGTGAAGATAGGTTGAGGGAAAGGGGTAGTTTACCGGCAACGTTTTTTTTTATCAAGGTTAATTTTGTTTTCTTGGCAAACGATAACAGCCGCAAATTCAAACAGAATCAAATGATGTTTTGCTTACAGCCCTGTATTGTAGAGTGCTCAATACCTATTGGTGTTTGTGAAGATCGGTTAAGGGAAAGGGGTAGTTTACCAGCAACGTTTTATGTTTTAAAAGGGTATTTTCTATTGCAAACGATAAGAGCCGCAAATTCAAACAGAATCAAATACGTTTTCGCATACAGCCCTGATTTGTTGAGTACTAAAGACCTATTGTTTTTGGTAAAGCTCGGTTAAGGGAAGGGGGTAGTTTACCAGCCACGTTTTTTGTTTTATGAAGGGTATTGCGTATGGCAAACGATAACTGCCGCAAATTCAAACAGAATCATATAATATTTTGCATACAGCTCTGAATTGCAGAGTTCTCAAGACTTGCCGTTTTTGGTGAAGATCGGTTAAAGGAAAGGGGTAGTTTACCAGCAACGGTTTTTTATCAAGGGTATGTTTACTTCCATATTCCTTAAGGAATGGAAGTATGGTGATGGCAAAAAAAATCGTGTTCGAGATTATTGCAGATTCTGATTCTACTACACTCAAAACATGAAAAAAAGTCGTTTTCCGAAAAGTGTCTGTGTGTGTGTCTGTCTGTCTGTCTGTGTGTCTGTCTGTGTGTCTGTCTTTAGATTTTTTTTTTTGGCAAACGATAACTGCCGCAAATTCAAACAGAATCAAATAATTTTTTGCATGCAGCCCTGATTTGCAGAGTACTCGCGATCTATTGTTTTTGGTGAAGATCGGTTGAGGGAAAGGGGTAGTTTACCGGCAACGGTTTATTTTTAGCAAGGGTAATTTTGTTTGTTTGGCAAACGATAACAGCTGCAAATTCAAACAGAATCAAATAATGTTTCGCATACAGCCCTGAATTGTAGAGTTCTCAAGATCTGTTGATTTTGGTGAAGACCGGTTAAGGGAAAGGGGTAGTTTACCTGTAACGTTTTATGTTTTAACAAGGGTATTTCTTATGGCAAACGATAACAGCCGCAAATTCAAACAGAATCAAAAGATTATTTGCATACAGCCCTAAATTGTAGAGGTCTCAAGACCTATTGTTTTTGGTGAAGTTCGGTTGAGGGAAAGGGGTAGTTTACCAGCAACGTTTTTTTAACAAGGGTATTTTCTATGGCAAACGATAACAGCCGCAAATTTAAACAGAATCAAATAATATTTTGCATACAGCCCTGATTTGTAGAGTACTCAAGGCCTGTTGTTTTTGGTGAAGATCGGTTAAGGAAAAGGGGTAGTTTACCAGTAACGTTTTATGTTTTGACAAGGGTATTTCCTATGGCAAACGATAACAGCCGCAAATTCAAGCAGAATCAAAAGATTCTTTGCATACAGCACTAAATTGTAGAGTTCTCTAGACTTTTTGTTTTTGGTGAAGATCGGTTGAGGGAAAGGGGTAGTTTACCAGCAACGTTTTTTTAACAAGGGTATTTTCTATGGCAAACGATAACAGCCGCAAATTCAAACAGAATCAAATAATGTTTTGCATACAGTACTGATATGTAGAGTACTCAAGACCTTTTGTTTTTGGTGAAGATCGGTTAAGGGGAAGGGGTTGTTTACCTGCAACGTTTTTTTATCAAGCGTATTTTCTATGGCAAACGATAACACCCGCAAATTCGAACAGAATCAAATAATTTTTTGCATACGTCCCTAAATTGTAGAGGTCTCAATGACTTTCGATTTTGGTGAAGATCGGTTAAGGGGAAGGGGTAGTTTACCGGCAACCTTTTACGTTTTAACAAGAGTAAAGTACTTGAAAATTTATTTAAACTTTTTGAAACAATGGTAATTGTTAAAAATAAAATAATTTTGTTGCCAGGCAATAAAATTATAATTTTTTCATTTTATTGTAATATAATATTTTTCATTTAATACAGCAATAAAAAGGCAGGTAAGAGACAGCCTGGCTGTTTGGCTGAAAATTATTTTAAATATAAATCTTACAATATGGAAGTCATGTATGGTTCTCCATACCAAATTCAAACAGAAGCATATAATATTTTATATACAGCCCTGAATTGTAGAGTTCTCAATACATGTCGTTTTTGGTAAAGATCGGTTAAGGGAAATGGGTAGTTTACCTGCAACGGTTTTTTATAAAGGGTAATTTTTACTTCCATGTTCCTTAAGGAAATGGAAGTATGGTGATGGCAAAAAAATCGTGTTCGAGATTATTGCAGATTCTGATTGTACTACACTCAAAACATGAAAAAAAGTCGTTTTTCGAAAAGTGTGTGTGTGTGTGTGTGTGTGTGTGTGTGTGTGTGTGTGTGTGTGTGTGTGTGTGTGTGTGTGTGTGTGTGTGTGTGTGTGTGTGTGTGTGTAGATTTCCTTTTAGCAAACGATACAGCCGCAAATTCGAACAGAATCAAATAATTTTTTGCATACTGCCCTGATTTGTAGAGTGCTCACTACGTATTGTTTTTGGTGAAGATAGGTTGAGGGAAAGGGGTAGTTTACCGGCAACGTTTTTTTTTATCAAGGTTAATTTTGTTTTCTTGGCAAACGATAACAGCCGCAAATTCAAACAGAATCAAATGATGTTTTGCTTACAGCCCTGTATTGTAGAGTTCTCAATACCTATTGGTGTTTGTGAAGATCGGGTAAGGGAAAGGGGTAGTTTACCAGCAACGTTTTATGTTTTAAAAGGGTATTTTCTATTGCAAACGATAAGAGCCGCAAATTCAAACAGAATCAAATACGTTTTCGCATACAGCCCTGATTTGTTGAGTACTAAAGACCTATTGTTTTTGGTGAAGATCGGTTAAGGGAAGGGGGTAGTTTACCAGCCACGTTTTACTTCCATATTCCTTAAGGAATGGAAGTATGGTGATGGCAAAAAAAATCGTGTTCGAGATTATTGCAGATTCTGATTCTACTACACTCAAAACATGAAAAAAAGTCGTTTTCCGAAAAGTGTCTGTGTGTCTGTCTGTGTGTCTGTGTGTCTGTGTGTCTGTGTGTCTGTGTGTCTGTCTGTCTGTCTGTCTGTCTGTAGATTTTTTTTTTATGGCAAACGATAACTGCCGCAAATTCAAACAGAATCAAATAATTTTTTGCATACAGCCCGGTTTTGCAGAGTTCTCGCGACCTATTGTTTTTGGTGAAGATCGGTTGAGGGAAAGGGGTAGTTTACCAGCAACGGTTTTTTTTTTAGCAAGGGTAATTTTGTTTGTTTGGCAAACGATAACAGCCGCAAATTCAAACAGAATCAAATAATGTTTCGCATACAGCCCTGAATTGTAGAGTTCTCAAGACCTATTGTTTTTGGTGAAGATCGGTTAAGGGAAAGGGGTAGTTTACCAGTAACGTTTTATGTTTTAACAAGGGTATTTTCTATGGCAAACGATAACAGCCGCAAATTCAAACAGAATGAAAAGATTATTTGCATACAGCCCTAAATTGTAGAGTTCTCAAGACCTTTTGTTTTTGGTGAAGATCGGTTAAGGGAAAGGGGTAGTTTACCTACAACGTTTTTTTAACAAGGGTATTTTCTATGGCAAACGATAACAGCCGCAAATTCAAACAGAATCAAATAATTTTCTGCATACAGCCCTGATTTGTAGAGTACTCAAGACCTGTTGTTTTTGGTGAAGATCGGATGAGGGGAAGGGGTAGTTTACCAGCAACGTTTTTTATCATGCGTATTTTCTATGGCAAACGACAACTGCCGCAAATTCAAACAGAATCAAATAATTTTTTGCATACAGCCCTGATTTGTAGAGTACTCGCGACCTATTGTTTTTGGTGAAGATCGGTTGAGGGGAAGGGGTAGTTTACCTGCAACGGTTTTTTTTATCAAGGGAAATTTTTTTTTTTTGGCAAACGATAACAGCCGCAAATTCAAACAGAATCAAATAATGTTTCGCATACAGCCCTGAATTGTAGATTTCTCAAGACCTATTGTTTTTGGTGAAGATCGGTTGAGGGAAAGGGGTAGTTTACCTGCAACGTTTTTTTAACAAGGGTATTTTCTATGGCAAACGATAACAGCCGCAAATTCAAACAGAATCAAATAATGTTTTGCATACAGCCCTGACTTGTAGAGTACTCAAGACCTTTTGTTTTTGGTGAATATCGGTTTCGGGGAAGGGGTAGTTTACCTGCAACGTTTTTTTATCAAGCGTATTTTCTATGGCAAACGATAACAGCCGCAAATTCAAACAGAATGAAATAATTTTTTGCATACGTAACTGAATTGTAGAGGTCTCAATGACTTTCGATTTTGGTGAAGATCGGTTAAGGGGAAGGGGTAGTTTACCTGCAACCTTTTACGTTTTAACAAGAGTAAAGTACTTGGAAATTTATTTAAACTTTTTGAAACAATGGTAATTGTTAAAAATAAAATAATTTTGTTGCCAGGCAATAAAATTATAATTTTTTCATTTTAATGTAATATAATATTTTTCATTTAATACAGCAATAAAAAGGCAGGTAAGACACAGCCTGGTTGTTTGGCTGAAAATGATTTTAAATATAAATCTTAGAATATGGAAGTCATGTATGGTTCTCCATACCGATATTTTTGTTTTATGAAGGGTATTGCGTATGGCAAACGATAACTGCCGCAAATTCAAACAGAATCATATAATATTTTGCATACAGCCCTGAATTGCAGAGTTCTCAAGACTTGCCGTTTTTGGTGAAGATCGGTTAAAGGAAAGGGGTAGTTTACCAGCAACGGTTTTTTATCAAGGGTATTTTTACTTCCATATTCCTTAAGGAATGGAAGTATGGTGATGGCAAAAAAAATCGTGTTCGAGATTATTGCAGATTCTGATTCTACTACACTCAAAACATGAAAAAAAGTCGTTTTCCGAAAAGTGTCTGTGTGTCTTTCTGTGTGTCCGTCTGTGTGTCTGTCTGTGTGTCTCTCTGTAGATTTTTTTTTTTGGCAAACGATAACTGCCGCAAATTCAAACAGAATCAAATAATTTTTTGCATGCAGCCCTGATTTGCAGAGTACTCGCGATCTATTGTTTTTGGTGAAGATAGGTTGAGGGAAAGGGGTAGTTTACCGGCAACGGTTTTTTTTTAGCAAGGGTAATTTTGTTTGTTTGGCAAACGATAACAGCTGCAAATTCAAACAGAATCAAATAATGTTTCGCATACAGCCCTGAATTGTAGAGTTCTCAAGATCTGTTGATTTTGGTGAAGACCGGTTAAGGGAAAGGGGTAGTTTACCAGTAACGTTCTATGTTTTAACAAGGGTATTTCTTATGGCAAACGATAACAGCCGCAAATTCAAACAGAATCAAAAGATTATTTGCATACAGCCCTAAATTGTAGAGTTCTCAAGACCTATTGTTTTTGGTGAAGTTCGGTTGAGGGAAAGGGGTAGTTTACCAGCAACGTTTTTTTAACAAGGGTATTTTCTATGGCAAACGATAACAGCCGCAAATTTAAACAGAATCAAATAATGTTTTGCATACAGCCCTGTTTTGTAGAGTACTCAAGGCCCATTGTTTTTGGTGAAGATCGGTTCAGGAAAAGGGGTAGTTTACCTGTAACATTTTATGTTTTAACAAGGGTATTTCTTATGGCAAACGATAACAGCCGCAAATTCAAGCAGAATCAAAAGATTCTTTGCATACAGGACTAAATTGTAGAGTTCTCAAGACCTATTGTTTTTGGTGAAGATCGGTTGAGGGAAAGGGGTAGTTTACCAGCAACGTTTTTTTAACAAGGGTATTTTCCATGGCAAACGATAACAGCCGCAAATTCAAACAGAATCAAATAATGTTTTGCATACTGCCCTGATTTGTAGAGTGCTCACGACGTATTGTTTTTGGTGAAGATAGGTTGAGGGAAAGGGGTAGTTTACCGGCAACGTTTTTTTTTATCAAGGTTAATTTTGTTTTCTTGGCAAACGATAACAGCCGCAAATTCAAACAGAATCAAATGATGTTTTGCTTACAGCCCTGTATTGTAGAGTGCTCAATACCTATTGGTGTTTGTGAAGATCGGTTAAGGGAAAGGGGTAGTTTACCAGCAACGTTTTATGTTTTAAAAGGGTATTTTCTATTGCAAACGATAAGAGCCGCAAATTCAAACAGAATCAAATACGTTTTCGCATACAGCCCTGATTTGTTGAGTACTAAAGACCTATTGTTTTTGGTAAAGATCGGTTAAGGGAAGGGGGTAGTTTACCAGCCACGTTTTTTGTTTTATGAAGGGTATTGCGTATGGCAAACGATAACTGCCGCAAATTCAAACAGAATCATATAATATTTTGCATACAGCCCTGAATTGCAGAGTTCTCAAGACTTGCCGTTTTTGGTGAAGATCGGTTAAAGGAAAGGGGTAGTTTACCAGCAACGGTTTTTTATCAAGGGTATTTTTACTTCCATATTCCTTAAGGAATGGAAGTATGGTGATGGCAAAAAAAATCGTGTTCGAGATTATTGCAGATTCTGATTCTACTACACTCAAAACATGAAAAAAAGTCGTTTTCCGAAAAGTGTCTGTGTGTGTGTCTGTCTGTCTGTCTGTGTGTCTGTCTGTGTGTCTGTCTGTTTGTCTGTCTGTAGATTTTTTTTTTTGGCAAACGATAACTGCCGCAAATTCAAACAGAATCAAATAATTTTTTGCATGCAGCCCTGATTTGCAGAGTACTCGCGATCTATTGTTTTTGGTGAAGATAGGTTGAGGGAAAGGGGTAGTTTACCGGCAACGGTTTTTTTTTAGCAAGGGTAATTTTGTTTGTTTGGCAAACGATAACAGCTGCAAATTCAAACAGAATCAAATAATGTTTCGCATACAGCCCTGAATTGTAGAGTTCTCAAGATCTGTTGATTTTGGTGAAGACCGGTTAAGGGAAAGGGGTAGTTTACCTGTAACGTTTTATGTTTTAACAAGGGTATTTCTTATGGCAAACGATAACAGCCGCAAATTCAAACAGAATCAAAAGATTATTTGCATACAGCCCTAAATTGTAGAGTTCTCAAGACCTATTGTTTTTGGTGAAGTTCGGTTGAGGGAAAGGGGTAGTTTACCAGCAACGTTTTTTTAACAAGGGTATTTTCTATGGCAAACGATAACAGCCGCAAATTTAAACAGAATCAAATAATGTTTTGCATACAGCCCTGATTTGTAGAGTACTCAAGGCCCATTGTTTTTGGTGAAGATCGGTTCAGGAAAAGGGGTAGTTTACCAGTAACATTTTATGTTTTAACAAGGGTATTTCTTATGGCAAACGATAACAGCCGCAAATTCAAGCAGAATCAAAAGATTCTTTGCATACAGGACTAAATTGTAGAGTTCTCAAGACCTATTGTTTTTGGTGAAGATCGGTTGAGGGAAAGGGGTAGTTTACCAGCAACGTTTTTTTAACAAGGGTATTTTCCATGGCAAACGATAACAGCCGCAAATTCAAACAGAATCAAATAATGTTTTGCATACTGCCCTGATTTGTAGAGTGCTCACGACGTATTGTTTTTGGTGAAGATAGGTTGAGGGAAAGGGGTAGTTTACCGGCAACGTTTTTTTTTATCAAGGTTAATTTTGTTTTCTTGGCAAACGATAACAGCCGCAAATTCAAACAGAATCAAATGATGTTTTGCTTACAGCCCTGTATTGTAGAGTGCTCAATACCTATTGGTGTTTGTGAAGATCGGTTAAGGGAAAGGGGTAGTTTACCAGCAACGTTTTATGTTTTAAAAGGGTATTTTCTATTGCAAACGATAAGAACCGCAAATTCAAACAGAATCAAATACGTTTTCGCATACAGCCCTGATTTGTTGAGTACTAAAGACCTATTGTTTTTGGTAAAGATCGGTTAAGGGAAGGGGGTAGTTTACCAGCCACGTTTTTTGTTTTATGAAGGGTATTGCGTATGGCAAACGATAACTGCCGCAAATTCAAACAGAATCATATAATATTTTGCATACAGCTCTGAATTGCAGAGTTCTCAAGACTTGCCGTTTTTGGTGAAGATCGGTTAAAGGAAAGGGGTAGTTTACCAGCAACGGTTTTTTATCAAGGGTATTTTTACTTCCATATTCCTTAAGGAATGGAAGTATGGTGATGGCAAAAAAAATCGTGTTCGAGATTATTGCAGATTCTGATTCTACTACACTCAAAACATGAAAAAAAGTCGTTTTCCGAAAAGTGTCTGTGTGTGTGTCTGTCTGTCTGTCTGTGTGTCTGTCTGTGTGTCTGTCTGTTTGTCTGTCTGTAGATTTTTTTTTTTGGCAAACGATAACTGCCGCAAATTCAAACAGAATCAAATAATTTTTTGCATGCAGCCCTGATTTGCAGAGTACTCGCGATCTATTGTTTTTGGTGAAGATAGGTTGAGGGAAAGGGGTAGTTTACCGGCAACGGTTTTTTTTTAGCAAGGGTAATTTTGTTTGTTTGGCAAACGATAACAGCTGCAAATTCAAACAGAATCAAATAATGTTTCGCATACAGCCCTGAATTGTAGAGTTCTCAAGATCTGTTGATTTTGGTGAAGACCGGTTAAGGGAAAGGGGTAGTTTACCTGTAACGTTTTATGTTTTAACAAGGGTATTTCCTATGGCAAACGATAACAGCCGCAAATTCAAGCAGAATCAAAAGATTCTTTGCATACAGCACTAAATTGTAGAGTTCTCAAGACCTATTGTTTTTGGTGAAGATCGGTTGAGGGAAAGGGGTAGTTTACCAGCAACGTTTTTTTAACAAGGGTATTTTCTATGGCAAACGATAACAGCCGCAAATTCAAACAGAATCAAATAATGTTTTGCATACTGCCCTGATTTGTAGAGTGCTCACGACGTATTGTTTTTGGTGAAGATAGGTTGAGGGAAAGGGGTAGTTTACCGGCAACGTTTTTTTTTATCAAGTTTAATTTTGTTTTCTTGGCAAACGATAACTGCCGCAAATTCAAACAGAATCAAATAATTTTTTGCATGCTGCCCTGATTTGCAGAGTACTCGCGATGTATTGTTTTTGGTGAAGATCGGTTGAGGGAAAGGGGTAGTTTACCGGCAACGGTTTTTTTTTAGCAAGGGTTATTTTGTTTGTTTGGCAAACGATAACAGCTGCAAATTCAAACAGAATCAAATAATGTTTCGCATACAGCCCTGAATTGTAGAGTTCTCAAGATCTGTTGATTTTGGTGAAGACCGGTTAAGGGAAAGGGGTAGTTTACCTGTAACGTTTTATGTTTTAACAAGGGTATTTCCTATGGCAAACGATAACAGCCGCAAATTCAAACAGAATCAAAAGATTATTTGCATACAGCCCTAAATTGTAGAGTCCTCAAGACCTATTGTTTTGGTGAAGTTCGGTTGAGGGAAAGGGGTAGTTTACCAGCAACGTTTTTTTAACAAGGGTATTTTCTATGGCAAACGATAACAGCCGCAAATTTAAACAGAATCAAATAATGTTTTGCATACCGCCCTGATTTGTAGAGTACTCAAGGCCTATTGTTTTTGGTGAAGATCGGTTCAGGAAAAGGGGTAGTTTACCTGTAACGTTTTATGTTTTAACAAGGGTATTTCTTATGGCAAACGATAACAGTCGCAAATTCAAGCAGAATCAAAAGATTCTTTGCATACAGCACTAAATTGTAGAGTTCTCAAGACCTTTTGTTTTTGGTGAAGATCGGTTGAGGGAAAGGGGTAGTTTACCAGCAACGTTTTTTTTAACAAGGGTATTTTCTATGGCAAACGATAACAGCCGCAAATTCAAACAGAATCAAATAATGTTTTGCATACAGCCCTGATTTGTAGAGTACTCAAGACCTGTTGTTTTTGGTGAAGATCGGTTGAGGGGAAAGGGTTGTTTACCAGCAACGTTTTTTTATCAAGCGTATTTTTTTTGGCAAATGATAACACCCGCAAATTCAAACAGAATCAAATAATTTTTTGCATATGTCCCTAAATTGTAGAGGTCTCAACGACTTTCGATTTTGGTGAAGATCGGTTAAGGGGAAGGGGTAGTTTACCGGCAACCTTTTACGTTTTAACAAGAGTAAAGTACTTGAAAATTTATTTAAACTTTTTGAAACAATGGTAATTGTTAAAAATAAAATAATTTTGTTGCCAGGCAATAAAATTATAATTTTTTCATTTTAATGTAATATAATATTTTTCATTTAATACAGCAATAAAAAGGCAGGTAAGACACAGCCTGGCTGTTTGGCTGAAAATTATTTTAAATATAAATCTTAGAATATGGAAGTCATGTATGGTTCTCCATACCAAATTCAAACAGAAGCATATAATATTTTATATACAGCCCTGAATTGTAGAGTTCTCAATACATGTCGTTTTTGGTAAAGATCGGTTAAGGGAAATGGGTAGTTTACCTGCAACGGTTTTTTATAAAGGGTAATTTTTACTTCCATGTTCCTTAAGGAAATGGAAGTATGGTGATGGCAAAAAAATCGTGTACGAGATTATTGCAGATTCTGATTGTACTACACTCAAAACATGAAAAAAAGTCGTTTTTCGAAATGTGTGTGTGTGTGTGTGTGTGTGGGTGTGTGTGTGTGTGTGTGTGTGTGTGTGTGTGTGTGTGTGTGTGTGTGTGTGTGTGTGTGTGTGTGTGTGTGTGTGTGGATTTCCTTTTAGCAAACGATACAGCCGCAAATTCGAACAGAATCAAATAATTTTTTGCATACTGCCCTGATTTGTAGAGTGCTCACGACGTATTGTTTTTGGTGAAGATAGGTTGAGGGAAAGGGGTAGTTTACCGGCAACGTTTTTTTTTATCAAGGTTAATTTTGTTTTCTTGGCAAACGATAACAGCCGCAAATTCAAACAGAATCAAATGATGTTTTGCTTACAGCCCTGTATTGTAGAGTTCTCAATACCTATTGGTGTTTGTGAAGATCGGTTAAGGGAAAGGGGTAGTTTACCAGCAACGTTTTATGTTTTAAAAGGGTATTTTCTATTGCAAACGATAAGAGCCGCAAATTCAAACAGAATCAAATACGTTCTCGCATACAGCCCTGATTTGTTGAGTACTAAAGACCTATTGTTTTTGGTAAAGATCGGTTAAGGGAAGGGGGTAGTTTACCAGCCACGTTTTTTGTTTTATGAAGGGTATTGCGTATGGCAAACGATAACTGCCGCAAATTCAAACAGAATCATATAATATTTTGCATACAGCCCTGAATTGCAGAGTTCTCAAGACTTGCCGTTTTTGGTGAAGATCGGTTAAAGGAAAGGGGTAGTTTACCAGCAACGGTTTTTTATCAAGGGTATTTTTACTTCCATATTCCTTAAGGAATGGAAGTATGGTGATGGCAAAAAAAATCGTGTTCGAGATTATTGCAGATTCTGATTCTACTACACTCAAAACATGAAAAAAAGTCGTTTTCCGAAAAGTGTCTGTGTGTCTGTCTGTGTGTCTCTCTGTAGATTTTTTTTTTTGGCAAACGATAACTGCCGCAAATTCAAACAGAATCAAATAATTTTTTGCATGCAGCCCTGATTTGCAGAGTACTCGCGATCTATTGTTTTTGGTGAAGATAGGTTGAGGGAAAGGGGTAGTTTACCGGCAACGGTTTTTTTTTTAGCAAGGGTAATTTTGTTTGTTTGGCAAACGATAACAGCTGCAAATTCAAACAGAATCAAATAATGTTTCGCATACAGCCCTGAATTGTAGAGTTCTCAAGATCTGTTGATTTTGGTGAAGACCGGTTAAGGGAAAGGGGTAGTTTACCTGTAACGTTTTATGTTTTAACAAGGGTATTTCTTATGGCAAACGATAACAGCCGCAAATTCAAACAGAATCAAAAGATTATTTGCATACAGCCCTAAATTGTAGAGTTCTCAAGACCTATTGTTTTTGGTGAAGTTCGGTTGAGGGAAAGGGGTAGTTTACCAGCAACGTTTTTTTAACAAGCGTATTTTCTATGGCAAACGATAACAGCCGCAAATTTAAACAGAATCAAATAATGTTTTGCATACAGCCCTGATTTGTAGAGTACTCAAGGCCCATTGTTTTTGGTGAAGATCGGTTCAGGAAAAGGGGTAGTTTACCAGTAACATTTTATGTTTTAACAAGGGTATTTCTTATGGCAAACGATAACAGCCGCAAATTCAAGCAGAATCAAAAGATTCTTTGCATACAGGACTAAATTGTAGAGTTCTCAAGACCTATTGTTTTTGGTGAAGATCGGTTGAGGGAAAGGGGTAGTTTACCAGCAACGTTTTTTTAACAAGGGTATTTTCCATGGCAAACGATAACAGCCGCAAATTCAAACAGAATCAAATAATGTTTTGCATACTGCCCTGATTTGTAGAGTGCTCACGACGTATTGTTTTTGGTGAAGATAGGTTGAGGGAAAGGGGTAGTTTACCGGCAACGTTTTTTTTTATCAAGGTTAATTTTGTTTTCTTGGCAAACGATAACAGCCGCAAATTCAAACAGAATCAAATGATGTTTTGCTTACAGCCCTGTATTGTAGAGTGCTCAATACCTATTGGTGTTTGTGAAGATCGGTTAAGGGAAAGGGGTAGTTTACCAGCAACGTTTTATGTTTTAAAAGGGTATTTTCTATTGCAAACGATAAGAGCCGCAAATTCAAACAGAATCAAATACGTTTTCGCATACAGCCCTGATTTGTTGAGTACTAAAGACCTATTGTTTTTGGTAAAGATCGGTTAAGGGAAGGGGGTAGTTTACCAGCCACGTTTTTTGTTTTATGAAGGGTATTGCGTATGGCAAACGATAACTGCCGCAAATTCAAACAGAATCATATAATATTTTGCATACAGCTCTGAATTGCAGAGTTCTCAAGACTTGCCGTTTTTGGTGAAGATCGGTTAAAGGAAAGGGGTAGTTTACCAGCAACGGTTTTTTATCAAGGGTATTTTTACTTCCATATTCCTTAAGGAATGGAAGTATGGTGATGGCAAAAAAAATCGTGTTCGAGATTATTGCAGATTCTGATTCTACTACACTCAAAACATGAAAAAAAGTCGTTTTCCGAAAAGTGTCTGTGTGTGTGTCTGTCTGTCTGTCTGTGTGTCTGTCTGTGTGTCTGTCTGTTTGTCTGTCTGTAGATTTTTTTTTTTGGCAAACGATAACTGCCGCAAATTCAAACAGAATCAAATAATTTTTTGCATGCAGCCCTGATTTGCAGAGTACTCGCGATCTATTGTTTTTGGTGAAGATAGGTTGAGGGAAAGGGGTAGTTTACCGGCAACGGTTTTTTTTTAGCAAGGGTAATTTTGTTTGTTTGGCAAACGATAACAGCTGCAAATTCAAACAGAATCAAATAATGTTTCGCATACAGCCCTGAATTGTAGAGTTCTCAAGATCTGTTGATTTTGGTGAAGACCGGTTAAGGGAAAGGGGTAGTTTACCTGTAACGTTTTATGTTTTAACAAGGGTATTTCCTATGGCAAACGATAACAGCCGCAAATTCAAGCAGAATCAAAAGATTCTTTGCATACAGCACTAAATTGTAGAGTTCTCAAGACCTATTGTTTTTGGTGAAGATCGGTTGAGGGAAAGGGGTAGTTTACCAGCAACGTTTTTTTAACAAGGGTATTTTCTATGGCAAACGATAACAGCCGCAAATTCAAACAGAATCAAATAATGTTTTGCATACTGCCCTGATTTGTAGAGTGCTCACGACGTATTGTTTTTGGTGAAGATAGGTTGAGGGAAAGGGGTAGTTTACCGGCAACGTTTTTTTTTATCAAGTTTAATTTTGTTTTCTTGGCAAACGATAACTGCCGCAAATTCAAACAGAATCAAATAATTTTTTGCATGCTGCCCTGATTTGCAGAGTACTCGCGATGTATTGTTTTTGGTGAAGATCGGTTGAGGGAAAGGGGTAGTTTACCGGCAACGGTTTTTTTTTAGCAAGGGTTATTTTGTTTGTTTGGCAAACGATAACAGCTGCAAATTCAAACAGAATCAAATAATGTTTCGCATACAGCCCTGAATTGTAGAGTTCTCAAGATCTGTTGATTTTGGTGAAGACCGGTTAAGGGAAAGGGGTAGTTTACCTGTAACGTTTTATGTTTTAACAAGGGTATTTCCTATGGCAAACGATAACAGCCGCAAATTCAAACAGAATGAAAAGATTATTTGCATACAGCCCTAAATTGTAGAGTTCTCAATACCTTTTGTTTTTGGTGAAGATCGGTTAAGGGAAAGGGGTAGTTTACCTACAACGTTTTTTTAGCAAGGGTATTTTCTATGGCAAACGATAACAGCCGCAAATTCAAACAGAATCAAATAATTTTCTGCATACAGCCCTGATTTGTAGAGTACTCAAGACCTATTGTTTTTGGTGAAGATCGGTTGAGGGGAAGGGGTAGTTTACCAGCAACGTTTTTTATCATGCGTATTTTCTATGGCAAACGACAACTGCCGCAAATTCAAACAGAATCAAATAATTTTTTGCATACAGCCCTGATTTGTAGAGTACTCGCGACCTATTGTTTTTGGTGAAGATCGGTTGAGGGGAAGGGGTAGTTTACCTGCAACGCTTTTTTTTATCAAGGGAAATTTTTTTTTTTTTGGCAAACGATAACAGCCGCAAATTCAAACAGAATCAAATAATGTTTCGCATACAGCCCTGAATTGTAGATTTCTCAAGACCTATTGTTTTTGGTGAAGATCGGTTGAGGGAAAGGGGTAGTTTACCTGCAACGTTTTTTTAACAAGGGTATTTTCTATGGCAAACGATAACAGCCGCAAATTCAAACAGAATCAAATAATGTTTTGCATACAGTCCTGATTTGTAGAGTACTCAAGACCTATTGTTTTTGGTGAAGATCGGTTAAGGGGAAGAGGTAGTTTACCAGCAACGTTTTTTTATCAAGCGTATTTTTTATGGCAAACGATAACAGCCGCAAATTCAAAGAGAATCAAATAATTTTTTGCATACGTCCCTGAATTGTAGAGGTCTCAATGACTTTCGATTTTGGTGAAGATCGGTTAAGGGGAAGGGGTAGTTTACCTGCAACCTTATACGTTTTAACAAGAGTAAAGTACTTGAAAATTTATTTAAACTTTTTGAAACAATGGTAATTGTTAAAAATAAAATAATTTTGTTGCCAGGCAATAAAATTATAATTTTTTCATTTTAATGTAATATAATATTTTTCATTTAATACAGCAATAAAAAGGCAGGTAAGGCACAGCCTGGCTGTTTGGCTGAAAATGATTTTAAATATAAATCTTAGAATATGGAAGTCATGTATGGTTCTCCATACCGATATTTACTTCCATATTCCTTAAGGAATGGAAGTATGGTGATGGCAAAAAAAATCGTGTTCGAGATTATTGCAGATTCTGATTCTACTACACTCAAAACATGAAAAAAAGTCGTTTTCCGAAAAGTGTCTGTGTGTCTGTCTGTGTGTCTGTCTGTGTGTCTCTCTGTAGATTTTTTTTTTTGGCAAACGATAACTGCCGCAAATTCAAACAGAATCAAATAATTTTTTGCATGCAGCCCTGATTTGCAGAGTACTCGCGATCTATTGTTTTTGGTGAAGATAGGTTGAGGGAAAGGGGTAGTTTACCGGCAACGGTTTTTTTTTAGCAAGGGTAATTTTGTTTGTTTGGCAAACGATAACAGCTGCAAATTCAAACAGAATCAAATAATGTTTCGCATACAGCCCTGAATTGTAGAGTTCTCAAGATCTGTTGATTTTGGTGAAGACCGGTTAAGGGAAAGGGGTAGTTTACCTGTAACGTTTTATGTTTTAACAAGGGTATTTCCTATGGCAAACGATAACAGCCGCAAATTCAAGCAGAATCAAAAGATTCTTTGCATACAGCACTAAATTGTAGAGTTCTCAAGACCTATTGTTTTTGGTGAAGATCGGTTGAGGGAAAGGGGTAGTTTACCAGCAACGTTTTTTTAACAAGGGTATTTTCTATGGCAAACGATAACAGCCGCAAATTCAAACAGAATCAAATAATGTTTTGCATACTGCCCTGATTTGTAGAGTGCTCACGACGTATTGTTTTTGGTGAAGATAGGTTGAGGGAAAGGGGTAGTTTACCGGCAACGTTTTTTTTTATCAAGTTTAATTTTGTTTTCTTGGCAAACGATAACAGCCGCAAATTCAAACAGAATCAAATGATGTTTTGCTTACAGCCCTGTATTGTAGAGTTCTCAATACCTATTGGTGTTTGTGAAGATCGGTTAAGGGAAAGGGGTAGTTTACCAGCAACGTTTTATGTTTTAAAAGGGTATTTTCTATTGCAAACGATAAGAGCCGCAAATTAAAACAGAATCAAATACGTTTTCGCATACAGCCCTGATTTGTTGAGTACTAAAGACCTATTGTTTTTGGTAAAGATCGGTTAAGGGAAGGGGGTAGTTTACCAGCCACGTTTTTTGTTTTATGAAGGGTATTGCGTATGGCAAACGATAACTGCCGCAAATTCAAACAGAATCATATAATATTTTGCATACAGCCCTGAATTGCAGAGTTCTCAAGACTTGCCGTTTTTGGTGAAGATCGGTTAAAGGAAAGGGGTAGTTTACCAGCAACGTTTTTTTAACAAGGGTATTTTCTATGGCAAACGATAACAGCCGCAAATTTAAACAGAATCAAATAATGTTTTGCATACAGCCCTGATTTGTAGAGTACTCAAGGACTATTGTTTTTGGTGAAGATCGGTTCAGGAAAAGGGGTAGTTTACCTGTAACGTTTTATGTTTTAACAAGGGTATTTCCTATGGCAAACGATAACAGCCGCAAATTCAAGCAGAATCAAAAGATTCTTTGCATACAGCACTAAATTGTAGAGTTCTCAAGACCTTTTGTTTTTGGTGAAGATCGGTTGAGGGAAAGGGGTAGTTTACCAGCAACGTTTTTTTAACAAGGGTATTTTCTATGGAAAACGATAACAGCCGCAAATTCAAACAGAATCAAATAATGTTTTGCATACAGCCCTGATTTGTAGAGTACTCAAGACCTGTAGTTTTTGGTGAAGATCGGTTGAGGGGAAAGGGTTGTTTACCTGCAACGTTTTTTTATCAAGCGTATTTTTTTTGGCAAATGATAACACCCGCAAATTCAAACAGAATCAAATAATTTTTTGCATATGTCCCTAAATTGTAGAGGTCTCAATGACTTTCGATTTTAGTGAAGATCGGTTAAGGGGAAGGGGTAGTTTACCGGCAAACTTTTACGTTTTAACAAGAGTAAAGTACTTGAAAATTTATTTAAACTTTTTGAAACAATGGTAATTGTTAAAAATAAAATAATTTTGTTGCCAGGCAATAAAATTATAATTTTTTCATTTTAATGTAATATAATATTTTTCATTTAATACAGCAATAAAAAGGCAGGTAAGACACAGCCTGGCTGTTTGGCTGAAAATTATTTTAAATATAAATCTTAGAATATGGAAGTCATGTATGGTTCTCCATACCAAATTCAAACAGAAGCATATAATATTTTATATACAGCCCTGAATTGTAGAGTTCTCAATACATGTCGTTTTTGGTAAAGATCGGTTAAGGGAAATGGGTAGTTTACCTGCAACGGTTTTTTATAAAGGGTAATTTTACTTCCATATTCCTTAAGGAATGGAAGTATGGTGATGGCAAAAAAAATCGTGTTCGAGATTATTGCAGATTCTGATTGTACTACACTCAAAACATGAAAAAAAGTCGTTTTCCGAAAAGTGTCTGTGTGTCTGTCTGTCTGTCTGTCTGTCTGTGTGTCTGTGTGTCTGTAGATTTTTTTTCTATGGCAAACGATAACTGCCGCAAATTCAAACAGAATCAAATAATTTTTTGCATACAGCACGGTTTTGCAGAGTTCTCGCGACTTATTGTTTTTGGTGAAGATCGGTTGAGGGAAGGGGGTAGTTTACCTGCAACGGTTTTTTTTTAGCAAGGGAAATTTTGTTTGTTTGGCAAACGATAACAGCCGCAAATTCAAACAGAATCAAATAATGTTTCGCATACAGCCCTGAATTGTAGAGTTCTCAAGACCTATTGTTTTTGGTGAAGATCGGTTAAGGGAAAGGGATAGTTTACCTGTAACGTTTTATGTTTTAACAAGGGTATTTCCTATGGCAAACGATAACAGCCGCAAATTCAAACAGAATGAAAAGATTATTTGCATACAGCACTAAATTGTAGAGTTCTCAAGACCTTTTGTTTTTGGTGAAGATCGGTTGAGGGGAAGGGGTAGTTTACCAGCAACGTTTTTTATCATGCGTATTTTCTATGGCAAACGACAACTGCCGCAAATTCAAACAGAATCAAATAATTTTTAGCATACAGCCCTGATTTGTAGAGTACTCGCGACCTGTTGTTTTTGGTGAAGATCGGTTGAGGGGAAGGGGTAGTTTACCAGCAACGGTTTTTTTTATCAAGGGAAATTTTTTTTTTTTGGCAAACGATAACAGCCGCAAATTCAAACAGAATCAAATAATGTTTCGCATACAGCCCTGAATTGTAGAGTTCTCAAGACCTTTTGTTTTTGGTGCAGATCGGTTAAGGGAAAGGGGTAGTTTACCAGCAACGTTTTTTTAACAAGGGTATTTTCTATGGTAAACGATAACAGCCGCAAATTCAAACAGAATCAAATAATGTTTTGCATACAGCCCTGATTTGTAGAGTACTCAAGACCTATTGTTTTTGGTGAATATCGGTTAAGGGGAAGGGGTAGTTTACCTGCAACGTTTTTTTATCAAGCGTATTTTCTATGGCAAACGATAACAGCCGCAAATTCAAACAGAATGAAATAATTTTTTGCATACGTCCCTGAATTGTAGAGGTCTCAATGACTTTCGATTTTGGTGAAGATCGGTTAAGGGGAAGGGGTAGTTTACCTGCAACCTTTTACGTTTTAACAAGAGTAAAGTACTTGAAAATTTATTTAAACTTTTTGAAACAATGGTAATTGTTAAAAATAAAATAATTTTGTTGCCAGGCAATAAAATTATAATTTTTTCATTTTAATGTAATATAATATTTTTCATTTAATACAGCAATAAAAAGGCAGGTAAGACACAGCCTGGTTGTTTGGCTGAAAATGATTTTAAATATAAATCTTAGAATATGGAAGTCATGTATGGTTCTCCATACCGATATTTTACTTCCATGTTCCTTAAGGAAATGGAAGTATGGTGATGGCAAAAAATTCGTGTTCGAGATTATTGCAGATTCTGATTGTACTACACTCAAAACATGAAAAAAAGTCGTTTTTCGAAATGTGTGTGTGTGTGTGTGTGTGTGTGTGTGTAGATTTCCTTTTAGCAAACGATACAGCCGCAAATTCGAACAGAATCAAATAATTTTTTGCATACTGCCCTGATTTGTAGAGTGCTCACGACGTATTGTTTTTGGTGAAGATAGGTTGAGGGAAAGGGGTAGTTTACCGGCAACGTTTTTTTTTATCAAGGTTAATTTTGTTTTCTTGGCAAACGATAACAGCCGCAAATTCAAACAGAATCAAATGATGTTTTGCTTACAGCCCTGTATTGTAGAGTTCTCAATACCTATTGGTGTTTGTGAAGATCGGTTAAGGGAAAGGGGTAGTTTACCAGCAACGTTTTATGTTTTAAAAGGGTATTTTCTATTGCAAACGATAACAGCCGCAAATTTAAACAGAATCAAATAATGTTTTGCATACAGTCCTGATTTGTAGAGTTCTCAAGGCCTGTTGTTTTTGGTGAAGATCGGTTCAGGAAAAGGGGTAGTTTACCAGCCACGTTTTTTGTTTTATGAAGGGTATTGCGTATGGCAAACGATAACTGCCGCAAATTCAAACAGAATCATATAATATTTTGCATACAGCCCTGAATTGCAGAGTTCTCAAGACTTGCCGTTTTTGGTGAAGATCGGTTAAAGGAAAGGGGTAGTTTACCAGCAACGGTTTTTTATCAAGGGTATTTTTACTTCCATATTCCTTAAGGAATGGAAGTATGGTGATGGCAAAAAAAATCGTGTTCGGGATTATTGCAGATTCTGATTCTACTACACTCAAAACATGAAAAAAAGTCGTTTTCCGAAAAGTGTCTGTGTGTCTTTGTGTGTGTCTGTCTGTGTGTCTCTCTGTAGATTTTTTTTTTGGCAAACGATAACTGCCGCAAATTCAAACAGAATCAAATAATTTTTTGCATGCAGCCCTGATTTGCAGAGTACTCGCGATCTATTGTTTTTGGTGAAGATAGGTTGAGGGAAAGGGGTAGTTTACCGGCAACGGTTTTTTTTTAGCAAGGGTAATTTTGTTTGTTTGGCAAACGATAACAGCTGCAAATTCAAACAGAATCAAATAATGTTTCGCATACAGCCCTGAATTGTAGAGTTCTCAAGATCTGTTGATTTTGGTGAAGACCGGTTAAGGGAAAGGGGTAGTTTACCTGTAACGTTTTATGTTTTAACAAGGGTATTTCCTATGGCAAACGATAACAGCCGCAAATTCAAACAGAATCAAAAGATTATTTGCATACAGCCCTAAATTGTAGAGTTCTCAAGACCTATTGTGTTTGGTGAAGTTCGGTTGAGGGAAAGGGGTAGTTTACCAGCAACGTTTTTTTAACAAGCGTATTTTCTATGGCAAACGATAACAGCCGCAAATTTAAACAGAATCAAATAATGTTTTGCATACAGTCCTGATTTGTAGAGTTCTCAAGGCCTGTTGTTTTTGGTGAAGATCGGTTCAGGAAAAGGGGTAGTTTACCTGTAACGTTTTATGTTTTAACAAGGGTATTTCCTATGGCAAACGATAACAGCCGCAAATTCAAGCAGAATCAAAAGATTCTTTGCATACAGCACTAAATTGTAGAGTTCTCAAGGCCTATTGTTTTTGGTGAAGATCGGTTGAGGGAAAGGGGTAGTTTACCAGCAACGTTTTTTTAACAAGGGTATTTTCTATGGCAAACGATAACAGCCGCAAATTCAAACAGAATCAAATAATGTTTTGCATACTGCCCTGATTTGTAGAGTGCTCACGACGTATTGTTTTTGGTGAAGATAGGTTGAGGGAAAGGGGTAGTTTACCGGCAACGTTTTTTTTTATCAAGGTTAATTTTGTTTTCTTGGCAAACGATAACAGCCGCAAATTCAAACAGAATCAAATGATGTTTTGCTTACAGCCCTGTATTGTAGAGTTCTCAATACCTATTGGTGTTTGTGAAGATCGGTTAAGGGAAAGGGGTAGTTTACCAGCAACGTTTTATGTTTTAAAAGGGTATTTTCTATTGCAAATGATAAGAGCCGCAAATTCAAACAGAATCAAATACGTTTTCGCATACAGCCCTGATTTGTTGAGTACTAAAGACCTATTGTTTTTGGTAAAGATCGGTTAAGGGAAGGGGGTAGTTTACCAGCCACGTTTTTTGTTTTATGAAGGGTATTGCGTATGGCAAACGATAACTGCCGCAAATTCAAACAGAATCATATAATATTTTGCATACAGCTCTGAATTGCAGAGTTCTCAAGACTTGCCGTTTTTGGTGAAGATCGGTTAAAGGAAAGGGGTAGTTTACCAGCAACGGTTTTTTATCAAGGGTATTTTTACTTCCATATTCCTTAAGGAATGGAAGTATGGTGATGGCAAAAAAAATCGTGTTCGAGATTATTGCAGATTCTGATTCTACTACACTCAAAACATGAAAAAAAGTCGTTTTCCGAAAAGTGTCTGTGTGTGTGTCTGTCTGTCTGTGTGTCTGTCTGTGTGTCTGTCTGTTTGTCTGTCTGTAGATTTTTTTTTTTGGCAAACGATAACTGCCGCAAATTCAAACAGAATCAAATAATTTTTTGCATGCAGCCCTGATTTGCAGAGTACTCGCGATCTATTGTTTTTGGTGAAGATAGGTTGAGGGAAAGGGGTAGTTTACCGGCAACGGTTTTTTTTTAGCAAGGGTAATTTTGTTTGTTTGGCAAACGATAACAGCTGCAAATTCAAACAGAATCAAATAATGTTTCGCATACAGCCCTGAATTGTAGAGTTCTCAAGATCTGTTGATTTTGGTGAAGACCGGTTAAGGGAAAGGGGTAGTTTACCTGTAACGTTTTATGTTTTAACAAGGGTATTTCTTATGGCAAACGATAACAGCCGCAAATTCAAGCAGAATCAAAAGATTCTTTGCATACAGCACTAAATTGTAGAGTTCTCAAGACCTATTGTTTTTGGTGAAGATCGGTTGAGGGAAAGGGGTAGTTTACCAGCAACGTTTTTTTAACAAGGGTATTTTCTATGGCAAACGATAACAGCCGCAAATTCAAACAGAATCAAATAATATTTTGCATACTGCCCTGATTTGTAGAGTGCTCACGACGTGTTGTTTTTGGTGAAGATAGGTTGAGGGAAAGGGGTAGTTTACCGGCAACGTTTTTTTTTATCAAGTTTAATTTTGTTTTCTTGGCAAACGATAACTGCCGCAAATTCAAACAGAATCAAATAATTTTTTGCATGCTGCCCTGATTTGCAGAGTACTCGCGATGTATTGTTTTTGGTGAAGATCGGTTGAGGGAAAGGGGTAGTTTACCGGCAACGGTTTTTTTTTAGCAAGGGTTATTTTGTTTGTTTGGCAAACGATAACAGCTGCAAATTCAAACAGAATCAAATAATGTTTCGCATACAGCCCTGAATTGTAGAGTTCTCAAGATCTGTTGATTTTGGTGAAGACCGGTTAAGGGAAAGGGGTAGTTTACCTGTAACGTTTTATGTTTTAACAAGGGTATTTCCTATGGCAAACGATAACAGCCGCAAATTCAAACAGAATCAAAAGATTATTTGCATACAGCCCTAAATTGTAGAGTCCTCAAGACCTATTGTTTTTGGTGAAGTTCGGTTGAGGGAAAGGGGTAGTTTACCAGCAACGTTTTTTTAACAAGGGTATTTTCTATGGCAAACGATAACAGCCGCAAATTTAAACAGAATCAAATAATGTTTTGCATACAGACCTGATTTGTAGAGTACTCAAGGCCTATTGTTTTTGGTGAAGATCGGTTCAGGAAAAGGGGTAGTTTACCTGTAACGTTTTATGTTTTAACAAGGGTATTTCTTATGGCAAACGATAACAGTCGCAAATTCAAGCAGAATCAAAAGATTCTTTGCATACAGCACTAAATTGTAGAGTTCTCAAGACCTATTGTTTTTGGTGAAGATCGGTTGAGGGAAAGGGGTAGTTTACCAGCAATTTTTTTTTTAACAAGGGTATTTTCTATGGCAAACGATAACAGCCGCAAATTCAAACAGAATCAAATAATGTTTTGCATACAGCCCTGATTTGTAGAGTACTCAAGACCTGTTGTTTTTGGTGAAGATCGGTTGAGGGGAAAGGGTTGTTTACCAGCAACGTTTTTTTATCAAGCGTATTTTTTTTGGCAAATGATAACACCCGCAAATTCAAACAGAATCAAATAATTTTTTGCATATGTCCCTAAATTGTAGAGGTCTCAATGACTTTCGATTTTGGTGAAGATCGGTTAAGGGGAAGGGGTAGTTTACCGGCAACCTTTTACGTTTTAACAAGAGTAAAGTACTTGAAAATTTATTTAAACTTTTTGAAACAATGGTAATTGTTAAAAATAAAATAATTTTGTTGCCAGGCAATAAAATTATAATTTTTTCATTTTAATGTAATATAATATTTTTCATTTAATACAGCAATAAAAAGGCAGGTAAGACACAGCCTGGCTGTTTGGCTGAAAATTATTTTAAATATAAATCTTAGAATATGGAAGTCATGTATGGTTCTCCATACCAAATTCAAACAGAAGCATATAATATTTTATATACAGCCCTGAATTGTAGAGTTCTCAATACATGTCGTTTTTGGTAAAGATCGGTTAAGGGAAATGGGTAGTTTACCTGCAACGGTTTTTTATAAAGGGTAATTTTTACTTCCATGTTCCTTAAGGAAATGGAAGTATGGTGATGGCAAAAAAATCGTGTACGAGATTATTGCAGATTCTGATTGTACTACACTCAAAACATGAAAAAAAGTCGTTTTTCGAAATGTGTGTGTGTGTGTGTGTGTGTGTGTGTGTGTGTGTGTGTGTGTGTGTGTGTGTGTGTGTGTGTGTGTGTGTGTGTGTGTGTGTGTGTGTGTGTGTGTAGATTTCCTTTTAGCAAACGATACAGCCGCAAATTCGAACAGAATCAAATAATTTTTTGCATACTGCCCTGATTTGTAGAGTGCTCACGACGTATTGTTTTTGGTGAAGATAGGTTGAGGGAAAGGGGTAGTTTACCGGCAACGTTTTTTTTTATCAAGGTTAATTTTGTTTTCTTGGCAAACGATAACAGCCGCAAATTCAAACAGAATCAAATGATGTTTTGCTTACAGCCCTGTATTGTAGAGTTCTCAATACCTATTGGTGTTTGTGAAGATCGGTTAAGGGAAAGGGGTAGTTTACCAGCAACGTTTTATGTTTTAAAAGGGTATTTTCTATTGCAAACGATAAGAGCCGCAAATTCAAACAGAATCAAATACGTTTTCGCATACAGCCCTGATTTGTTGAGTACTAAAGACCTATTGTTTTTGGTAAAGATCGGTTAAGGGAAGGGGGTAGTTTACCAGCCACGTTTTTTGTTTTATGAAGGGTATTGCGTATGGCAAACGATAACTGCCGCAAATTCAAACAGAATCATATAATATTTTGCATACAGCCCTGAATTGCAGAGTTCTCAAGACTTGCCGTTTTTGGTGAAGATCGGTTAAAGGAAAGGGGTAGTTTACCAGCAACGGTTTTTTATCAAGGGTATTTTTACTTCCATATTCCTTAAGGAATGGAAGTATGGTGATGGCAAAAAAAATCGTGTTCGAGATTATTGCAGATTCTGATTCTACTACACTCAAAACATGAAAAAAAGTCGTTTTCCGAAAAGTGTCTGTGTGTCTGTCTGTGTGTCTGTCTGTGTGTCTCTCTGTAGATTTTTTTTTTTGGCAAACGATAACTGCCGCAAATTCAAACAGAATCAAATAATTTTTTGCATGCAGCCCTGATTTGCAGAGTACTCGCGATCTATTGTTTTTGGTGAAGATAGGTTGAGGGAAAGGGGTAGTTTACCGGCAACGGTTTTTTTTTAGCAAGGGTAATTTTGTTTGTTTGGCAAACGATAACAGCTGCAAATTCAAACAGTATCAAATCATGTTTCGCATACAGCCCTGAATTGTAGAGTTCTCAAGATCTGTTGATTTTGGTGAAGACCGGTTAAGGGAAAGGGGTAGTTTACCTGTAACGTTTTATGTTTTAACAAGGGTATTTCCTATGGCAAACGATAACAGCCGCAAATTCAAGCAGAATCAAAAGATTCTTTGCATACAGCACTAAATTGTAGAGTTCTCAAGACCTATTGTTTTTGGTGAAGATCGGTTGAGGGAAAGGGGTAGTTTACCAGCAACGTTTTTTTAACAAGGGTATTTTCTATGGCAAACGATAACAGCCGCAAATTCAAACAGAATCAAATAATGTTTTGCATACTGCCCTGATTTGTAGAGTGCTCACGACGTATTGTTTTTGGTGAAGATAGGTTGAGGGAAAGGGGTAGTTTACCGGCAACGTTTTTTTTTATCAAGTTTAATTTTGTTTTCTTGGCAAACGATAACAGCCGCAAATTCAAACAGAATCAAATGATGTTTTGCTTACAGCCCTGTATTGTAGAGTTCTCAATACCTATTGGTGTTTGTGAAGATCGGTTAAGGGAAAGGGGTAGTTTACCAGCAACGTTTTATGTTTTAAAAGGGTATTTTATATTGCAAACGATAAGAGCCGCAAATTAAAACAGAATCAAATACGTTTTCGCATACAGCCCTGATTTGTTGAGTACTAAAGACCTATTGTTTTTGGTAAAGATCGGTTAAGGGAAGGGGGTAGTTTACCAGCCACGTTTTTTGTTTTATGAAGGGTATTGCGTATGGCAAACGATAACTGCCGCAAATTCAAACAGAATCATATAATATTTTGCATACAGCCCTGAATTGCAGAGTTCTCAAGACTTGCCGTTTTTGGTGAAGATCGGTTAAAGGAAAGGGGTAGTTTACCAGCAACGTTTTTTTAACAAGGGTATTTTCTATGGCAAACGATAACAGCCGCAAATTTAAACAGAATCAAATAATGTTTTGCATACAGCCCTGATTTGTAGAGTACTCAAGGACTATTGTTTTTGGTGAAGATCGGTTCAGGAAAAGGGGTAGTTTACCTGTAACGTTTTATGTTTTAACAAGAGTATTTCCTATGGCAAACGATAACAGCCGCAAATTCAAGCAGAATCAAAAGATTCTTTGCATACAGCACTAAATTGTAGAGTTCTCAAGACCTTTTGTTTTTGGTGAAGATCGGTTGAGGGAAAGGGGTAGTTTACCAGCAACGTTTTTTTAACAAGGGTATTTTCTATGGCAAACGATAACAGCCGCAAATTCAAACAGAATCAAATAATGTTTTGCATACAGCCCTGATTTGTAGAGTACTCAAGACGTGTTGTTTTTGGTGAAGATCGGTTGAGGGGAAAGGGTTGTTTACCTGCAACGTTTTTTTATCAAGCGTATTTTTTTTGGCAAATGATAACACCCGCAAATTCAAACAGAATCAAATAATTTTTTGCATATGTCCCTAAATTGTAGAGGTCTCAATGACTTTCGATTTTAGTGAAGATCGGTTAAGGGGAAGGGGTAGTTTACCGGCAAACTTTTACGTTTTAACAAGAGTAAAGTACTTGAAAATTTATTTAAACTTTTTGAAACAATGGTAATTGTTAAAAATAAAATAATTTTGTTGCCAGGCAATAAAATTATAATTTTTTCATTTTAATGTAATATAATATTTTTCATTTAATACAGCAATAAAAAGGCAGGTAAGACACAGCCTGGCTGTTTGGCTGAAAATTATTTTAAATATAAATCTTAGAATATGGAAGTCATGTATGGTTCTCCATACCAAATTCAAACAGAAGCATATAATATTTTATATACAGCCCTGAATTGTAGAGTTCTCAATACATGTCGTTTTTGGTAAAGATCGGTTAAGGGAAATGGGTAGTTTACCTGCAACGGTTTTTTATAAAGGGTAATTTTACTTCCATATTCCTTAAGGAATGGAAGTATGGTGATGGCAAAAAAAATCGTGTTCGAGATTATTGCAGATTCTGATTGTACTACACTCAAAACATGAAAAAAAGTCGTTTTCCGAAAAGTGTCTGTGTGTCTGTCTGTCTGTGTGTCTGTGTGTCTGTAGATTTTTTCTCTATGGCAAACGATAACTGCCGCAAATTCAAACAGAATCAAATAATTTTTTGCATACAGCACGGTTTTGCAGAGTTCTCGCGACTTATTGTTTTTGGTGAAGATCGGTTGAGGGAAGGGGGTAGTTTACCGGCAACGGTTTTTTTTTAGCAAGGGAAATTTTGTTTGTTTGGCAAACGATAACAGCCGCAAATTCAAACAGAATCAAATAATGTTTCGCATACAGCCCTGAATTGTAGAGTTCTCAAGACCTATTGTTTTTGGTGAAGATCGGTTAAGGGAAAGGGGTAGTTTACCAGTAACGTTTTATGTTTTAACAAGGGTATTTCCTATGGCAAACGATAACAGCCGCAAATTCAAACAGAATGAAAAGATTATTTGCATACAGCCCTAAATTGTAGAGTTCTCAAGACCTTTTGTTTTTGGTGAAGATCGGTTGAGGGGAAGGGGTAGTTTACCAGCAACGTTTTTTATCATGCGTATTTTCTATGGCAAACGACAACTGCCGCAAATTCAAACAGAATCAAATAATTTTTAGCATACAGCCCTGATTTGTAGAGTACTCGCGACCTGTTTTTTTTGGTGAAGATCGGTTGAGGGGAAGGGGTAGTTTACCAGCAACGGTTTTTTTTATCAAGGGAAATTTTTTTTTTTTGGCAAACGATAACAGCCGCAAATTCAAACAGAATCAAATAATGTTTCGCATACAGCCCTGAATTGTAGAGTTCTCAAGACCTTTTGTTTTTGGTGAAGATCGGTTAAGGGAAAGGGGTAGTTTACCTGAAACGTTTTTTTAACAAGGGTATTTTCTATGGTAAACGATAACAGCCGCAAATTCAAACAGAATCAAATAATGTTTTGCATACAGCCCTGATTTGTAGAGTACTCAAGACCTATTGTTTTTGGTGAATATCGGTTAAGGGGAAGGGGTAGTTTACCTGCAACGTTTTTTTATCAAGCGTATTTTCTATGGCAAACGATAACAGCCGCAAATTCAAACAGAATGGAATAATTTTTTGCATACGTCCCTGAATTGTAGAGGTCTCAATGACTTTCGATTTTGGTGAAGATCGGTTAAGGGGGAGGGGTAGTTTACCGGCAACCTTTTACGTTTTAACAAGAGTAAAGTACTTGAAAATTTATTTAAACTTTTTGAAACAATGGTAATTGTTAAAAATAAAATAATTTTGTTGCCAGGCAATAAAATTATAATTTTTTCATTTTAATGTAATATAATATTTTTCATTTAATACAGCAATAAAAAGGCAGGTAAGACACAGCCTGGTTGTTTGGCTGAAAATGATTTTAAATATAAATCTTAGAATATGGAAGTCATGTATGGTTCTCCATACCGATATTTTACTTCCATGTTCCTTAAGGAAATGGAAGTATGGTGATGGCAAAAAAATCGTGTTCGAGATTATTGCAGATTCTGATTGTACTACACTCAAAACATGAAAAAAAGTCGTTTTTCGAAATGTGTGTGTGTGTGTGTGTGTGTGTGTGTGTGTAGATTTCCTTTTAGCAAACGATACAGCCGCAAATTCGAACAGAATCAAATAATTTTTTGCATACTGCCCTGATTTGTAGAGTGCTCACGACGTATTGTTTTTGGTGAAGATAGGTTGAGGGAAAGGGGTAGTTTACCGGCAACGTTTTTTTTTATCAAGGTTAATTTTGTTTTCTTGGCAAACGATAACAGCCGCAAATTCAAACAGAATCAAATGATGTTTTGCTTACAGCCCTGTATTGTAGAGTTCTCAATACCTATTGGTGTTTGTGAAGATCGGTTAAGGGAAAGGGGTAGTTTACCAGCAACGTTTTATGTTTTAAAAGGGTATTTTCTATTGCAAACGATAAGAGCCGCAAATTCAAACAGAATCGAATACGTTTTCGCATACAGCCCTGATTTGTTGAGTACTAAAGACCTATTGTTTTTGGTAAAGATCGGTTAAGGGAAGGGGGTAGTTTACCAGCCACGTTTTTTGTTTTATGAAGGGTATTGCGTATGGCAAACGATAACTGCCGCAAATTCAAACAGAATCATATAATATTTTGCATACAGCCCTGAATTGCAGAGTTCTCAAGACTTGCCGTTTTTGGTGAAGATCGGTTAAAGGAAAGGGGTAGTTTACCAGCAACGGTTTTTTATCAAGGGTATTTTTACTTCCATATTCCTTAAGGAATGGAAGTATGGTGATGGCAAAAAAAATCGTGTTTGGGATTATTGCAGATTCTGATTCTACTACACTCAAAACATGAAAAAAAGTCGTTTTCCGAAAAGTGTCTGTGTGTCTTTGTGTGTGTCTGTCTGTGTGTCTCTCTGTAGATTTTTTTTTTGGCAAACGATAACTGCCGCAAATTCAAACAGAATCAAATAATTTTTTGCATGCAGCCCTGATTTGCAGAGTACTCGCGATCTATTGTTTTTGGTGAAGATAGGTTGAGGGAAAGGGGTAGTTTACCGGCAACGGTTTTTTTTTAGCAAGGGTAATTTTGTTTGTTTGGCAAACGATAACAGCTGCAAATTCAAACAGAATCAAATAATGTTTCGCATACAGCCCTGAATTGTAGAGTTCTCAAGATCTGTTGATTTTGGTGAAGACCGGTTAAGGGAAAGGGGTAGTTTACCTGTAACGTTTTATGTTTTAACAACGGTATTTCCTATGGCAAACGATAACAGCCGCAAATTCAAACAGAATCAAAAGATTATTTGCATACAGCCCTAAATTGTAGAGTTCTCAAGACCTATTGTGTTTGGTGAAGTTCGGTTGAGGGAAAGGGGTAGTTTACCAGCAACGTTTTTTTAACAAGCGTATTTTCTATGGCAAACGATAACAGCCGCAAATTTAAACAGAATCAAATAATGTTTTGCATACAGTCCTGATTTGTAGAGTTCTCAAGGACTGTTGTTTTTGGTGAAGATCGGTTCAGGAAAAGGGGTAGATTACCTGTAACGTTTTATGTTTTAACAAGGGTATTTCCTATGGCAAACGATAACAGCCGCAAATTCAAGCAGAATCAAAAGATTCTTTGCATACAGCACTAAATTGTAGAGTTCTCAAGGCCTATTGTTTTTGGTGAAGATCGGTTGAGGGAAAGGGGTAGTTTACCAGCAACGTTTTTTTAACAAGGGTATTTTCTATGGCAAACGATAACAGCCGCAAATTCAAACAGAATCAAATAATGTTTTGCATACTGCCCTGATTTGTAGAGTGCTCACGACGTATTGTTTTTGGTGAAGATAGGTTGAGGGAAAGGGGTAGTTTACCGGCAACGTTTTTTTTTATCAAGGTTAATTTTGTTTTCTTGGCAAACGATAACAGCCGCAAATTCAAACAGAATCAAATGATGTTTTGCTTACAGCCCTGTATTGTAGAGTTCTCAATACCTATTGGTGTTTGTGAAGATCGGTTAAGGGAAAGGGGTAGTTTACCAGCAACGTTTTATGTTTTAAAAGGGTATTTTCTATTGCAAACGATAAGAGCCGCAAATTCAAACAGAATCAAATACGTTTTCGCATACAGCCCTGATTTGTTGAGTACTAAAGACCTATTGTTTTTGGTAAAGATCGGTTAAGGGAAGGGGGTAGTTTACCAGCCACGTTTTTTGTTTTATGAAGGGTATTGCGTATGGCAAACGATAACTGCCGCAAATTCAAACAGAATCATATAATATTTTGCATACAGCCCTGAATTGCAGAGTTCTCCAGACTTGCCGTTTTTGGTGAAGATCGGTTAAAGGAAAGGGGTAGTTTACCAGCAACGGTTTTTTATCAAGGGTATTTTTACTTCCATATTCCTTAAGGAATGGAAGTATGGTGATGGCAAAAAAAATCGTGTTCGAGATTATTGCAGATTCTGATTCTACTACACTCAAAACATGAAAAAAAGTCGTTTTCCGAAAAGTGTCTGTGTGTCTGTCTGTGTGTCTCTCTGTAGATTTTTTTTTTTGGCAAACGATAACTGCCGCAAATTCAAACAGAATCAAATAATTTTTTGCATGCAGCCCTGATTTGCAGAGTACTCGCGATCTATTGTTTTTGGTGAAGATAGGTTGAGGGAAAGGGGTAGTTTACCGGCAACGGTTTTTTTTTTAGCAAGGGTAATTTTGTTTGTTTGGCAAACGATAACAGCTGCAAATTCAAACAGAATCAAATAATGTTTCGCATACAGCCCTGAATTGTAGAGTTCTCAAGATCTGTTGATTTTGGTGAAGACCGGTTAAGGGAAAGGGGTAGTTTACCTGTAACGTTTTATGTTTTAACAAGGGTATTTCTTATGGCAAACGATAACAGCCGCAAATTCAAACAGAATCAAAAGATTATTTGCATACAGCCCTAAATTGTAGAGTTCTCAAGACCTATTGTTTTTGGTGAAGTTCGGTTGAGGGAAAGGGGTAGTTTACCAGCAACGTTTTTTTAACAAGCGTATTTTCTATGGCAAACGATAACAGCCGCAAATTTAAACAGAATCAAATAATGTTTTGCATACAGCCCTGATTTGTAGAGTACTCAAGGCCTATAGTTTTTGGTGAAGATCGGTTCAGGAAAAGGGGTAGTTTACCTGTAACGTTTTATTTTTTACAAGGGTATTTCCTATGGCAAACGATAACAGCCGCAAATTCAAGCAGAATCAAAAGATTCTTTGCATACAGCACTAAATTGTAGAGTTCTCAAGACCTATTGTTTTTGGTGAAGATCGGTTGAGGGAAAGAGGTAGTTTACCAGCAACGTTTTTTTAACAAGGGTATTTTCCATTAACAGCCGCAAATTCAAACAGAATCAAATAATGTTTTGCATACTGCCCTGATTTGTAGAGTGCTCACGACGTATTGTTTTTGGTGAAGATAGGTTGAGGGAAAGGGGTAGTTTACCGGCAACGTTTTTTTTTATCAAGGTTAATTTTGTTTTCTTGGCAAACGATAACAGCCGCAAATTCAAACAGAATCAAATGATGTTTTGCTTACAGCCCTGTATTGTAGAGTTCTCAATACCTATTGGTGTTTGTGAAGATCGGTTAAGGGAAAGGGGTAGTTTACCAGCAACGTTTTATGTTTTAAAAGGGTATTTTCTATTGCAAACGATAAGAGCCGCAAATTCAAACAGAATCAAATACGTTTTCGCATACAGCCCTGATTTGTTGAGTACTAAAGACCTATTGTTTTTGGTAAAGATCGGTTAAGGGAAGGGGGTAGTTTACCAGCCACGTTTTTTGTTTTATGAAGGGTATTGCGTATGGCAAACGATAACTGCCGCAAATTCAAACAGAATCATATAATATTTTGCATACAGCTCTGAATTGCAGAGTTCTCAAGACTTGCCGTTTTTGGTGAAGATCGGTTAAAGGAAAGGGGTAGTTTACCAGCAACGGTTTTTTATCAAGGGTATTTTTACTTCCATATTCCTTAAGGAATGGAAGTATGGTGATGGCAAAAAAAATCGTGTTCGAGATTATTGCAGATTCTGATTCTACTACACTCAAAACATGAAAAAAAGTCGTTTTCCGAAAAGTGTCTGTGTGTGTGTCTGTCTGTCTGTCTGTGTGTCTGTCTGTGTGTCTCTCAGTAGATTTTTTTTTTGGCAAACGATAACTGCCGCAAATTCAAACAGAATCAAATAATTTTTTGCATGCAGCCCTGATTTGCAGAGTGCTCGCGATCTATTGTTTTTGGTGAAGATAGCTTGTAGGAAAGGGGTATTTTACCGGCAACGGTTTTTTTTTAGCAAGGGTAATTTTGTTTGTTTGGCAAACGATAACAGCTGCAAATTCAAACAGAATCAAATAATGTTTCGCATACAGCCCTGAATTGTAGAGTTCTCAAGATCTGTTGATTTTGGTGAAGACCGGTTAAGGGCAAGGGGTAGTTTACCTGTAACGTTTTATGTTTTAACAAGGGTATTTCCTATGGCAAACGATAACAGCCGCAAATTCAAACAGAATCAAAAGATTATTTGCATACAGCCCTAAATTGTAGAGTTCTCAAGACCTATTGTTTTTGGTGAAGTTCGGTTTACGGAAAGGGGTAGTTTACCAGCAACGTTTTTTTAACAAGCGTATTTTCTATGGCAAACGATAACAGCCGCAAATTTAAACAGAATCAAATAATGCTTTGCATACAGCCCTGATTTGTTGAGTACTAAAGACCTATTGTTTTTGGTAAAGATCGGTTAAGGGAAGGGGGTAGTTTACCAGCCACGTTTTTTGTTTTATGAAGGGTATTGCGTATGGCAAACGATAACTGCCGCAAATTCAAACAGAATCATATAATATTTTGCATACAGCCCTGAATTGCAGAGTTCTCAAGACTTGCCGTTTTTGGTGAAGATCGGTTAAAGGAAAGGGGTAGTTTACTAGCAACGGTTTTTTATCAAGGGTATTTTTACTTCCATATTCCTTAAGGAATGGAAGTATGGTGATGGCAAAAAAAATCGTGTTCGAGATTATTGCAGATTCTGATTCTACTACACTCAAAACATGAAAAAAAGTCGTTTTCCGAAAAGTGTCTGTGTGTCTGTCTGTGTGTCTCTCTGTAGATTTTTTTTTTGGCAAACGATAACTGCCGCAAATTCAAACAGAATCAAATAATTTTTTGCATGCAGCCCTGATTTGCAGAGTACTCGCGATCTTTTGTTTTTGGTGAAGATAGGTTGAGGGAAAGGGGTAGTTTACCGGCAACGGTTTTTTTTTAGCAAGGGTAATTTTGTTTGTTTGGCAAACGATAACAGCTGCAAATTCAAACAGAATCAAATAATGTTTCGCATACTGCCCTGAATTGTAGAGTTCTCAAGATCTGTGGATTTTGGTGAAGACCGGTTAAGGGAAAGGGGTAGTTTACCTGTAACGTTTTATGTTTTAACAAGGGTATTTCCTATGGCAAACGATAACAGCCGCAAATTCAAACAGAATCAAAAGATTATTTGCATATAGCCCTAAATTGTAGAGTTCTCAAGACCTATTGTTTTTGGTGAAGTTCGGTTGAGGGAAAGGGGTAGTTTACCAGCAATGTTTTTTTAACAAGCGTATTTTCTATGGCAAACGATAACAGCCGCAAATTTAAACAGAATCAAACAATGTTTTGCATACAGCCCTGATTTGTAGAGTACTCAAGGCCTATTGTTTTTGGTGAAGATCGGTTCAGGAAAAGGGGTAGTTTACCAGTAACATTTTATGTTTTAACAAGGGTATTTCCTATGGCAAACGATAACAGCCGCAAATTCAAGCAGAATCAAAAGATTCTTTGCATACAGCACTAAATTGTAGAGTTCTCAAGACCTATTGTTTTTGGTGAAGATCGGTTGAGGGAAAGGGGTAGTTTACCAGCAACGTTTTTTTAACAAGGGTATTTTTCATGGCAAACGATAACAGCCGCAAATTCAAACAGAATCAAATAATGTTTTGCATACTGCCCTGATTTGTAGAGTGCTCACTACGTATTGTTTTTGGTGAAGATAGGTTGAGGGAAAGGGGTAGTTTACCGGCAACGTTTTTTTTTATCAAGGTTAATTTTGTTTTCTTGGCAATCGATAACAGCCGCAAATTCAAACAGAATCAAATGATGTTTTGCTTACAGCCCTGTATTGTAGAGTTCTCAATACCTATTGGTGTTTGTGAAGATCGGTTAAGGGAAAGGGGTAGTTTACCAGCAACGTTTTATGTTTTAACAGGGTATTTTCTATTGCAAACGATAAGAGCCGCAAATTCAAACAGAATCAAATACGTTTTCGCATACAGCCCTGATTTGTTGAGTACTAAAGACCTATTGTTTTTGGTAAAGATCGGTTAACGGAAGGGGGTAGTTTACCAGCCACGTTTTTTGTTTTATGAAGGGTATTGCGTATGGCAAACGATAACTGCCGCAAATTCAAACAGAATCATATAATATTTTGCATACAGCTCTGAATTGCAGAGTTCTCAAGACTTGCCGTTTTTGGTGAAGATCGGTTAAAGGAAAGGGGTAGTTTACCAGCAACGGTTTTTTATCAAGGGTATTTTTACTTCCATATTCCTTAAGGAATGGAAGTATGGTGATGGCAAAAAAAATCGTGTTCGAGATTATTGCAGATTCTGATTCTACTACACTCAAAACATGAAAAAAAGTCGTTTTCCGAAAAGTGTCTGTGTGTGTGTCTGTCTGTCTGTCTGTGTGTCTGTCTGTGTGTCTGTCTGTAGATTTTTTTTTTTTGGCAAACGATAACTGCCGCAAATTCAAACAGAATCAAATAATTTTTTGCATGCAGCCCTGATTTGCAGAGTACTCGTGATCTATTGTTTTTGGTGAAGATCGGTTGAGGGAAAGGGGTAGTTTACCGGCAACGGTTTTTTTTTAGCAAGGGTAATTTTGTTTGTTTGGCAAACGATAACAGCTGCAAATTCAAACAGAATCAAATAATGTTTCGCATACAGCCCTGAATTGTAGAGTTCACAAGATCTGTTGATTTTGGTGAAGACCGGTTAAGGGAAAGGGGTAGTTTACCTGTAACGTTTTATGTTTTAACAAGGGTATTTCCTATGGCAAACGATAACAGCCGCAAATTCAAACAGAATCAAAAGATTATTTGCATATAGCCCTAAATTGTAGAGTTCTCAAGACCTATTGTTTTTGGTGAAGTTCGGTTGAGGGAAAGGGGTAGTTTACCAGCAATGTTTTTTTAACAAGCGTATTTTCTATGGCAAACGATAACAGCCGCAAATTTAAACAGAATCAAATAATGTTTTGCATACAGCTCTGATTTGTTGAGTACTCAAGGCCTATTGTTTTTGGTGAAGATCGGTTCAGGAAAAGGGGTAGTTTACCAGTAACATTTTATGTTTTAACAAGGGTATTTCCTATGGCAAACGATAACAGCCGCAAATTCAAGCAGAATCAAAAGATTCTTTGCATACAGCACTAAATTGTAGAGTTCTCAAGACCTATTGTTTTTGGTGAAGATCGGTTGAGGGAAAGGGGTAGTTTACCAGCAACGTTTTTTTAACAAGGGTATTTTCCATGGCAAACGATAACAGCCGCAAATTCAAACAGAATCAAATAATGTTTTGCATACTGCCCTGATTTGTAGAGTGCTCACGACGTATTGTTTTTGGTGAAGATAGGTTGAGGGAAAGGGGTAGTTTACCGGCAACGTTTTTTTTTATCAAGGTTAATTTTGTTTTCTTGGCAAACGATAACAGCCGCAAATTCAAACAGAATCAAATGATGTTTTGCTTACAGCCCTGTATTGTAGAGTTCTCAATACCTATTGGTGTTTGTGAAGATCGGTTAAGGGAAAGGGGTAGTTTACCAGCAACGTTTTATGTTTTAACAGGGTATTTTCTATTGCAAACGATAAGAGCCGCAAATTCAAACAGAATCAAATACGTTTTCGCATACAGCCCTGATTTGTTGAGTACTAAAGGCCTATTGTTTTTGGTAAAGATCGGTTAACGGAAGGGGGTAGTTTACCAGCCACGTTTTTTGTTTTATGAAGGGTATTGCGTATGGCAAACGATAACTGCCGCAAATTCAAACAGAATCATATAATATTTTGCATACAGCTCTGAATTGCAGAGTTCTCAAGACTTGCCGTTTTTGGTGAAGATCGGTTAAAGGAAAGGGGTAGTTTACCAGCAACAGTTTTTTATCAAGGGTATTTTTACTTCCATATTCCTTAAGGAATGGAAGTATGGTGATGGCAAAAAAAATCGTGTTCGAGATTATTGCAGATTCTGATTCTACTACACTCAAAACATGAAAAAAAGTCGTTTTCCGAAAAGTGTCTGTGTGTCTGTCTGTCTGTGTGTCTGTGTGTCTGTCTGTCTGTGTGTCTGTCTGTCTGTAGATTTTTTTTCTATGGCAAACGATAACTGCCGCAAATTCAAACAGAATCAAATAATTTTTTGCATACAGCCCGGTTTTGCAGAGTTCTCGCGACCTATTGTTTTTGGTGAAGATCGGTTAAGGGAAAGGGGTAGTTTACCGGCAACGGTTTTTTTTTAGCAAGGGAAATTTTGTTTGTTTGGCAAACGATAACAGCCGCAAATTCAAACAGAATCAAATAATGTTTCGCATACAGCCCTAAATTGTAGAGTTCTCAAGACCTGTTGTTTTTGGTGAAGATCGGTTAAGGGAAAGGGGTAGTTTACCTGTAACGTTTTATGTTTTAACAAGGGTATTTCCTATGGCAAACGATAACAGCCGCAAATTCAAACAGAATGAAAAGATTATTTGCATACAGCCCTAAATTGTAGAGTTCTCAAGACCTTTTGTTTTTGGTGAAGATCGGTTAAGGGAAAGGGGTAGTTTACCTACAACGTTTTTTTAACAAGGGTATTTTCTATGGCAAACGATAACAGCCGCAAATTCAAACAGAATCAAATAATTTTCTGCATACAGCCCTGATTTGTAGAGTACTCAAGACCTATTGTTTTTGGTGAAGATCGGTTGAGGGGAAGGGGTAGTTTACCAGCAACGTTTTTTATCATGCGTATTTTCTATGGCAAACGACAACTGCCGCAAATTCAAACAGAATCAAATAATTTTTTGCATACAGCCCTGATTTGTAGAGTACTCGCGACCTATTGTTTTTGGTGAAGATCGGTTGAGGGGAAGGGGTAGTTTACCTGCAACGGTTTTTTTTATCAAGGGAAATTTTTTTTTTTTGGCAAACGATAACAGCCGCAAATTCAAACAGAATCAAATAATGTTTCGCATACAGCCCTGAATTGTAGATTTCTCAAGACCTATTGTTTTTGGTGAAGATCGGTTGAGGGAAAGGGGTAGTTTACCTGCAACGTTTTTTTAACAAGGGTATTTTCTATGGCAAACGATAACAGCCGCAAATTAAAACAGAATCAAATAATGTTTTGCATACAGCCCTGATTTGTAGAGTACTCAAGACCTATTGTTTTTGGTGAAGATCGGTTAAGGGAAAGGGGTAGTTTACCTGCAACGGTTTTTTTTTAGCAAGGGAAATTTTGTTAGTTTGGCAAACGATAACAGCCGCAAATTCAAACAGAATCAAATAATGTTTCGCATACAGCCCTAAATTGAAGAGTTCTCAAGACCTATTGTTTTTGGTGAAGATCGGTTAAGGGAAAGGGGTAGTTTACCTGTAACGTTTTATGTTTTAACAAGGGTATTTCCTATGGCAAACGATAACAGCCGCAAATTCAAACAGAATGAAAAGATTATTTGCATACAGCCCTAAATTGTAGAGTTCTCAAGACCTTTTGTTTTTGGTGAAGATCGGTTAAGGGAAAGGGGTAGTTTACCTACAACGTTTTTTTAACAAGGGTATTTTCTATGGCAAACGATAACAGCCGCAAATTCAAACAGAATCAAATAATTTTCTGCATACAGCCCTGATTTGTAGAGTACTCAAGACCTATTGTTTTTGGTGAAGATCGGTTAAGGGGAAGGGGTAGTTTACCAGCAACGTTTTTTATCATGCGTATTTTCTATGGCAAACGACAACTGCCGCAAATTCAAACAGAATCAAATAATTTTTTGCATACAGCCCTGATTTGTAGAGTACTCGCGACCTATTGTTTTTGGTGAAGATCGGTTGAGGGGAAGGGGTAGTTTACCTGCAACGGTTTTTTTTATCAAGGGAAATTTTTTTTTTTTGGCAAACGATAACAGCCGCAAATTCAAACAGAATCAAATAATGTTTCGCATACAGCCCTGAATTGTAGATTTCTCAAGACCTATTGTTTTTGGTGAAGATCGGTTGAGGGAAAGGGGTAGTTTACCTGCAACGTTTTTTTAACAAGGGTATTTTCTATGGCAAACGATAACAGCCGCAAATTCAAACAGAATCAAATAATGTTTTGCATACAGCCCTGATTTGTAGAGTACTCAAGACCTATTGTTTTTGGTGAATATCGGTTAAGGGGAAGGGGTAGTTTACCTGCAACGTTTTTTTATCAAGCGTATTTTCTATGGCAAACGATAACAGCCGCAAATTCAAACAGAATGAAATAATTTTTTGCATACCTCCCTGAATTGTAGAGGTCTCAATGACTTTCGATTTTGGTGAAGATCGGTTAACGGGAACGGGTAGTTTACCTGCAACCTTTTACGTTTTAACAAGAGTAAAGTACTTGAAAATTTATTTAAACTTTTTGAAACAATGGTAATTGTTAAAAATAAAATAATTTTGTTGCCAGGCAATAAAATTATAATTTTTTCATTTTAATGTAATATAATATTTTTCATTTAATACAGCAATAAAAAGGCAGGTAAGACACAGCCTGGTTGTTTGGCTGAAAATGATTTTAAATATAAATCTTAGAATATGGAAGTCATGTATGGTTCTCCATACCGATATTTACTTCCATATTCCTTAAGGAATGGAAGTATGGTGATGGCAAAAAAAATCGTGTTCGAGATTATTGCAGATTCTGATTCTACTACACTCAAAACATGAAAAAAAGTCGTTTTCCGAAAAGTGTCTGTGTGTGTGTCTGTCTGTCTGTCTGTGTGTCTGTCTGTGTGTCTGTCTGTAGATTTTTTTTTTTGGCAAACGATAACTGCCGCAAATTCAAACAGAATCAAATAATTTTTTGCATGCAGCCCTGATTTGCAGAGTACTCGCGATCTATTGTTTTTGGTGAAGATCGGTTGAGGGAAAGGGGTAGTTTACCGGCAACGGTTTTTTTTTAGCAAGGGTAATTTTGTTTGTTTGGCAAACGATAACAGCTGCAAATTCAAACAGAATCAAATAATGTTTCGCATACAGCCCTGAATTTTAGAGTTCTCAAGATCTGTTGATTTTGGTGAAGACCGGTTAAGGGAAAGGGGTAGTTTACCTGTAACAATTTTATGTTTTAACAAGGGTATTTCCTATGGCAAACGATAACAGCCGCAAATTCAAACAGAATCAAAAGATTATTTGCATACAGCGCTAAATTGTTGAGTTCTCAAGACCTATTGTTTTTGGTGAAGTTCGGTTGAGGGAAAAGGGTAGTTTACCAGCAACGTTTTTTTAACAAGGGTATTTTTTATGGCAAACGATAACAGCCGCAAATTTAAACAGAATCAAATAATGTTTTGCCTACAGCCCTGATTTCTAGAGTACTCAAGGCCTATTGTTTTTGGTGAAGATCGGTTCAGGAAAAGGGGTAGTTTACCTGTAACGTTTTATGTTTTAACAAGGGTATTTCCTATGGCAAACGATAACAGCCGCAAATTCAAGCAGAATCAAAAGATTCTTTGCATACAGCACTAAATTGTAGAGTTCTCAAGACCTATTGTTTTTGGTGAAGATCGGTTGAGGGAAAGGGGTAGTTTACCAGCAACGTTTTTTTAACAAGGGTATTTTTCATGGCAAACGATAACAGCCGCAAATTCAAACAGAATCAAATAATGTTTTGCATACTGCCCTGATTTGTAGAGTGCTCACTACGTATTGTTTTTGGTGAAGATAGGTTGAGGGAAAGGGGTAGTTTACCGGCAACGTTTTTTTTTATCAAGGTTAATTTTGTTTTCTTGGCAAACGATAACAGCCGCAAATTCAAACAGAATCAAATGATGTTTTGCTTACAGCCCTGTATTGTAGAGTTCTCAATACCTATTGGTGTTTGTGAAGATCGGTTAAGGGAAAGGGGTAGTTTACCAGCAACGTTTTATGTTTTTACAGGGTATTTTCTATTGCAAACGATAAGAGCCGCAAATTCAAACAGAATCAAATACGTTTTCGCATACAGCCCTGATTTGTTGAGTACTAAAGACCTATTGTTTTTGGTAAAGATCGGTTAACGGAAGGGGGTAGTTTACCAGCCACGTTTTTTGTTTTATGAAGGGTATTGCGTATGGCAAACGATAACTGCCGCAAATTCAAACAGAATCATATAATATTTTGCATACAGCTCTGAATTGCAGAGTTCTCAAGACTTGCCGTTTTTGGTGAAGATCGGTTAAAGGAAAGGGGTAGTTTACCAGCAACGGTTTTTTATCAAGGGTATTTTTACTTCCATATTCCTTAAGGAATGGAAGTATGGTGATGGCAAAAAAAATCGTGTTCGAGATTATTGCAGATTCTGATTCTACTACACTCAAAACATGAAAAAAAGTCGTTTTCCGAAAAGTGTCTGTGTGTGTGTCTGTCTGTCTGTCTGTGTGTCTGTCTGTGTGTCTGTCTGTAGATTTTTTTTTTTTGGCAAACGATAACTGCCGCAAATTCAAACAGAATCAAATAATTTTTTGCATGCAGCCCTGATTTGCAGAGTACTCGTGATCTATTGTTTTTGGTGAAGATCGGTTGAGGGAAAGGGGTAGTTTACCGGCAACGGTTTTTTTTTAGCAAGGGTAATTTTGTTTGTTTGGCAAACGATAACAGCTGCAAATTCAAACAGAATCAAATAATGTTTCGCATACAGCCCTGAATTGTAGAGTTCTCAAGATCTGTTGATTTTGGTGAAGACCGGTTAAGGGAAAGGGGTAGTTTACCTGTAACGTTTTATGTTTTAACAAGGGTATTTCCTATGGCAAACGATAACAGCCGCAAATTCAAACAGAATCAAAAGATTATTTGCATATAGCCCTAAATTGTAGAGTTCTCAAGACCTATTGTTTTTGGTGAAGTTCGGTTGAGGGAAAGGGGTAGTTTACCAGCAATGTTTTTTTAACAAGCGTATTTTCTATGGCAAACGATAACAGCCGCAAATTTAAACAGAATCAAATAATGTTTTGCATACAGCTCTGATTTGTTGAGTACTCAAGGCCTATTGTTTTTGGTGAAGATCGGTTCAGGAAAAGGGGTAGTTTACCTGTAACATTTTATGTTTTAACAAGGGTATTTCCTATGGCAAACGATAACAGCCGCAAATTCAAGCAGAATCAAAAGATTCTTTGCATACAGCACTAAATTGTAGAGTTCTCAAGACCTATTGTTTTTGGTGAAGATCGGTTGAGGGAAAGGGGTAGTTTACCAGCAACGTTTTTTTAACAAGGGTATTTTCCATGGCAAACGATAACAGCCGCAAATTCAAACAGAATCAAATAATGTTTTGCATACTGCCCTGATTTGTAGAGTGCTCACGACGTATTGTTTTTGGTGAAGATAGGTTGAGGGAAAGGGGTAGTTTACCGGCAACGTTTTTTTTTATCAAGGTTAATTTTGTTTTCTTGGCAAACGATAACAGCCGCAAATTCAAACAGAATCAAATGATGTTTTGCTTACAGCCCTGTATTGTAGAGTTCTCAATACCTATTGGTGTTTGTGAAGATCGGTTAAGGGAAAGGGGTAGTTTACCAGCAACGTTTTATGTTTTAACAGGGTATTTTCTATTGCAAACGATAAGAGCCGCAAATTCAAACAGAATCAAATACGTTTTCGCATACAGCCCTGATTTGTTGAGTACTAAAGGCCTATTGTTTTTGGTAAAGATCGGTTAACGGAAGGGGGTAGTTTACCAGCCACGTTTTTTGTTTTATGAAGGGTATTGCGTATGGCAAACGATAACTGCCGCAAATTCAAACAGAATCATATAATATTTTGCATACAGCTCTGAATTGCAGAGTTCTCAAGACTTGCCGTTTTTGGTGAAGATCGGTTAAAGGAAAGGGGTAGTTTACCAGCAACAGTTTTTTATCAAGGGTATTTTTACTTCCATATTCCTTAAGGAATGGAAGTATGGTGATGGCAAAAAAAATCGTGTTCGAGATTATTGCAGATTCTGATTCTACTACACTCAAAACATGAAAAAAAGTCGTTTTCCGAAAAGTGTCTGTGTGTCTGTCTGTCTGTGTGTCTGTGTGTCTGTCTGTCTGTGTGTCTGTCTGTCTGTAGATTTTTTTTCTATGGCAAACGATAACTGCCGCAAATTCAAACAGAATCAAATAATTTTTTGCATACAGCCCGGTTTTGCAGAGTTCTCGCGACCTATTGTTTTTGGTGAAGATCGGTTAAGGGAAAGGGGTAGTTTACCTGCAACGGTTTTTTTTTAGCAAGGGAAATTTTGTTTGTTTGGCAAACGATAACAGCCGCAAATTCAAACAGAATCAAATAATGTTTCGCATACAGCCCTAAATTGTAGAGTTCTCAAGACCTATTGTTTTTGGTGAAGATCGGTTAAGGGAAAGGGGTAGTTTACCTGTAACGTTTTATGTTTTAACAAGGGTATTTCCTATGGCAAACGATAACAGCCGCAAATTCAAACAGAATGAAAAGATTATTTGCATACAGCCCTAAATTGTAGAGTTCTCAAGACCTTTTGTTTTTGGTGAAGATCGGTTAAGGGAAAGGGGTAGTTTACCTACAACGTTTTTTTAACAAGGGTATTTTCTATGGCAAACGATAACAGCCGCAAATTCAAACAGAATCAAATAATTTTCTGCATACAGCCCTGATTTGTAGAGTACTCAAGACCTATTGTTTTTGGTGAAGATCGGTTGAGGGGAAGGGGTAGTTTACCAGCAACGTTTTTTATCATGCGTATTTTCTATGGCAAACGACAACTGCCGCAAATTCAAACAGAATCAAATAATTTTTTGCATACAGCCCTGATTTGTAGAGTACTCGCGACCTATTGTTTTTGGTGAAGATCGGTTGAGGGGAAGGGGTAGTTTACCTGCAACGGTTTTTTTTATCAAGGGAAATTTTTTTTTTTTGGCAAACGATAACAGCCGCAAATTCAAACAGAATCAAATAATGTTTCGCATACAGCCCTGAATTGTAGATTTCTCAAGACCTATTGTTTTTGGTGAAGATCGGTTGAGGGAAAGGGGTAGTTTACCTGCAACGTTTTTTTAACAAGGGTATTTTCTATGGCAAACGATAACAGCCGCAAATTCAAACAGAATCAAATAATGTTTTGCATACAGCCCTGATTTGTAGAGTACTCAAGACCTATTGTTTTTGGTGAAGATCGGTTAAGGGAAAGGGGTAGTTTACCGGCAACGGTTTTTTTTTAGCAAGGGAAATTTTGTTTGTTTGGCAAACGATAACAGCCGCAAATTCAAACAGAATCAAATAATGTTTCGCATACAGCCCTAAATTGTAGAGTTCTCAAGACCTATTGTTTTTGGTGAAGATCGGTTAAGGGAAAGGGGTAGTTTACCTGTAACGTTTTATGTTTTAACAAGGGTATTTCCTATGGCAAACGATAACAGCCGCAAATTCAAACAGAATGAAAAGATTATTTGCATACAGCCCTAAATTGTAGAGTTCTCAAGACCTTTTGTTTTTGGTGAAGATCGGTTAAGGGAAAGGGGTAGTTTACCTACAACGTTTTTTTAACAAGGGTATTTTCTATGGCAAACGATAACAGCCGCAAATTCAAACAGAATCAAATAATTTTCTGCATACAGCCCTGATTTGTAGAGTACTCAAGACCTATTGTTTTTGGTGAAGATCGGTTGAGGGGAAGGGGTAGTTTACCAGCAACGTTTTTTATCATGCGTATTTTCTATGGCAAACGACAACTGCCGCAAATTCAAACAGAATCAAATAATTTTTTGCATACAGCCCTGATTTGTAGAGTACTCGCGACCTATTGTTTTTGGTGAAGATCGGTTGAGGGGAAGGGGTAGTTTACCTGCAACGGTTTTTTTTATCAAGGGAAATTTTTTTTTTTGGCAAACGATAACAGCCGCAAATTCAAACAGAATCAAATAATGTTTCGCATACAGCCCTGAATTGTAGATTTCTCAAGACCTATTGTTTTTGGTGAAGATCGGTTGAGGGAAAGGGGTAGTTTACCTGCAACGTTTTTTTAACAAGGGTATTTTCTATGGCAAACGATAACAGCCGCAAATTCAAACAGAATCAAATAATGTTTTGCATACAGCCCTGATTTGTAGAGTACTCAAGACCTATTGTTTTTGGTGAATATCGGTTAAGGGGAAGGGGTAGTTTACCTGCAACGTTTTTTTATCAAGCGTATTTTCTATGGCAAACGATAACAGCCGCAAATTCAAACAGAATGAAATAATTTTTTGCATACCTCCCTGAATTGTAGAGGTCTCAATGACTTTCGATTTTGGTGAAGATCGGTTAACGGGAACGGGTAGTTTACCTGCAACCTTTTACGTTTTAACAAGAGTAAAGTACTTGAAAATTTATTTAAACTTTTTGAAACAATGGTAATTGTTAAAAATAAAATAATTTTGTTGCCAGGCAATAAAATTATAATTTTTTCATTTTAATGTAATATAATATTTTTCATTTAATACAGCAATAAAAAGGCAGGTAAGACACAGCCTGGTTGTTTGGCTGAAAATGATTTTAAATATAAATCTTAGAATATGGAAGTCATGTATGGTTCTCCATACCGATATTTACTTCCATATTCCTTAAGGAATGGAAGTATGGTGATGGCAAAAAAAATCGTGTTCGAGATTATTGCAGATTCTGATTCTACTACACTCAAAACATGAAAAAAAGTCGTTTTCCGAAAAGTGTCTGTGTGTGTGTCTGTCTGTCTGTCTGTGTGTCTGTCTGTGTGTCTGTCTGTAGATTTTTTTTTTTGGCAAACGATAACTGCCGCAAATTCAAACAGAATCAAATAATTTTTTGCATGCAGCCCTGATTTGCAGAGTACTCGCGATCTATTGTTTTTGGTGAAGATCGGTTGAGGGAAAGGGGTTGTTTACCGGCAACGGTTTTTTTTTAGCAAGGGTAATTTTGTTTGTTTGGCAAACGATAACAGCTGCAAATTCAAACAGAATCAAATAATGTTTCGCATACAGCCCTGAATTTTAGAGTTCTCAAGATCTGTTGATTTTGGTGAAGACCGGTTAAGGGAAAGGGGTAGTTTACCTGTAACAATTTTATGTTTTAACAAGGGTATTTCCTATGGCAAACGATAACAGCCGCAAATTCAAACAGAATCAAAAGATTATTTGCATACAGCGCTAAATTGTTGAGTTCTCAAGACCTATTGTTTTTGGTGAAGTTCGGTTGAGGGAAAGGGGTAGTTTACCAGCAACGTTTTTTTAACAAGGGTATTTTTTATGGCAAACGATATCAGCCGCAAATTTAAACAGAATCAAATAATGTTTTGCATACAGCCCTGATTTGTAGAGTACTCAAGGCCTATTGTTTTTGGTGAAGATCGGTTCAGGAAAAGGGGTAGTTTACCTGTAACGTTTTATGTTTTAACAAGGGTATTTCCTATGGCAAACGATAACAGCCGCAAATTCAAGCAGAATCAAAAGATTCTTTGCATACAGCACTAAATTGTAGAGTTCTCAAGACCTTTTGTTTTTGGTGAAGATCGGTTGAGGGAAAGGGGTAGTTTACCAGCAACGTTTTTTTAACAAGGGTATTTTCTATGGCAAACGATAACAGCCGCAAATTCAAACAGAATCAAATAATGTTTTGCATACTGCCCTGATTTGTAGAGTGCTCACGACGTATTGTTTTTGGTGAAGATAGGTTGAGGGAAAGGGGTAGTTTACCGGCAACGTTTTTTTTTATCAAGGTTAATTTTGTTTTCTTGGCAAACGATAACAGCCGCAAATTCAAACTGAATCAAATGATGTTTTGCTTACTGCCCTGTATTGTAGAGTTCTCAATACCTATTGGTGTTTGTGAAGATCGGTTAAGGGGAAGGGGTAGTTTACCAGCAACGTTTTATGTTTTAAAAGGGTATTTTCTATTGCAAACGATAAGAGCCGCAAATTCAAACAGAATCAAATACGTTTTCGCATACAGCCCTGATTTGTTGAGTACTAAAGACCTATTGTTTTTGGTAAAGATCGGTTAAGGGAAGGGGGTAGTTTACCAGCCACGTTTTTTGTTTTATGAAGGGTATTGCGTATGGCAAACGATAACTGCCGCAAATTCAAACAGAATGATATAATATTTTGCATACAGCCCTGAATTGCAGAGTTCTCAAGACTTGCCGTTTTTGGTGAAGATCGGTTAAAGGAAAGGTGTAGTTTACTAGCAACGGTTTTTTATCAAGGGTATTTTTACTTCCATATTCCTTAAGGAATGGAAGTATGGTGATGCCAAAAAAAATCGTGTTCGAGATTATTGCAGATTCTGATTCTACTACACTCAAAACATGAAAAAAAGTCGTTATCCGAAAAGTGTCTGTGTGTCTGTCTGTGTGTCTGTCTGTGTGTCTCTCTGTAGATTTTTTTTTTGGCAAACGATAACTGCCGCAAATTCAAACAGAATCAAATAATTTTTTGCATGCAGCCCTGATTTGCAGAGTACTCGCGATCTATTGTTTTTGGTGAAGATAGGTTGAGGGAAAGGGGTAGTTTACCGGCAACGGTTTTTTTTTAGCAAGGGTAATTTTGTTTGTTTGGCAAACGATAACAGCTGCAAATTCAAACAGAATCAAATAATGTTTCGCATGCAGCCCTGAATTGTAGAGTTCTCAAGATCTGTTGATTTTGGTGAAGACCGGTTAAGGGAAAGGGGTAGTTTACCTGTAACGTTTTATGTTTTAACAAGGGTATTTCCTATGGCAAACGATAACAGCCGCAAATTCAAACAGAATCAAAAGATTATTTGCATATAGCACTAAATTGTAGAGTTCTCAAGACCTATTGTTTTTGGTGAAGTTCGGTTGAGGGAAAGGGGTTGTTTACCAGCAAAGTTTTTTTAACAAGCGTATTTACTATGGCAAACGATAACAGCCGCAAATTTAAACAGAATCAAATAATGTTTTGCATACAGCTCTGATTTGTTGTGTGCTCAAGGCCTATTGTTTTTGGTGAAGATCGGTTCAGGAAAAGGGGTAGTTTACCTGTAACATTTTATGTTTTAACAAGGGTATTTCCTATGGCAAACGATAACAGCCGCAAATTCAAGCAGAATCAAAAGATTCTTTGCATACAGCACTAAATTGTAGAGTTCTCAAGACCTATTGTTTTTGGTGAAGATCGGTTGAGGGAAAGGGGTAGTTTACCAGCAACGTTTTTTTAACAAGGGTATTTTCCATGGCAAACGATAACAGCCGCAAATTCAAACAGAATCAAATAATGTTTTGCATACTGCCCTGATTTGTAGAGTGCTCACGACGTATTGTTTTTGGTGAAGATAGGTTGAGGGAAAGGGGTAGTTTACCGGCAACGTTTTTTTTTATCAAGGTTAATTTTGTTTACTTGGCAAACGATAACAGCCGCAAATTCAAACAGAATCAAATGATGTTTTGCTTACAGCCCTGTATTGTAGAGTTCTCAATACCTATTGGTGTTTGTGAAGATCGGTTAAGGGAAAGGGGTAGTTTACCAGCAACGTTTTATGTTTTAACAGGGTATTTTCTATTGCAAACGATAAGAGCCGCAAATTCAAACAGAATCAAATACGTTTTCGCATACAGCCCTGATTTGTTGAGTACTAAAGACCTATTGTTTTTGGTAAAGATCGGTTAACGGGAGGGGGTAGTTTACCAGCCACGTTTTTTGTTTTATGAAGGGTATTGCGTATGGCAAACGATAACTGCCGCAAATTCAAACAGAATCATATAATATTTTGCATACAGCTCTGAATTGCAGAGTTCTCAAGACTTGCCGTTTTTGGTGAAGATCGGTTAAAGGAAAGGGGTAGTTTACCAGCAACGGTTTTTTATCAAGGGTATTTTTACTTCCATATTCCTTAAGGAATGGAAGTATGGTGATGGCAAAAAAAATCGTGTTCGAGATTATTGCAGATTCTGATTCTACTACACTCAAAACATGAAAAAAAGTCGTTTTCCGAAAAGTGTCTGTGTGTGTGTCTGTCTGTCTGTCTGTGTGTCTGTCTGTGTGTCTGTCTGTAGATTTTTTTTTTTTGGCAAACGATAACTGCCGCAAATTCAAACAGAATCAAATAATTTTTTGCATGCAGCCCTGATTTGCAGAGTACTCGCGATCTATTGTTTTTGGTGAAGATCGGTTGAGGGAAAGGGGTAGTTTACCGGCAACGGTTTTTTTTTAGCAAGGGTAATTTTGTTTGTTTGGCAAACGATAACAGCTGCAAATTCAAACAGAATCAAATAATGTTTCGCATACAGCCCTGAATTTTAGAGTTCTCAAGATCTGTTGATTTTGGTGAAGACCGGTTAAGGGAAAGGGGTAGTTTACCTGTAACAATTTTATGTTTTAACAAGTGTATTTCCTATGGCAAACGATAACAGCCGCAAATTCAAACAGAATCAAAAGATTATTTGCATACAGCGCTAAATTGTTGAGTTCTCAAGACCTATTGTTTTTGGTGAAGTTCGGTTGAGGGAAAGGGGTAGTTTACCAGCAACGTTTTTTTAACAAGGGTATTTTCTATGGCAAACGATAACAGCCGCAAATTTAAACAGAATCAAATAATGTTTTGCATACAGCCCTGATTTGTAGAGTACTCAAGGCCTATTGTTTTTGGTGAAGATCGGTTCAGGAAAAGGGGTAGTTTACCTGTAACGTTTTATGTTTTAACAAGGGTATTTCCTATGGCAAACGATAACAGCCGCAAATTCAAGCAGAATCAAAAGATTCTTTGCATACAGCACTAAATTGTAGAGTTCTCAAGACCTTTTGTTTTTGGTGAAGATCGGTTGAGGGAAAGGGGTAGTTTACCAGCAACGTTTTTTTAACAAGGGTATTTTCTATGGCAAACGATAACAGCCGCAAATTCAAACAGAATCAAATAATGTTTTGCATACAGCCCTGATTTGTAGAGTTCTCAAGATCTGTTGATTTTGGTGAAGACCGGTTAAGGGAAAGGAGTAGTTTACCTGTAACGTTTTATGTTTTAACAAGGGTATTTCCTATGGCAAACGATAACAGCCGCAAATTCAAACAGAATCAAAAGATTATTTGCATACAGCCCTAAATTGTAGAGTTCTCAAGACCTATTGTTTTTGGTGAAGTTCGGTTTAGGGAAAGGGGTAGTTTACCAGCAACGTTTTTTTAACAAGCGTATTTTCTATGGCAAACGATAACAGCCGCAAATTTAAACAGAATCAAATAATGCTTTGCATACAGCCCTGATTTGTAGAGTACTCAATGCCTATTGTTTTTGGTGAAGATCGGTTCAGGAAAAGGGGTAGTTTACCAGTAACGTTTTATGTTTTAACAAGGGTATTTCCTATGGCAAACGATAACAGCCGCAAATTCAAGCAGAATCAAAAGATTCTTTGAATACAGCACTAAATTGTAGAGTTCTCAAGACCTGTTGTTTTTGGTGAAGATCGGTTGAGGGAAAGGGGTAGTTTACCAGCAACGTTTTTTTAACAAGGGTATTTTCTATGGCAAACGATAACAGCCGCAAATTCAAACAGAATCAAATAATGTTTTGCATACTGCCCTGATTTGTAGAGTGCTCACGACGTATTGTTTTTGGTGAAGATAGGTTGAGGGAAAGGGGTAGTTTACCGGCAACGTTTTTTTTTATCAAGGTTAATTTTGTTTTCTTGGCAAACGATAACAGCCGCAAATTCAAACAGAATCAAATGATGTTTTGCTTACTGCCCTGTATTGTAGAGTTCTCAATACCTATTGGTGTTTGTGAAGATCGGTTAAGGGAAAGGGGTAGTTTACCAGCAACGTTTTATGTTTTAAAAGGGTATTTTCTATTGCAAACGATAAGAGCCGCAAATTCAAACAGAATCAAATACGTTTTCGCATACAGCCCTGATTTGTTGAGTACTAAAGACCTATTGTTTTTGGTAAAGATCGGTTAAGGGAAGGGGGTAGTTTACCAGCCACGTTTTTTGTTTTATGAAGGGTATTGCGTATGGCAAACGATAACTGCCGCAAATTCAAACAGAATGATATAATATTTTGCATACAGCCCTGAATTGCAGAGTTCTCAAGACTTGCCGTTTTTGGTGAAGATCGGTTAAAGGAAAGGTGTAGTTTACTAGCAACGGTTTTTTATCAAGGGTATTTTTACTTCCATATTCCTTAAGGAATGGAAGTATGGTGATGGCAAAAAAAATCGTGTTCGAGATTATTGCAGATTCTGATTCTACTACACTCAAAACATGAAAAAAAGTCGTTATCCGAAAAGTGTCTGTGTGTCTGTCTGTGTGTCTATCTGTGTGTCTCTCTGTAGATTTTTTTTTTTGGCAAACGATAACTGCCGCAAATTCAAACAGAATCAAATAATTTTTTGCATGCAGCCCTGATTTGCAGAGTACTCGCGATCTATTGTTTTTGGTGAAGATAGGTTGAGGGAAAGGGGTAGTTTACCGGCAACGGTTTTTTTTTAGCAAGGGTAATTTTGTTTGTTTGGCAAACGATAACAGCTGCAAATTCAAACAGAATCAAATAATGTTTCGCATGCAGCCCTGAATTGTAGAGTTCTCAAGATCTGTTGATTTTGGTGAAGACCGGTTAAGGGAAAGGGGTAGTTTACCTGTAACGTTTTATGTTTTAACAAGGGTATTTCCTATGGCAAACGATAACAGCCGCAAATTCAAACAGAATCAAAAGATTATTTGCATATAGCACTAAATTGTAGAGTTCTCAAGACCTATTGTTTTTGGTGAAGTTCGGTTGAGGGAAAGGGGTAGTTTACCAGCAATGTTTTTTTAACAAGCGTATTTTCTATGGCAAACGATAACAGCCGCAAATTTAAACAGAATCAAATAATGTTTTGCATACAGCCCTGATTTGTAGAGTACTCAAGGCTTGTTGTTTTTGGTGAAGATCGGTTCAGGAAAAGGGGTAGTTTACCTGTAACATTTTATGTTTTAACAAGGGTATTTCCTATGGCAAACGATAACAGCCGCAAATTCAAGCAGAATCAAAAGATTCTTTGCATACAGCACTAAATTGTAGAGTTCTCAAGACCTATTGTTTTTGGTGAAGATCGGTTGAGGGAAAGGGGTAGTTTACCAGCAACGTTTTTTTAACAAGGGTATTTTCCATGGCAAACGATAACAGCCGCAAATTCAAACAGAATCAAATAATGTTTTGCATACTGCCCTGATTTGTAGAGTGCTCACGACGTATTGTTTTTGGTGAAGATAGGTTGAGGGAAAGGGGTAGTTTACCGGCAACGTTTTTTTTTATCAAGGTTAATTTTGTTTTCTTGGCAAACGATAACAGCCGCAAATTCAAACAGAATCAAATGATGTTTTGCTTACAGCCCTGTATTGTAGAGTTCTCAATACCTATTGGTGTTTGTGAAGATCGGTTAAGGGAAAGGGGTAGTTTACCAGCAACGTTTTATGTTTTAACAGGGTATTTTCTATTGCAAACGATAAGAGCCGCAAATTCAAACAGAATCAAATACGTTTTCGCATACAGCCCTGATTTGTTGAGTACTAAAGACCTATTGTTTTTGGTAAAGATCGGTTAACGGAAGGGGGTAGTTTACCAGCCACGTTTTTTGTTTTATGAAGGGTATTGCGTATGGCAAACGATAACTGCCGCAAATTCAAACAGAATCATATAATATTTTGCATACAGCCCTGAATTGCAGAGCTCTCAAAACTTGCCGTTTTTGGTGAAGATCGGTTAAAGGAAAGGGGTAGTTTACCAGCAACGGTTTTTTATCAAGGGTATTTTTACTTCCATATTCCTTAAGGAATGGAAGTATGGTGATGGCAAAAAAAATCGTGTTCGAGATTATTGCAGATTCTGATTCTACTACACTCAAAACATGAAAAAAAGTCGTTTTCCGAAAAGTGTCTGTGTGTGTGTCTGTCTGTAGATTTTTTTTTTTTGCAAACGATAACTGCCGCAAATTCAAACAGAATCAAATAATTTTTTGCATGCAGCCCTGATTTGCAGAATACTCGCGATCTATTGTTTTTGGTGAAGATAGGTTGAGGGAAAGGGGTAGTTTACCGGCAACGGTTTTTTTTTAGCAAGGGTAATTTTGTTTGTTTGGCAAACGATAACAGCTGCAAATTTAAACAGAATCAAATAATGTTTTGCATACAGCCCTGATTTGTAGAGTACTCAAGGCCTATTGTTTTTGGTGAAGATCGGTTCAGGAAAAGGGGTAGTTTACCTGTAACGTTTTATGTTTTAACAAGGGTATTTCCTATGGCAAACGATAACAGCCGCAAATTCAAGCAGAATCAAAAGTGTCTTTGCATACAGCACAAAATTGTAGAGTTCTCAAGACCTTTTGTTTTTGGTGAAGATCGCTTGAGGGAAAGGGGTAGTTTACCAGCAACGTTTTTTTAACAAGGGTATTTTATATGGCAAACGATTACAGCCGCAAATTCAAACAGAATCAAATAATGTTTTGCATACAGCCCTGATTTGTAGAGTTCTCAAGATCTTTTGATTTTGGTGAAGACCGGTTAAGGGGAAGGGGTAGTTTACCGGTAACGTTTTATGTTTTAACAAGGGTATTTCCTATGGCAAACGATAACAGCCGCAAATTCAAACAGAATCAAAAGATTCTTTGCATACAGCACTAAATTGTAGAGTTCTCAAGACCTTTTGTTTTTGGTGAAGATCGGTTGAGGGAAAGGGGTAGTTTACCAGCAACGTTTTTTTAACAAGGGTATTTTCTATGGCAAACGATAACAGCCGCAAATTCAAACAGAATCAAATAATGTTTTGCATACTGCCCTGATTTGTAGAGTGCTCACGACGTATTGTTTTTGGTGAAGATAGGTTGAGGGAAAGGGGTAGTTTACCGGCAACGTTTTTTTTTATCAAGGTTAATTTTGTTTTCTTGGCAAACGATAAAAGCCGCAAATTCAAACAGAATCAAATGATGTTTTGCTTACAGCCCTGTATTGTAGAGTTCTCAATACCTATTGGTGTTTGTGAAGATCGGTTAAGGGAAAGGGGTAGTTTACCAGCAACGTTTTATGTTTTAAAAGGGTATTTTCTATTGCAAACGATAAGAGCCGCAAATTCAAACAGAATCAAATACGTTTTCGCATACTGCCCTGATTTGTTGAGTACTAAAGACCTATTGTTTTTGGTAAAGATCGGTTAAGGGAAGGGGGTAGTTTACCAGCCACGTTTTTTGTTTTATGAAGGGTATTGCGTATGGCAAACGATAACTGCCGCAAATTCAAACAGAATGATATAATATTTTGCATACAGCCCTGAATTGCAGAGTTCTCAAGACTTGCCGTTTTTGGTGAACATCGGTTAAAGGAAAGGGGTAGTTTACTAGCAACGGTTTTTTATCAAGGGTATTTTTACTTCCATATTCCTTAAAGAATGGAAGTATGGTGATGGCAAAAAAAATCGTGTTCGAGATTATTGCAGATTCTGATTCTACTACACTCAAAACATGAAAAAAAGTCGTTTTCCGAAAAGTGTCTGTGTGTCTGTCTGTGTGTCTCTCTGTAGATTTTTTTTTTTTTGGCAAACGATAACTGCCGCAAATTCAAACAGAATCAAATAATTTTTTGCATGCAGCCCTGATTTGCAGAGTACTCGCGTTCTATTGTTTTTGGTGAAGATAGGTTGAGGGAAAGGGGTAGTTTACCAGCAACATTTTATGTTTTAAAAGTGTATTTTCTATTGCAAACGATAAGAGCCGCAAATTCAAACAGAATCAAATACGTTTTCGCATACAGCCCTGATTTGTTGAGTACTAAAGACCTGTTGTTTTTGGTAAAGATCGGTTAAGGGAAGGGGGTAGTTTACCAGCCACGTTTTTTGTTTTATGAAGGGTATTGCGTATGGCAAACGATAACTGCCGCAAATTCAAACAGAATCATATAATATTTTGCATACAGCCCTGAATTGCAGAGTTCTCAAGACTTGCCGTTTTTTGTGAACATCGGTTAAAGGAAAGGGGTAGTTTACCAGCAACGGTTTTTTATCAAGGGTATTTTTACTTCCATATTCCTTAAGGAATGGAAGTATGGTGATGGCAAAAAAAATCGTGTTCGAGATTATTGCAGATTCTGATTCTACTACACTCAAAACATGAAAAAAAGTCGTTTTCCGAAAAGTGTCTGTGTGTCTGTCTGTGTGTCTGTCTGTGTGTCTGTCTGTGTGTCTCTCTGTAGATTTTTTTTTTGGCAAACGATAACTGCCGCAAATTTAAACAGAATCAAATAATTTTTTGCATGCAGCCCTGATTTGCAGAGTACTCGCGATCTATTGTTTTTGGTGAAGATAGGTTGAGGGAAAGGGGTAGTTTACCGGCAACGGTTTTTTTTTAGCAAGGGTAATTTTGTTTGTTTGGCAAACGATAACAGCTGCAAATTCAAACAGAATCAAATAATGTTTCGCATACAGCCCTGAATTGTAGAGTTGTCAAGATCTGTTGATTTTGGTGAAGACCGGTTAAGGGAAAGGGGTAGTTTACCTGTAACGTTTTATGTTTTAACAAGGGTATTTCATATGGCAAACGATAACAGCCGCAAATTCAAACAGAATCAAAAGATTATTTGCATACAGCCCTAAATTGTAGAGTTCTCAAGACCTATTGTGTTTGGTGAAGTTTGGTTGAGGGAAAGGGGTAGTTTACCAGCAACGTTTTTTTAACAAGCGTATTTTCTATGGCAAACGATAACAGCCGCAAATTTAAACAGAATCAAATAATGTTTTGCATACAGTCCTGATTTGTAGAGTACTCAAGGCGTATTGTTTTTGGTGAAGATCGGTTCAGGAAAAGGGGTAGTTTACCTGTAACGTTTTATGTTTTAACAAGGGTATTTCATATGGCAAACGATAACAGCCGCAAATTCAAGCAGAATCAAAAGATTCTTTGCATACAGCACTAAATTGTAGAGTTCTCAAGACCTATTGTTTTTGGTGAAGATCGGTTGAGGGAAAGGGGTAGTTTACCAGCAACGTTTTTTTAACAAGGGTATTTTCTATGGCAAACGATAACAGCCGCAAATTCAAACAGAATCAAATAATGTTTTGCATACTGCCCTGATTTGTAGAGTGCTCACGACTTTTTGTTTTTGGTGAAGATAGGTTGAGGGAAAGGGGTAGTTTACCGGCAACGTTTTTTTTTATCAAGGTTAATTTTGTTTTCTTGGCAAACGATAACAGCCGCAAATTCAAACAGAATCAAATGATGTTTTGCTTACAGCCCTGTATTGTAGAGTTCTCAATACCTATTGGTGTTTGTGAAGATCGGTTAAGGGAAAGGGGTAGTTTACCAGCAACGTTTTATGTTTTAAAAGGGTATTTTCTATTGCAAACGATAAGAGCCGCAAATTCAAACAGAATCAAATACGTTTTCGCATACAGCCCTGATTTGTTGAGTACTAAAGACCTATTGTTTTTGGTAAAGATCGGTTAAGGGAAGGGGGTAGTTTACCAGCCACGTTTTTTGTTTTATGAAGGGTATTGCGTATGGCAAACGATAACTGCCGCAAATTCAAACAGAATCATATAATATTTTGCATACAGCCCTGAATTGCAGAGTTCTCAAGACTTGCCGTTTTTGGTGAAGATCGGTTAAAGGAAAGGGGTAGTTTACCAGCAACGGTTTTTTATCAAGGGTATTTTTACTTCCATATTCCTTAAAGAATGGAAGTATGGTGATGGCAAAAAAAATCGTGTTCGAGATTATTGCAGATTCTGATTCTACTACACTCAAAACATGAAAAAAAGTCGTTTTCCGAAAAGTGTCTGTGTGTCTGTCTGTGTGTCTCTCTGTAGATTTTTTTTTTTTGGCAAACGATAACTGCCGCAAATTCAAACAGAATCAAATAATTTTTTGCATGCAGCCCTGATTTGCAGAGTACTCGCGTTCTATTGTTTTTGGTGAAGATAGGTTGAGGGAAAGGGGTAGTTTACCAGCAACATTTTATGTTTTAAAAGTGTATTTTCTATTGCAAACGATAAGAGCCGCAAATTCAAACAGAATCAAATACGTTTTCGCATACAGCCCTGATTTGTTGAGTACTAAAGACCTGTTGTTTTTGGTAAAGATCGGTTAAGGGAAGGGGGTAGTTTACCAGCCACGTTTTTTGTTTTATGAAGGGTATTGCGTATGGCAAACGATAACTGCCGCAAATTCAAACAGAATCATATAATATTTTGCATACAGCCCTGAATTGCAGAGTTCTCAAGACTTGCCGTTTTTTGTGAACATCGGTTAAAGGAAAGGGGTAGTTTACCAGCAACGGTTTTTTATCAAGGGTATTTTTACTTCCATATTCCTTAAGGAATGGAAGTATGGTGATGGCAAAAAAAATCGTGTTCGAGATTATTGCAGATTCTGATTCTACTACACTCAAAACATGAAAAAAAGTCGTTTTCCGAAAAGTGTCTGTGTGTCTGTCTGTGTGTCTGTCTGTGTGTCTGTCTGTGTGTCTCTCTGTAGATTTTTTTTTTGGCAAACGATAACTGCCGCAAATTTAAACAGAATCAAATAATTTTTTGCATGCAGCCCTGATTTGCAGAGTACTCGCGATCTATTGTTTTTGGTGAAGATAGGTTGAGGGAAAGGGGTAGTTTACCGGCAACGGTTTTTTTTTAGCAAGGGTAATTTTGTTTGTTTGGCAAACGATAACAGCTGCAAATTCAAACAGAATCAAATAATGTTTCGCATACAGCCCTGAATTGTAGAGTTGTCAAGATCTGTTGATTTTGGTGAAGACCGGTTAAGGGAAAGGGGTAGTTTACCTGTAACGTTTTATGTTTTAACAAGGGTATTTCATATGGCAAACGATAACAGCCGCAAATTCAAACAGAATCAAAAGATTATTTGCATACAGCCCTAAATTGTAGAGTTCTCAAGACCTATTGTGTTTGGTGAAGTTTGGTTGAGGGAAAGGGGTAGTTTACCAGCAACGTTTTTTTAACAAGCGTATTTTCTATGGCAAACGATAACAGCCGCAAATTTAAACAGAATCAAATAATGTTTTGCATACAGTCCTGATTTGTAGAGTACTCAAGGCGTATTGTTTTTGGTGAAGATCGGTTCAGGAAAAGGGGTAGTTTACCTGTAACGTTTTATGTTTTAACAAGGGTATTTCATATGGCAAACGATAACAGCCGCAAATTCAAGCAGAATCAAAAGATTCTTTGCATACAGCACTAAATTGTAGAGTTCTCAAGACCTATTGTTTTTGGTGAAGATCGGTTGAGGGAAAGGGGTAGTTTACCAGCAACGTTTTTTTAACAAGGGTATTTTCTATGGCAAACGATAACAGCCGCAAATTCAAACAGAATCAAATAATGTTTTGCATACTGCCCTGATTTGTAGAGTGCTCACGACTTTTTGTTTTTGGTGAAGATAGGTTGAGGGAAAGGGGTAGTTTACCGGCAACGTTTTTTTTTATCAAGGTTAATTTTGTTTTCTTGGCAAACGATAACAGCCGCAAATTCAAACAGAATCAAATGATGTTTTGCTTACAGCCCTGTATTGTAGAGTTCTCAATACCTATTGGTGTTTGTGAAGATCGGTTAAGGGAAAGGGGTAGTTTACCAGCAACGTTTTATGTTTTAAAAGGGTATTTTCTATTGCAAACGATAAGAGCCGCAAATTCAAACAGAATCAAATACGTTTTCGCATACAGCCCTGATTTGTTGAGTACTAAAGACCTATTGTTTTTGGTAAAGATCGGTTAAGGGAAGGGGGTAGTTTACCAGCCACGTTTTTTGTTTTATGAAGGGTATTGCGTATGGCAAACGATAACTGCCGCAAATTCAAACAGAATCATATAATATTTTGCATACAGCCCTGAATTGCAGAGTTCTCAAGACTTGCCGTTTTTGGTGAAGATCGGTTAAAGGAAAGGGGTAGTTTACCAGCAACGGTTTTTTATCAAGGGTATTTTTACTTCCATATTCCTTAAGGAATGGAAGTATGGTGATGGCAAAAAAAATCGTGTTCGAGATTATTGCAGATTCTGATTCTACTACACTCAAAACATGAAAAAAAGTCGTTTTCCGAAAAGTGTCTGTGTGTCTGTCTGTGTGTCTGTCTGTGTGTCTCTCTGTAGATTTTTTTTTTTTTTTGGCAAACGATAACTGCCGCAAATTCAAACAGAATCAAATAATTTTTTGCATGCAGCCCTGATTTGCAGAGTACTCGCGATCTATTGTTTTTGGTGAAGATAGGTTGAGGGAAAGGGGTAGTTTACCGGCAACGGTTTTTTTTTTAGCAAGGGTAATTTTGTTTGTTTGGCAAACGATAACAGCTGCAAATTCAAACAGAATCAAATAATGTTTCGCATGCAGCCCTGAATTGTAGAGTTCTCAAGATCTGTTGATTTTGGTGAAGACCGGTTAAGGGAAAGGGGTAGTTTACCTGTAACGTTTTATGTTTTAACAAGGGTATTTCTTATGGCAAACGATAACAGCCGCAAATTCAAACAGAATCAAAAGATTATTTGCATACAGCCCTAAATTGTAGAGTTCTCAAGACCTATTGTTTTTGGTGAAGTTCGGTTTAGGGAAAGGGGTAGTTTACCAGCAACGTTTTTTTAACAAGCGTATTTTCTATGGCAAACGATAACAGCCGCAAATTTAAACAGAATCAAATAATGTTTTGCATACAGCCCTGATTTGTAGAGTACTCAAGGCCTATAGTTTTTGGTGAAGATCGGTTCAGGAAAAGGGGTAGTTTACCAGTAACGTTTTATGTTTTAACAAGGGTATTTCCTATGGCAAACGATAACAGCCGCAAATTCAAGCAGAATCAAAAGTTTCTTTGCATACAGCACTAAATTGTAGAGTTCTCAAGACCTATTGTTTTTGGTGAAGATCGGTTGAGGGAAAGGGGTAGTTTACCTGCAACGTTTTTTTAACAAGGGTATTTTCCTTTAACAGCTGCAAATTCAAACTGAATCAAATAATGTTTTGCATACTGCCCTGATTTGTAGAGTGCTCACGACGTATTGTTTTTGGTGAAGATAGGTTGAGGGAAAGGGGTAGTTTACCGGCAACGTTTTTTTTTATCAAGGTTAATTTTGTTTTCTTGGCAAACGATAACAGCCGCAAATTCAAACAGAATCAAATGATGTTTTGCTTACAGCCCTGTATTGTAGAGTTCTCAATACCTATTGGTGTTTGTGAAGATCGGTTAAGGGAAACGGGTAGTTTACCAGCAACGTTTTATGTTTTAAAAGGGTATTTTCTATTGCAAACGATAAGAGCCGCAAATTCAAACAGAATCAAATACGTTTTCGCATACAGCCCTGATTTGTTGAGTACTAAAGACCTATTGTTTTTGGTAAAGATCGGTTAAGGGAAGGGGGTAGTTTACCAGCCACGTTTTTTGTTTTATGAAGGGTATTGCGTATGGCAAACGATAACTGCCGCAAATTCAAACAGAATCATATAATATTTTGCATACAGCTCTGAATTGCAGAGTTCTCAAGACTTGCCGTTTTTGGTGAAGATCGGTTAAAGGAAAGGGGTAGTTTACCAGCAACGGTTTTTTATCAAGGGTATTTTTACTTCCATATTCCTTAAGGAATGGAAGTATGGTGATGGCAAAAAAAATCGTGTTCGAGATTATTGCAGATTCTGATTCTACTACACTCAAAACATGAAAAAAAGTCGTTTTCCGAAAAGTGTCTGTGTGTGTGTCTGTCTGTCTGTCTGTGTGTCTGTCTGTGTGTCTCTCTGTAGATTTTTTTTTTTGGCAAACGATAACTGCCGCAAATTCAAACAGAATCAAATAATTTTTTGCATGCAGCCCTGATTTGCAGAGTGCTCGCGATCTATTGTTTTTGGTGAAGATAGCTTGTGGGAAAGGGGTATTTTACCGGCAACGGTTTTTTTTTTAGCAAGGGTAATTTTGTTTGTTTGGCAAACGATAACAGCTGCAAATTCAAACAGAATCAAATAATGTTTCGCATACAGCCCTGAATTGTAGAGTTCTCAAGATCTGTTGATTTTGGTGAAGACCGGTTAAGGGAAAGGGGTAGTTTACCTGTAACGTTTTATGTTTTAACAAGGGTATTTCCTATGGCAAACGATAACAGCCGCAAATTCAAACAGAATCAAAAGATTATTTGCATACAGCCCTAAATTGTAGAGTTCTCAAGACCTATTGTTTTTGGTGAAGTTCGGTTTAGGGAAAGGGGTAGTTTACCAGCAACGTTTTTTTAACAAGCGTATTTTCTATGGCAAACGATAACAGCCGCAAATTCAAACAGAATCAAATAATGTTTTGCATACTGCCCTGATTTGTAGAGTGCTCACGACGTATTGTTTTTGGTGAAGATAGGTTGAGGGAAAGGGGTAGTTTACCGGCAACGTTTTTTTTTTATCAAGGTTAATTTTGTTTTCTTGGCAAACGATAACAGCCGCAAATTCAAACAGAATCAAATGATGTTTTGCTTACAGCCCTGTATTGTAGAGTTCTCAATACCTATTGGTGTTTGTGAAGATCGGTTAAGGGAAAGGGGTAGTTTACCAGCAACGTTTTATGTTTTAAAAGCGTATTTTCTATTGCAAACGATAAGAGCCGCAAATTCAAACAGAATCAAATACGTTTTCGCATACAGACCTGATTTGTTGAGTACTAAAGACCTGTTGTTTTTGGTAAAGATCGGTTAAGGGAAGGGGGTAGTTTACCAGCCACGTTTTTTGTTTTATGAAGGGTATTGCGTATGGCAAACGATAACTGCCGCAAATTCAAACAGAATGATATAATATTTTGCATACAGCCCTGAATTGCAGAGTTCTCAAGACTTGCCGTTTTTGGTGAAGATCGGTTAAAGGAAAGGGGTAGTTTACTAGCAACGGTTTTTTATCAAGGGTATTTTTACTTCCATATTCCTTAAGGAATGGAAGTATGGTGATGGCAAAAAAAATCGTGTTCGAGATTATTGCAGATTCTGATTCTACTACACTCAAAACATGAAAAAAAGTCGTTTTCCGAAAAGTGTCTGTGTGTCTGTCTGTGTGTCTGTCTGTGTGTCTCTCTGTAGATTTTTTTTTTTGGCAAACGATAACTGCCGCAAATTCAAACAGAATCAAATAATTTTTTGCATGCAGCCCTGATTTGCAGAGTACTCGCGATCTATTGTTTTTGGTGAAGATAGGTTGAGGGAAAGGGGTAGTTTACCGGCAACGGTTTTTTTTTTAGCAAGGGTAATTTTGTTTGTTTGGCAAACGATAACAGCTGCAAATTCAAACAGAATCAAATAATGTTTCGCATGCAGCCCTGAATTGTAGAGTTCTCAAGATCTGTTGATTTTGGTGAAGACCGGTTAAGGGAAAGGGGTAGTTTACCTGTAACGTTTTATGTTTTAACAAGGGTATTTCTTATGGCAAACGATAACAGCCGCAAATTCAAACAGAATCAAAAGATTATTTGCATACAGCCCTAAATTGTAGAGTTCTCAAGACCTATTGTTTTTGGTGAAGTTCGGTTTAGGGAAAGGGGTAGTTTACCAGCAACGTTTTTTTAACAAGCGTATTTTCTATGGCAAACGATAACAGCCGCAAATTTAAACAGAATCAAATAATGTTTTGCATACAGCCCTGATTTGTAGAGTACTCAAGGCCTATAGTTTTTGGTGAAGATCGGTTCAGGAAAAGGGGTAGTTTACCAGTAACGTTTTATGTTTTAACAAGGGTATTTCCTATGGCAAACGATAACAGCCGCAAATTCAAGCAGAATCAAAAGATTCTTTGCATACAGCACTAAATTGTAGAGTTCTCAAGACCTATTGTTTTTGGTGAAGATCGGTTGAGGGAAAGGGGTAGTTTACCAGCAACGTTTTTTTAACAAGGGTATTTTCCATGGCAAACGATAACAGCCGCAAATTCAAACAGAATCAAATAATGTTTTGCATACTGCCCTGATTTGTAGAGTGCTCACGACGTATTGTTTTTGGTGAAGATAGGTTGAGGGAAAGGGGTAGTTTACCGGCAACGTTTTTTTTTATCAAGGTTAATTTTGTTTTCTTGGCAAACGATAACAGCCGCAAATTCAAACAGAATCAAATGATGTTTTGCTTACAGCCCTGTATTGTAGAGTTCTCAATACCTATTGGTGTTTGTGAAGATCGGTTAAGGGAAACGGGTAGTTTACCAGCAACGTTTTATGTTTTAAAAGGGTATTTTCTATTGCAAACGATAAGAGCCGCAAATTCAAACAGAATCAAATACGTTTTCGCATACAGCCCTGATTTGTTGAGTACTAAAGACCTATTGTTTTTGGTAAAGATCGGTTAAGGGAAGGGGGTAGTTTACCAGCCACGTTTTTTGTTTTATGAAGGGTATTGCGTATGGCAAACGATAACTGCCGCAAATTCAAACAGAATCATATAATATTTTGCATACAGCTCTGAATTGCAGAGTTCTCAAGACTTGCCGTTTTTGGTGAAGATCGGTTAAAGGAAAGGGGTAGTTTACCAGCAACGGTTTTTTATCAAGGGTATTTTTACTTCCATATTCCTTAAGGAATGAAGTATGGTGATGGCAAAAAAAATCGTGTTCGAGATTATTGCAGATTCTGATTCTACTACACTCAAAACATGAAAAAAAGTCGTTTTCCGAAAAGTGTCTGTGTGTGTGTCTGTCTGTCTGTCTGTGTGTCTGTCTGTGTGTCTCTCTGTAGATTTTTTTTTTTGGCAAACGATAACTGCCGCAAATTCAAACAGAATCAAATAATTTTTTGCATGCAGCCCTGATTTGCAGAGTGCTCGCGATCTATTGTTTTTGGTGAAGATAGCTTGTGGGAAAGGGGTATTTTACCGGCAACGGTTTTTTTTTAGCAAGGGTAATTTTGTTTGTTTGGCAAACGATAACAGCTGCAAATTCAAACAGAATCAAATAATGTTTCGCATACAGCCCTGAATTGTAGAGTTCTCAAGATCTGTTGATTTTGGTGAAGACCGGTTAAGGGAAAGGGGTAGTTTACCTGTAACGTTTTATGTTTTAACAAGGGTATTTCCTATGGCAAACGATAACAGCCGCAAATTCAAACAGAATCAAAAGATTATTTGCATACAGCCCTAAATTGTAGAGTTCTCAAGACCTATTGTTTTTGGTGAAGTTCGGTTTAGGGAAAGGGGTAGTTTACCAGCAACGTTTTTTTAACAAGCGTATTTTCTATGGCAAACGATAACAGCCGCAAATTTAAACAGAATCAAATAATGCTTTGCATACAGCCCTGATTTGTAGAGTACTCAAGGCCTACTGTTTTTGGTGAAGATCGGTTCAGGAAAAGGGGTAGTTTACCTGTAACGTTTTATGTTTTAACAAGGGTATTTCCTATGGCAAACGATAACAGCCGCAAATTCAAGCAGAATCAAAAGATTCTTTGCATACAGCACTAAATTGTAGAGTTCTCAAGACCTATTGTTTTTGGTGAAGATCGGTTGAGGGAAAGGGGTAGTTTACCAGCAACGTTTTTTTAACAAGGGTATTTTCTATGGCAAACGATAACAGCCGCAAATTCAAACAGAATCAAATAATGTTTTGCATACTGCCCTGATTTGTAGAGTGCTCACGACGTATTGTTTTTGGTGAAGATAGGTTGAGGGAAAGGGGTAGTTTACCGGCAACGTTTTTTTTTATCAAGGTTAATTTTGTTTTCTTGGCAAACGATAACAGCCGCAAATTCAAACAGAATCAAATGATGTTTTGCTTACAGCCCTGTATTGTAGAGTTCTCAATACCTATTGGTGTTTGTGAAGATCGGTTAAGGGAAAGGGGTAGTTTACCAGCAACGTTTTATGTTTTAAAAGGGTATTTTCTATTGCAAACGATAAGAGCCGCAAATTCAAACAGAATCAAATACGTTTTCGCATACAGACCTGATTTGTTGAGTACTAAAGACCTGTTGTTTTTGGTAAAGATCGGTTAAGGGAAGGGGGTAGTTTACCAGCCACGTTTTTTGTTTTATGAAGGGTATTGCGTATGGCAAACGATAACTGCCGCAAATTCAAACAGAATGATATAATATTTTGCATACAGCCCTGAATTGCAGAGTTCTCAAGACTTGCCGTTTTTGGTGAAGATCGGTTAAAGGAAAGGGGTAGTTTACTAGCAACGGTTTTTTATCAAGGGTATTTTTACTTCCATATTCCTTAAGGAATGAAGTATGGTGATGGCAAAAAAAATCGTGTTCGAGATTATTGCAGATTCTGATTCTACTACACTCAAAACATGAAAAAAAGTCGTTTTCCGAAAAGTGTCTGTGTGTCTGTCTGTGTGTCTGTCTGTGTGTCTCTCTGTAGATTTTTTTTTTTGGCAAACGATAACTGCCGCAAATTCAAACAGAATCAAATAATTTTTTGCATACAGCCCTGATTTGCAGAGTACTCGCGATCTATTGTTTTTGGTGAAGATAGGTTGAGGGAAAGGGGTAGTTTACCGGCAACGGTTTTTTTTTAGCAAGGGTAATTTTGTTTGTTTGGCAAACGATAACAGCTGCAAATTCAAACAGAATCAAATAATGTTTCGCATACAGCCCTGAATTGTAGAGTTCTCAAGATATGTTGATTTTGGTGAAGACCGGTTAAGGGAAAGGGGTAGTTTACCAGTAACGTTTTATGTTTTAACAAGGGTATTTCCTATGTCAAACGATAACAGCCGCAAATTCAAACAGAATCAAAAGATTCTTTGCAAACAGCCCTAAATTGTAGAGTTCTCAAGACCTATTGTTTTTGGTGAAGTTCGGTTGAGGGAAAGGGGTAGTTTACCAGCAACGTTTTTTTAACAAGCGTATTTTTTATGGCAAACGATAACAGCCGCAAATTTAAACAGAATCAAATAATGTTTTGCATACAGCCCTGATTTGTAGAGTACTCAAGGCCTATTGTTTTTGGTGAAGATCGGTTCAGGAAAAGGGGTAGTTTACCTGTAACGTTTTATGTTTTAACAAGGGTATTTCCTATGGCAAACGATAACAGCCGCAAATTCAAGCAGAATCAAAAGATTCTTTGCATACAGCACTAAATTGTAGAGTTCTCAAGACCTATTGTTTTTGGTGAAGATCGGTTGAGGGAAAGGGGTAGTTTACCAGCAACGTTTTTTTAACAAGGGTATTTTCCATGGCAAACGATAACAGCCGCAAATTCAAACAGAATCAAATAATGTTTTGCATACTGCCCTGATTTGTAGAGTGCTCACGACGTATTGTTTTTGGTGAAGATAGGTTGAGGGAAAGGGGTAGTTTACCGGCAACGTTTTTTTTTATCAAGGTTAATTTTGTTTTCTTGGCAAACGATAACAGCCGCAAATTCAAACAGAATCAAATGATGTTTTGCTTACAGCCCTGTATTGTAGAGTTCTCAATACCTATTGGTGTTTGTGAAGATCGGTTAGGGGAAAGGGGTAGTTTACCAGCAACGTTTTATGTTTTAACAGGGTATTTTCTATTGCAAACGATAAGAGCCGCAAATTCAAACAGAATCAAATACGTTTTCGCATACAACCCTGACTTGTTGAGTACTAAAGACCTATTGTTTTTGGTAAAGATCGGTTTACGGAAGGGGGTAGTTTACCAGCCACGTTTTTTGTTTTATGAAAGGTATTGCGTATGGCAAACGATAACTGCCGCAAATTCAAACAGAATCATATAATATTTTGCATACAGCTCTGAATTGCAGAGTTCTCAAGACTTGCCGTTTTTGGTGAAGATCGGTTAAAGGAAAGGGGTAGTTTACCAGCAACGGTTTTTTATCAAGGGTATTTTTACTTCCATATTCCTTAAGGAATGGAAGTATGGTGATGGCAAAAAAAATCGTGTTCGAGATTATTGCAGATTCTGATTCTACTACACTCAAAACATGAAAAAAAGTCGTTTTCCGAAAAGTGTCTGTGTGTGTGTCTGTCTGTCTGTCTGTGTGTCTGTCTGTGTGTCTGTCTGTAGATTTTTTTTTTTGGCAAACGATAACTGCCGCAAATTCAAACAGAATCAAATAATGTTTCGCATACAGCCCTGGAATTGTAGAGTTCTCAAGATCTGTTGATTTTGGTGAAGACCGGTTAAGGGAAAGGGGTAGTTTACCTGTAACGTTTTATGTCTTAACAAGGGTATTTTCTATGGCAAACGATAACAGCCGCAAATTCAAACAGAATCAAACGATTATTTGCATACAGCCCTAAATTGAAGAGTTCTCAAGACCTATTGTTTTTGGTGAAGTTCGGTTGAGGGAAAGTAGTAGTTTACCAGCAACGTTTTTTTAACAAGCGTATTTCCTATGGCAAACGATAACAGCCGCAAATTTAAACTGAATCAAATAATGTTTTGCATACAGTCCTGATTTGTAGAGTACTCAAGGCCTATTGTTTTTGGTGAAGATCGGTTCAGGAAAAGGGGTAGTTTACCTGTAACGTTTTATGTTTTAACAAGGGTATTTCCTATGGCAAACGATAACAGCCGCAAATTCAAGCAGAATCAAAAGATTCTTTGCATACAGCACTAAATTGTAGAGTTCTCAAGACCTATTGTTTTTGGTGAAGATCGGTTGAGGGAAAGGGGTAGTTTACCAGCAACGTTTTTTTAACAAGGGTATTTTCTATGGCAAACGATAACAGCCGCAAATTCAAACAGAATCAAATAATGTTTTGCATACTGCCCTGATTTGTAGAGTGCTCACGACGTATTGTTTTTGGTGAAGATAGGTTGAGGGAAAGGGGTAGTTTACCGGCAACGTTTTTTTTTATCAAGGTTAATTTTGTTTCCTTGGCAAACGATAACAGCCGCAAATTCAAACAGAATCAAATGATGTTTTGCTTACAGCCCTGTATTGTAGAGTTCTCAATACCTATTGGTGTTTGTGAAGATCGGTTAAGGGAAAGGGGTAGTTTACCAGCAACGTTTTATGTTTTAAAAGGGTATTTTCTATTGCAAACGATAAGAGCCGCAAATTCAAACAGAATCAAATACGTTTTCGCATACAGACCTGATTTGTTGAGTACTAAAGACCTGTTGTTTTTGGTAAAGATCGGTTAAGGGAAGGGGGTAGTTTACCAGCCACGTTTTTTGTTTTATGAAGGGTATTGCGTATGGCAAACGATAACTGCCGCAAATTCAAACAGAATGATATAATATTTTGCATACAGCCCTGAATTGCAGAGTTCTCAAGACTTGCCGTTTTTGGTGAAGATCGGTTAAAGGAAAGGGGTAGTTTACTAGCAACGGTTTTTTATCAAGGGTATTTTTACTTCCATATTCCTTAAGGAATGAAGTATGGTGATGGCAAAAAAAATCGTGTTCGAGATTATTGCAGATTCTGATTCTACTACACTCAAAACATGAAAAAAAGTCGTTTTCCGAAAAGTGTCTGTGTGTCTGTCTGTGTGTCTGTCTGTGTGTCTCTCTGTAGATTTTTTTTTTTTGGCAAACGATAACTGCCGCAAATTCAAACAGAATCAAATAATTTTTTGCATACAGCCCTGATTTGCAGAGTACTCGCGATCTATTGTTTTTGGTGAAGATAGGTTGAGGGAAAGGGGTAGTTTACCGGCAACGGTTTTTTTTTAGCAAGGGTAATTTTGTTTGTTTGGCAAACGATAACAGCTGCAAATTCAAACAGAATCAAATAATGTTTCGCATACAGCCCTGAATTGTAGAGTTCTCAAGATCTGTTGATTTTGGTGAAGACCGGTTAAGGGAAAGGGGTAGTTTACCAGTAACGTTTTATGTTTTAACAAGGGTATTTCCTATGTCAAACGATAACAGCCGCAAATTCAAACAGAATCAAAAGATTCTTTGCAAACAGCCCTAAATTGTAGAGTTCTCAAGACCTATTGTTTTTGGTGAAGTTCGGTTGAGGGAAAGGGGTAGTTTACCAGCAACGTTTTTTTAACAAGCGTATTTTCTATGGCAAACGATAACAGCCGCAAATTTAAACAGAATCAAATAATGTTTTGCATACAGCCCTGATTTGTAGAGTACTCAAGGCCTATTGTTTTTGGTGAAGATCGGTTCAGGAAAAGGGGTAGTTTACCTGTAACGTTTTATTTTTTAACAAGGGTATTTCCTATGGCAAACGATAACAGCCGCAAATTCAAGCAGAATCAAAAGATTCTTTGCATACAGCACTAAATTGTAGAGTTCTCAAGACCTATTGTTTTTGGTGAAGATCGGTTGAGGGAAAGGGGTAGTTTACCAGCAACGTTTTTTTAACAAGGGTATTTTCCATGGCAAACGATAACAGCCGCAAATTCAAACAGAATCAAATAATGTTTTGCATACTGCCCTGATTTGTAGAGTGCTCACGACGTATTGTTTTTGGTGAAGATAGGTTGAGGGAAAGGGGTAGTTTACCGGCAACGTTTTTTTTTATCAAGGTTAATTTTGTTTTCTTGGCAAACGATAACAGCCGCAAATTCAAACAGAATCAAATGATGTTTTGCTTACAGCCCTGTATTGTAGAGTTCTCAATACCTATTGGTGTTTGTGAAGATCGGTTAGGGGAAAGGGGTAGTTTACCAGCAACGTTTTATGTTTTAACAGGGTATTTTCTATTGCAAACGATAAGAGCCGCAAATTCAAACAGAATCAAATACGTTTTCGCATACAACCCTGACTTGTTGAGTACTAAAGACCTATTGTTTTTGGTAAAGATCGGTTTACGGAAGGGGGTAGTTTACCAGCCACGTTTTTTGTTTTATGAAGGGTATTGCGTATGGCAAACGATAACTGCCGCAAATTCAAACAGAATCATATAATATTTTGCATACAGCTCTGAATTGCAGAGTTCTCAAGACTTGCCGTTTTTGGTGAAGATCGGTTAAAGGAAAGGGGTAGTTTACCAGCAACGGTTTTTTATCAAGGGTATTTTTACTTCCATATTCCTTAAGGAATGGAAGTATGGTGATGGCAAAAAAAATCGTGTTCGAGATTATTGCAGATTCTGATTCTACTACACTCAAAACATGAAAAAAAGTCGTTTTCCGAAAAGTGTCTGTGTGTGTGTCTGTCTGTCTGTCTGTGTGTCTGTCTGTGTGTCTGTCTGTAGATTTTTTTTTTTGGCAAACGATAACTGCCGCAAATTCAAACAGAATCAAATAATTTTTTGCATGCAGCCCTGATTTGCAGAGTACTCGCGATCTATTGTTTTTGGTGAAGATCGGTTGAGGGAAAGGGGTAGTTTACCGGCAACGGTTTTTTTTTAGCAAGGGTAATTTTGTTTGTTTGGCAAACGATAACAGCTGCAAATTCAAACAGAATCAAATAATGTTTCGCATACAGCCCTGACTTGTAGAGTTCTCAAGATCTGTTGATTTTGGTGAAGACCGGTTAAGGGAAAGGGGTAGTTTACCTGTAACGTTTTATGTTTTAACAAGGGTATTTCCTATGGCAAACGATAACAGCCGCAAATTCAAGCAGAATCAAAAGATTCTTTGCATACAGCACTAAATTGTAGAGTTCTCAAGACCTTTTGTTTTTGGTGAAGATCGGTTGAGGGAAAGGGGTAGTTTACCAGCAACGTTTTTTTAACAAGCGTATTTTCGATGGCAAACGATAACAGCCGCAAATTTAAACAGAATCAAATAATGTTTTGCATACTGCCCTGATTTGTAGAGTTCTCAAGATCTGTTGATTTTGGTGAAGACCGGTTAAGGGAAAGGGGTAGTTTACCTGTAACGTTTTATGTTTTAACAAGGGTATTTCCTATGGCAAACGATAACAGCCGCAAATTCAAACAGAATCAAAAGATTATTTGCATACAGCCCTAAATTGTAGAGTTCTCAAGACCTATTGTTTTTGGTGAAGATCGGTTGAGGGAAAGGGGTAGTTTACCAGCAACGTTTTTTTAACAAGGGTATTTTCTATGGCAAACGATAGCAGCCGCAAATTCAAATAGAATCAAATAATGTTTTGCATACTGCCCTGATTTGTAGAGTGCTCACGACGTATTGTTTTTGGTGAAGATAGGTTGAGGGAAAGGGGTAGTTTACCGGCAACGTTTTTTTTTATCAAGGTTAATTTTGTTTTCTTGGCAAACGATAACAGCCGCAAATTCAAACAGAATCAAATGATGTTTTGCTTACAGCCCTGTATTGTAGAGTTCTCAATACCTATTGGTGTTTGTGAAGATCGGTTAAGGGAAACGGGTAGTTTACCAGCAACGTTTTATGTTTTAAAAGGGTATTTTCTATTGCAAACGATAAGAGCCGCAAATTCAAACAGAATCAAATACGTTTTCGCATACAGCCCTGATTTGTTGAGTACTAAAGACCTATTGTTTTTGGTAAAGATCGGTAAAGGGAAGGGGGTAGTTTACCAGCCACGTTTTTTGTTTTATGAAGGGTATTGCGTATGGCAAACGATAACTGCCGCAAATTCAAACAGAATGATATAATAATTTGCATACAGCCCTGAATTGCAGAGTTCTCAAGACTTGCCGTTTTTGGTGAAGATCGGTTAAAGGAAAGGGGTAGTTTACTAGCAACGGTTTTTTATCAAGGGTATTTTTACTTCCATATTCCTTAAGGAATGGAAGTATGGTGATGGCAAAAAAAATCGTGTTCGAGATTATTGCAGATTCTGATTCTACTACACTCAAAACATGAAAAAAAGTCGTTTTCCGAAAAGTGTCTGTGTGTCTGTCTGTGTGTCTGTCTGTGTGTCTCTCTGTAGATTTTTTTTTTTGGCAAACGATAACTGCCGCAAATTCAAACAGAATCAAATAATTTTTTGCATGCAGCCCTGATTTTCAGAGTACTCGCGATCTATTGTTTTTGGTGAAGATAGGTTGAGGGAAAGGGGTAGTTTACCAGCAACGGTTTTTTTTTAGCAAGGGTAATTTTGTTTGTTTGGCAAACGATAACAGCTGCAAAATTCAAACAGAATCAAATAATGTTTCGCATACAGCCCTGGAATTGTAGAGTTCTCAAGATCTGTTGATTTTGGTGAAGACCGGTTAAGGGAAAGGGGTAGTTTACCTGTAACGTTTTATGTCTTAACAAGGGTATTTTCTATGGCAAACGATAACAGCCGCAAATTCAAACAGAATCAAACGATTATTTGCATACAGCCCTAAATTGAAGAGTTCTCAAGACCTATTGTTTTTGGTGAAGTTCGGTTGAGGGAAAGTAGTAGTTTACCAGCAACGTTTTTTTAACAAGCGTATTTCCTATGGCAAACGATAACAGCCGCAAATTTAAACTGAATCAAATAATGTTTTGCATACAGTCCTGATTTGTAGAGTACTCAAGGCCTATTGTTTTTGGTGAAGATCGGTTCAGGAAAAGGGGTAGTTTACCTGTAACATTTTATGTTTTAACAAGGGTATTTCCTATGGCAAACGATAACAGCCGCAAATTCAAGCAGAATCAAAAGATTCTTTGCATACAGCACTAAATTGTAGAGTTCTCAAGACCTATTGTTTTTGGTGAAGCTCGGTTGAGGGAAAGGGGTAGTTTACCAGCAACGTTTTTTTAACAAGGGTATTTTCCATGGCAAACGATAACAGCCGCAAATTCAAACAGAATCAAATAATGTTTTGCATACTGCCCTGATTTGTAGAGTGCTCACGACGTATTGTTTTTGGTGAAGATAGGTTGAGGGAAAGGGGTAGTTTACCGGCAACGTTTTTTTTTATCAAGGTTAATTTTGTTTTCTTGGCAAACGATAACAGCCGCAAATTCAAACAGAATCAAATGATGTTTTGCTTACAGCCCTGTATTGTAGAGTTCTCAATACCTATTGGTGTTTGTGAAGATCGGTTAAGGGAAAGGGGTAGTTTACCAGCAACGTTTTATGTTTTAACAGGGTATTTTCTATTGCAAACGATAAGAGCCGCAAATTCAAACAGAATCAAATACGTTTTCGCATACAGCCCTGATTTGTTGAGTACTAAAGACCTATTGTTTTTGGTAAAGATCGGTTAACGGAAGGGGGTAGTTTACCAGCCACGTTTTTTGTTTTATGAAGGGTATTGCGTATGGCAAACGATAACTGCCGCAAATTCAAACAGAATCATATAATATTTTGCATACAGCTCTGAATTGCAGAGTTCTCAAGACTTGCCGTTTTTGGTGAAGATCGGTTAAAGGAAAGGGGTAGTTTACCAGCAACTGTTTTTTATCAAGGGTATTTTTACTTCCATATTCCTTAAGGAATGGAAGTATGGTGATGGCAAAAAAAATCGTGTTCGAGATTATTGCAGATTCTGATTCTACTACACTCAAAACATGAAAAAAAGTCGTTTTCCGAAAAGTGTCTGTGTGTGTGTCTGTCTGTCTGTCTGTGTGTCTGTCTGTGTGTCTGTCTGTGTGTCTGTCTGTAGATTTTTTTTTTTTGGCAAACGATAACAGCCGCAAATTCAAACAGAATCAAAAGATTATTTGCATACAGCCCTAAATTGTAGAGTTCTCAAGACCTATTGTTTTTGGTGAAGTTCGGTTGAGGGAAAGGGGTAGTTTACCAGCAACGTTTTTTTAACAAGGGTATTTTCTATGGCAAACGATAACAGCCGCAAATTTAAACAGAATCAAATAATGTTTTGCATACAGCCCTGATTTGTAGAGTACTCAAGGCCTGTTGTTTTTGGTGAAGATCGGTTCAGGAAAAGGGGTAGTTTACCTGTAACGTTTTATGTTTTAACAAGGGTATTTCCTATGGCAAACGATAACAGCCGCAAATTCAAGCAGAATCAAAAGATTCTTTGCATACAGCACTAAATTGTAGAGTTCTCAAGACCTTTTGTTTTTGGTGAAGATCGGTTGAGGGAAAGGGGTAGTTTACCAGCAACGTTTTTTTAACAAGGGTATTTTCTATGGCAAACGATAACAGCCGCAAATTCAAAGAGAATCAAATAATGTTTTGCATACAGCCCTGATTTGTAGAGTACTCAAGACCTGTTCTTTTTGGTGAAGATCGGTTGAGGGGAAAGGGTTGTTTACCAGCAACGTTTTTTTATCAAGCGTATTTTTTTTGGCAAATGATAACACCCGCAAATTCAAACAGAATCAAATAATTTTTTGCATATGTCCCTAAATTGTAGAGGTCTCAATGACTTTCGATTTTGGTGAAGATCGGTTAAGGGGAAGGGGTAGTTTACCGGCAACCTTTTACGTTTTAACAAGAGTAAAGTACTTGAAAATTTATTTAAACTTTTTGAAACAATGGTAATTGTTAAAAATAAAATAATTTTGTTGCCAGGCAATAAAATTATAATTTTTTCATTTTAATGTAATATAATATTTTTCATTTAATACAGCAATAAAAAGGCAGGTAAGACACAGCCTGGCTGTTTGGCTGAAAATTATTTTAAATATAAATCTTAGAATATGGAAGTCATGTATGGTTCTCCATACCAAATTCAAACAGAAGCATATAATATTTTATATACAGCCCTGAATTGTAGAGTTCTCAATACATGTCGTTTTTGGTAAAGATCGGTTAAGGGAAATGGGTAGTTTACCAGCAACGGTTTTTTATAAAGGGTAATTTTTACTTCCATGTTCCTTAAGGAAATGGAAGTATGGTGATGGAAAAAAAATCGTGTTCGAGATTATTGCAGATTCTGATTGTACTACACTCAAAACATGAAAAAAAGTCGTTTTTCGAAATGTGTGTGTGTGTGTGTGTGTGTGTGTGTGTAGATTTCCTTTTAGCAAACGATACAGCCGCAAATTCGAACAGAATCAAATAATTTTTTGCATACTGCCCTAATTTGTAGAGTGCTCACGACGTATTGTTTTTGGTGAAGATAGGTTGAGGGAAAGGGGTAGTTTACCGGCAACGTTTTTTTTTTATCAAGGTTAATTTTGTTTTCTTGGCAAACGATAACAGCCGCAAATTCAAACAGAATCAAATGATGTTTTGCTTACAGCCCTGTATTGTAGAGTTCTCAATACCTATTGGTGTTTGTGAAGATCGGTTAAGGGAAAGGGGTAGTTTACCAGCCACGTTTTTTGTTTTATGAAGGGTATTGCGTATGGCAAACGATAACTGCCGCAAATTCAAACAGAATCAAATAATTTTTTGCATGCAGCCCTGATTTGCAGAGTACTCGCGATCTATTGTTTTTGGTGAAGATAGGTTCAGGAAAAGGGGTAGTTTACCTGCCACGTTTTTTGTTTTATCAATGGTATTTTCTATGGCAAACGATAACAGCCGCAAATTCAAACAGAATCAAATAATGTTTCGCATACAGCCCCGAATTGTAGAGTTCTCAAGATCTGTTGATTTTGGTGAAGACCGGTTAAGGGAAAGGGGTAGTTTACCTGTAACGTTTTATGTATAAACAAGGGTATTTCCTATGGCAAACGATAACAGCCGCAAATTCAAACAGAATCAAAAGATTATTTGCATACAGCCCTAAATTGTCGAGTTCTCAAGACCTATTCTTTTTGGTGAAGTTCGGTTGAGGGAAAGGGGTAGTTTACCAGCAACGTTTTTTTAACAAGCGTATTTTCTATGGCAAACGATAACAGCCGCAAATTTAAACAGAATCAAACAATGTTTTGCATACAGCCCTGATTTGTAGAGTACTCAAGGCCTATTGTTTTTGGTGAAGATCGGTTCAGGAAAAGGGGTAGTTTACCGGTAACGTTTTATGTTTTAACAAGGGTATTTCCTATGGCAAACGATAACAGCCGCAAATTCAAGCATAATCAAAAGATTCTTTGCATACAGCACTAAATTGTAGAGTTCTCAAGACCTATTGTTTTTGGTGAAGTTCGGTTGAGGGAAAGGGGTAGTTTACCAGCAACGTTTTTTTAACAAGGGTATTTTCTATGGCAAACGATAACAGCCGAAAATTTAAACAGAATCAAATAATGTTTTGCATACAGCCCTGATTTGTAGAGTACTCAAGGCCTATTGTTTTTGGTGAAGATCGGTTCAGGAAAAGGGGTAGTTTACCTGTAACGTTTTATGTTTTAACAAGGGTATTTCCTATGGCAAACGATAACAGCCGCAAATTCAAGCAGAATCAAAAGATTCTTTGCATACAGCACTAAATTTTAGAGTTCTCAAGACCTTTTGTTTTTGGTGAAGATCGGTTAAGGGAAAGGGGTAGTTTACCAGCAACGTTTTTTTAACAAGGGTATTTTCTATGGCAAACGATAACAGCCGCAAATTCAAACAGAATCAAATAATGTTTTGCATACAGCCCTGATTTGCAGAGTACTCAAGACCTGTTGTTTTTGGTGAAGATCGGTTCAGGGAAATGGGTAGTTTACCTGCAACGGTTTTTTATAAAGGGTAATTTTTACTTCCATGTTGCTTAAGGAAATGGAAGTATGGTGATGGCAAAAAAATCGTGTTCGAGATTATTGCAGATTCTGATTGTACTACACTCAAAACATGAAAAAAAGTCGTTTTTCGAAATGTGTGTGTGTGTGTGTGTGTGTGTGTGTGTGTGTGTGTGTGTGTGTGTGTGTGTGTGTGTGTAGATTTCATTTTAGCAAACGATACAGCCGCAAATTCGAACAGAATCAAATAATTTTTTGCATACTGCCCTAATTTGTAGAGTGCTCACGACGTATTGTTTTTGGTGAAGATAGGTTGAGGGAAAGGGGTAGTTTACCGGCAACGTTTTTTTTTATCAAGGTTAATTTTGTTTTCTTGGCAAACGATAACAGCCGCAAATTCAAACAGAATCAAATGATGTTTTGCTTACAGCCCTGTATTGTAGAGTTCTCAATACCTATTGGTGTTTGTGAAGATCGGTTAAGGGAAAGGGGTAGTTTACCAGCAACGTTTATGTTTTAAAAGGGTATTTTATATTGCAAACGATAAGAGCCGCAAATTCAAACAGAATCAAATACGTTTTCGCATACAGCCCTGATTTGTTGAGTACTAAAGACCTATTGTTTTTGGTAAAGATCGGTTAAGGGAAGGGGGTAGTTTACCAGCCACGTTTTTTGTTTTATGAAGGGTATTGCGTATTGCAAACGATAACAGCCGCAAATTCAAGCAGAATCAAAAGATTCTTTGCATACAGCCCTAAATTGTAGAGTTCTCAAGACCTTTTGTTTTTGGTGAAGATCGGTTGAGGGAAAGGGGTAGTTTACCAGCAACGTTTTTTTAACAAGGGTATTTTCTATGGCAAACGATAACAGCCGCAAATTCAAACAGAATCAAATAATGTTTTGCATACAGCCCTGGTTTGCAGAGTACTCAAGACCTGTTGTTTTTGGTGAAGATCGGTTAAGGGGAAAGGGTTGTTTACCTGCAACGTTTTTTTATCAAGCGTATTTTTTTTGGCAAATGATAACACCCGCAAATTCAAACAGAATCAAATAATTTTTTGCATATGTCCCTAAATTGTAGAGGTCTCAATGACTCTCGATTTTGGTGAAGATCGGTAAAGGGGAAGGGGTAGTTTACCGGCAACCTTTTACGTTTTAACAAGAGTAAAGTACTTGAAAATTTATTTAAACTTTTTGAAACAATGGTAATTGTTAAAAATAAAATAATTTTGTTGCCAGGCAATAAAATTATAATTTTTTCATTTTAATGTAATATAATATTTTTCATTTAATACAGCAATAAAAAGGCAGGTAAGACACAGCCTGGCTGTTTGGCTGAAAATTATTTTAAATATAAATCTTAGAATATGGAAGTCATGTATGGTTCTCCATACCAAATTCAAACAGAAGCATATAATATTTTATATACAGCCCTGAATTGTAGAGTTCTCAATACATGTCGTTTTTGGTAAAGATCGGTTAAGGGAAATGGGTAGTTTACCTGCAACGGTTTTTTATAAAGGGTAATTTTTACTTCCATGTTCCTTAAGGAAATGGAAGTATGGTGATGGCAAAAAAATCGTGTTCGAGATTATTGCAGATTCTGATTGTACTACACTCAAAACATGAAAAAAAGTCGTTTTTCGAAATGTGTGTGTGTGTGTGTGTGTGTGTGTGTGTGTGTGTGTGTGTGTGTGTGTGTCTGTCTGTCTGTCTGTCTGTCTGTAGATTTTTTTTCTATGGCAAACGATAACTGCCGCAAATTCAAACAGAATTAAATAATTGTTTGCATACTGCCCTGATTTGCAGAGTATTCGCGACCTATTCTTTTTGGTGAAGATCGGGTGAGGGAAAGGGGTAGTTTACCGGCAACGTTTTTTTTTAGCAAGGGTAATTTTGTTTGTTTGGCAAACGATAACAGCCGCAAATTCAAACAGAATCAAATAATGTTTCGCATACAGCCCTGTATTGTAGAGTTCTCAAGATCTGCTGATTTTGGTGAAGATCGGTTAAGGGAAAGGGGTAGTTTACCTGTAACGTTTTATGTTCTAACAATGGTATTTCCTATGGCAAACGATAACAGCCGCAAATTCAAACAGAATCAAAAGATTATTTGCATACAGCCCTAAATTGTAAAGTTCTCAAGACCTATTGTTTTTGGTGAAGTTCGGTTGAGGGAAAGGGGTAGTTTACCTGCCACGTTTTTTGTTTTATCAATGGTATTTTCTATGGCAAACGATAACAGCCGCAAATTCAAACAGAATCAAATAATGTTTTGTATACAGCCCTGATTTGTAGAGTACTCAAGACCTGTAGTTTTTGGTGAAGATCGGTTAGGGGAAAGAGGTAGTTTACCTGTAACGTTTTATGTTTTAACAAGGGTATTTCCTATGGCAAACGATAACAGCCGCAAATTCAAACAGAATCAAAAGATTATTTGCATACAGCCCTAAATTGTAGAGTTCTCAAGACTTGTGGTTTTTGGTGAAGATCGGTTGAGGGAAAGGGGTAGTTTACCTGCAACGTTTTTTTAACAAGGGTATTTTCTATGGCAAACGATAACAGCCGCAAATTCAAACAGAATCAAATAATGTTTTGCATGCAGCCCTGATTTGTAGAGTACTCAAGACCTATTGTTTTTGGTGAAGATCGGTTAAGGGAAAGGGGTAGTTTACCTGTAACGTTTTATGTTTTAACAAGGGTATTTCCTATGGCAAACGATAACAGCCGCAAATTCAAACAGAATCAAAAGATTATTTGCATACAGCCCTAAATTGTAGAGTTCTCAAGACTTGTGGTTTTTGGTGAAGATCGGTTGAGGGAAAGGGGTAGTTTACCAGCAACGTTTTTTTAACAAGGGTATTTTCTATAGCAAACGATAACAGCCGCAAATTCAAACAGAATCAAATAATGTTTTGCATACAGCCCTGACTTGTAGGGTACTCATGACCTATTGTTTTTGGTGAAGATCGGTTAAGGGGAAGGGGCAGTTTACCTGCAACCTTTTTTTATCAAGCGTATTTTCTATGGCAAACGATAACAGCCGCAAATTCAAACAGAATCAAATAATTTTTTGCATACGTCCCTGAATTGTAGAGGTCTCAATGACTTTCGATTTTGGTGAAGATCGGTTAAGGGGAAGGGGTAGTTTACCAGCAACCTTTTACGTTTTAACAAGAGTAAAGTACTTGAAAATTTATTTAAACTTTTTGAAACAATGGTAATTGTTAAAAATAAAATAATTTTGTTGCCAGGCAATAAAATTATAATTTTTTCATTTTAATGTAATATAATATTTTTCATTTAATACAGCAATAAAAATGCAGGTAAGACAGCCTGGCTGTTTGGGTGAAAATGATTTTAAATATAAATCTTAGAATATGGAAGTCATGTATGGTTCTCCATACCGATATTTTACTTCCATGTGCCTTAAGGAAATGGAAGTATGGTGATGGCAAAAAAATCGTGTTCGAGATTATTGCAGATTCTGATTGTACTACACTCAAAACATGAAAAAAAGTCGTTTTTCGAAATGTGTGTGTGTGTGTGTGTGTGTGTGTGTGTGTGTGTGTGTGTGTGTGTGTGTGTGTGTGTGTGTGTGTGTGTGTGTGTGTGTGTGTGTGTGTGTGTGTGTGTGTGTGTGTGTGTGTGTGTGTGTGTGTAGATTTCCTTTTAGCAAACGATACAGCCGCAAATTCGAACAGAATCAAATAATTTTTTGCATACTGCCCTGATTAGTAGAGTGCTCACGACGTATTGTTTTTGGTGAAGATAGGTTGAGGGAAAGGGGTAGTTTACCGGCAACGTTTTTTTTTATCAAGGTTAATTTTGTTTTCTTGGCAAACGATAACAGCCGCAAATTCAAACAGAATCAAATGATGTTTTGCTTACAGCCCTGAATTGCAGAGTTCTCAAGACTTGCCGTTTTTGGTGAAGATCGGTTAAAGGAAAGGGGTAGTTTACCAGCAACGGTTTTTTATCAAGGGTATTTTTACTTCCATATTCCTTAAGGAATGGAAGTATGGTGATGGCAAAAAAAATCGTGTTCGAGATTATTGCAGATTCTGATTCTACTACACTCAAAACATGAAAAAAAGTCGTTTTCCGAAAAGTGTCTGTGTGTCTGTCTGTGTGTCTGTCTGTGTGTCTGTCTGTGTGTCTGTCTGTGTGTCTCTCTGTAGATTTTTTTTTTGGCAAACGATAACTGCCGCAAATTCAAACAGAATCAAATAATTTTTTGCATGCAGCCCTGATTTGCAGAGTACTCGCGATCTATTGTTTTTGGTGAAGATCGGTTGAGGGAAAGGGGTAGTTTACCGGCAACGGTTTTTTTTAGCAAGGGTAATTTTGTTTGTTTGGCAAACGATAACAGCTGCAAATTCAAACAGAATCAAATAATGTTTCGCATACAGCCCTGAATTGTAGAGTTCTCAAGATCTGTTGATTTTGGTGAAGACCGGTTAAGGGAAAGGGGTAGTTTACCTGTAACGTTTTATGTTTTAACAAGGGTATTTCTTATGGCAAACGATAACAGCCGCAAATTCAAACAGAATCAAAAGATTATTTGCATGCAGCCCTAAATTGTAGAGTTCTCAAGACCTATTGTTTTTGGTGAAGTTCGGTTGAGGGAAAGGGGTAGTTTACCAGCAACGTTTTTTTAACAAGGGTATTTTCTATGGCAAACGATAACAGCCGCAAATTTAAACAGAACCAAATAATGTTTTGCATACAGCCCTGATTTGTAGAGTACTCAAGGCCTATTGTTTTTGGTGAAGATCGGTTCAGGAAAAGGGGTAGTTTACCAGTAACGTTTTATGTTTTAACAAGGGTATTTCCTATGGCAAACGATAACAGCCGCAAATTCAAGCAGAATCAAAAGATTCTTTGCATACAGCACTAAATTGTAGAGTTCTCAAGACCTATTGTTTTTGGTGAAGATCGGTTGATTGAAAGGGGTAGTTTACCAGCAACGTTTTTTTAACAAGGGTATTTTCTATGGCAAACGATAACAGCCGCAAATTCAAACAGAATCAAATAATGTTTTGCATACAGCCCTGATTTGTAGAGTACTCAAGATCTGTTGCTTTTGGTGAAGATCGGTTGAGGGGAAAGGGTTGTTTACCTGCAACGTTTTTTTATCAAGCGTATTTTTTTTGGCAAACGATAACATCCGCAAATTCAAACAGAATCAAATAATTTTTTGCATATATCCCTACATTGTAGAGGTCTCAATGACTTTCGATTTTGGTGAAGATCGGTTAAGGGGAAGGGGTAGTTTACCGGCAACCTTTTACGTTTTAACAAGAGTAAAGTACTTGAAAATTTATTTAAACTTTTTGAAACAATGGTAATTGTTAAAAATAAAATAATTTTGTTGCCAGGCAATAAAATTATAATTTTTTCATTTTAATGTAATATAATATTTTTCATTTAATACAGCAATAAAAAGGCAGGTAAGACACAGCCTGGCTGTTTGGCTGAAATTTATTTTAAATATAAATCTTAGAATATGGAAGTCATGTATGGTTCTCCATACCAAATTCAAACAGAAGCATATAATATTTTATATACAGCCCTGAATTGTAGAGTTCTCAATACATGTCGTTTTTGGTAAAGATCGGTTAAGGGAAATGGGTAGTTTACCTGCAACGGTTTTTTATAAAGGGTAATTTTTACTTCCATGTTCCTTAAGGAAATGGAAGTATGGTGATGGCAAAAAATCGTGTTCGTGATTATTGCAGAGTCTGATTGTACTACACTCAAAACATGAAAAAAAGTCGTTTTTCGAAATGTGTGTGTGTGTGTGTGTGTGTGTGTGTGTGTGTGTGTGTGTGTGTGTGTGTGTGTGTGTGTGTAGATTTCCTTTTAGCAAACGATACAGCCGCAAATTCGAACAGAATCAAATAATTTTTTGCATACTGCCCTGATTTGTATAGTGCTCACGACGTATTGTTTTTGGTGAAGATAGGTTGAGGGAAAGGGGTAGTTTACCGGCAACGTTTTTTTTTATCAAGGTTAATTTTGTTTTCTTGGCAAACGATAACAGCCGCAAATTCAAACAGAATCAAATGATGTTTTGCTTACAGCCCTGTATTGTAGAGTTCTCAATACCTATTGGTGTTTGTGAAGATCGGTTAAGGGAAACGGGTAGTTTACCAGCAACGTTTTATGTTTTCAAAGGGTATTTTCTATTGCAAACGATAAGAGCCGCAAATTCAAACAGAATCAAATACGTTTTCGCATACAGCCCTGATTTGTTGAGTACTAAAGACCTATTGTTTTTGGTGAAGATCGGTTACGGGAAGGGGGTAGTTTACCAGCCACGTTTTTTGTTTTATGAAGGGTATTGCGTATGGCAAACGATAACTGCCGCAAATTCAAACAGAATCATATATTATTTTGCATACAGCCCTGAATTGCAGAGTTCTCAAGACTTGCCGTTTTTGGTGAAGATCGGTTAAAGGAAAGGGGTAGTTTACCAGCAACGGTTTTTTATCAAGGGTATTTTTACTTCCATATTCCTTAAGGAATGGAAGTATGGTGATGGCAAAAAAAATCGTGTTCGAGATTATTGCAGATTCTGATTCTACTACACTCAAAACATGAAAAAAAGTCGTTTTCCGAAAAGTGTCTGTGTGTGTGTCTGTGTGTCTGTCTGTGTGTCTGTCTGTGTGTGTCTGTAGATTTTTTTTTTTGGCAAACGATAACTGCCGCAAATTCAAAGAGAATCAAATAATTTTTTGCATGCAGCCCTGATTTGCAGAGTACTCGCGATCTATTGTTTTTGGTGAAGATCGGTTGAGGGAAAGGGGTAGTTTACCGGCAACGGTTTTTTTTTAGCAAGGGTAATTTTGTTTGTTTGGCAAACGATAACAGCTGCAAATTCAAACAGAATCAAATAATGTTTCGCATACAGCCCTGAATTGTAGAGTTTTCAAGATCTGTTGATTTTGGTGAAGACCGGTTAAGGGAAAGGGTTAGTTTACCTGTAACGTTTTATGTTTTAACAAGGGTATTTCCTATGGCAAACGATAACAGCCGCAAATTCAAACAGAATCAAAAGATTATTTGCATACAGCCCTAAATTGTAGAGTTCTCAAGACCTATTGTTTTTGGTGAAGTTCTTTTGAGGGAAAGAGGTAGTTTACCAGCAACGTTTTTTTAACAAGCGTATTTTCTATGGCAAACGATAACAGCCGCAAATTCAAGCAGAATCAAAAGATTCTTTGCATACAGCACTAAATTGTAGAGTTCTCAAGACCTATTGTTTTTGGTGAAGATCGGTTGAGGGAAAGGGGTAGTTTACCAGCAACGTTTTTTTAACAAGGGTATTTTCTATGGCAAACGATAACAGCCGCAAATTCAAACAGAATCAAATAATGTTTTGCATACAGCCCTGGTTTGCAGAGTACTCAAGACCTGTTGTTTTTGGTGAAGATCGGTTAAGGGGAAAGGGTTGTTTACCTGCAACGTTTTTTTATCAAGCGTATTTTTTTTGGCAAATGATAACACCCGCAAATTCAAACAGAATCAAATAATTTTTTGCATATGTCCCTAAATTGTAGAGGTCTCAATGACTCTCGATTTTGGTGAAGATCGGTTAAGGGGAAGGGGTAGTTTACCGGCAACCTTTTACGTTTTAACAAGAGTAAAGTACTTGAAAATTTATTTAAACTTTTTGAAACAATGGTAATTGTTAAAAATAAAATAATTTTGTTGCCAGGCAATAAAATTATAATTTTTTCATTTTAATGTAATATAATATTTTTCATTTAATACAGCAATAAAAAGGCAGGTAAGACACAGCCTGGCTGTTTGGCTGAAAATTATTTTAAATATAAATCTTAGAATATGGAAGTCATGTATGGTTCTCCATACCAAATTCAAACAGAAGCATATAATATTTTATATACAGCCCTGAATTGTAGAGTTCTCAATACATGTCGTTTTTGGTAAAGATCGGTTAAGGGAAATGGGTAGTTTACCTGCAACGGTTTTTTATAAAGGGTAATTTTTACTTCCATGTTCCTTAAGGAAATGGAAGTATGGTGATGGCAAAAAAATCGTGTTCGAGATTATTGCAGATTCTGATTGTACTACACTCAAAACATGAAAAAAAGTCGTTTTTCGAAATGTGTGTGTGTGTGTGTGTGTGTGTGTGTGTGTGTGTGTGTGTGTGTGTCTGTCTGTCTGTCTGTCTGTCTGTCTGTAGATTTTTTTTCTATGGCAAACGATAACTGCCGCAAATTCAAACAGAATTAAATAATTGTTTGCATACTGCCCTGATTTGCAGAGTATTCGCGACCTATTCTTTTTGGTGAAGATCGGGTGAGGGAAAGGGGTAGTTTACCGGCAACGTTTTTTTTTAGCAAGGGTAATTTTGTTTGTTTGGCAAACGATAACAGCCGCAAATTCAAACAGAATCAAATAATGTTTCGCATACAGCCCTGAATTGTAGAGTTCTCAAGATCTGCTGATTTTGGTGAAGATCGGTTAAGGGAAAGGGGTAGTTTACCTGTAACGTTTTATGCTCTAACAATGGTATTTCCTATGGCAAACGATAACAGCCGCAAATTCAAACAGAATCAAAAGATTATTTGCATACAGCCCTAAATTGTAGAGTTCTCAAGACCTATTGTTTTTGGTGAAGTTCGGTTGAGGGAAAGGGGTAGTTTACCTGCCACGTTTTTTGTTTTATCAATGGTATTTTCTATGGCAAACGATAACAGCCGCAAATTCAAACAGAATCAAATAATGTTTTGTATACAGCCCTGATTTGTAGAGTACTCAAGACCCGTAGTTTTTGGTGAAGATCGGTTAGGGGAAAGAGGTAGTTTACCTGTAACGTTTTATGTTTTAACAAGGGTATTTCCTATGGCAAACGATAACAGCCGCAAATTCAAACAGAATCAAAAGATTATTTGCATACAGCCCTAAATTGTAGAGTTCTCAAGACTTGTGGTTTTTGGTGAAGATCGGTTGAGGGAAAGGGGTAGTTTACCTGCAACGTTTTTTTAACAAGGGTATTTTCTATGGCAAACGATAACAGCCGCAAATTCAAACAGAATCAAATAATGTTTTGCATACAGCCCTGATTTGTAGAGTACTCAAGACCTATTGTTTTTGGTGAAGATCGGTTAAGGGAAAGGGGTAGTTTACCTGTAACGTTTTATGTTTTAACAAGGGTATTTCCTATGGCAAACGATAACAGCCGCAAATTCAAACAGAATGAAAAGATTATTTGCATACAGCCCTAAATTGTAGAGTTCTCAAGACTTGTGGTTTTTGGTGAAGATCGGTTGAGGGAAAGGGGTAGTTTACCAGCAACGTTTTTTTAACAAGGGTATTTTCTATAGCAAACGATAACAGCCGCAAATTCAAACAGAATCAAATAATGTTTTGCATACAGCCCTGACTTGTAGGGTACTCATGACCTATTGTTTTTGGTGAAGATCGGTTAAGGGGAAGGGGCAGTTTACCTGCAACCTTTTTTTATCAAGCGTATTTTCTATGGCAAACGATAACAGCCGCAAATTCAAACAGAATCAAATAATTTTTTGCATACGTCCCTGAATTGTAGAGGTCTCAATGACTTTCGATTTTGGTGAAGATCGGTTAAGGGGAAGGGGTAGTTTACCAGCAACCTTTTACGTTTTAACAAGAGTAAAGTACTTGAAAATTTATTTAAACTTTTTGAAACAATGGTAATTGTTAAAAATAAAATAATTTTGTTGCCAGGCAATAAAATTATAATTTTTTCATTTTAATGTAATATAATATTTTTCATTTAATACAGCAATAAAAATGCAGGTAAGACAGCCTGGCTGTTTGGGTGAAAATGATTTTAAATATAAATCTTAGAATATGGAAGTCATGTATGGTTCTCCATACCGATATTTTACTTCCATGTGCCTTAAGGAAATGGAAGTATGGTGATGGCAAAAAAATCGTGTTCGAGATTATTGCAGATTCTGATTGTACTACACTCAAAACATGAAAAAAAGTCGTTTTTCGAAATGTGTGTGTGTGTGTGTGTGTGTGTGTGTGTGTGTGTGTGTGTGTGTGTGTGTGTGTGTGTGTGTGTGTGTGTGTGTAGATTTCCTTTTAGCAAACGATACAGCCGCAAATTCGATCAGAATCAAATAATTTTTTGCATACTGCCCTGATTAGTAGAGTGCTCACGACGTATTGTTTTTGGTGAAGATAGGTTGAGGGAAAGGGGTAGTTTACCGGCAACGTTTTTTTTTATCAAGGTTAATTTTGTTTTCTTGGCAAACGATAACAGCCGCAAATTCAAACAGAATCAAATGATGTTTTGCTTACAGCCCTGAATTGCAGAGTTCTCAAGACTTGCCGTTTTTGGTGAAGATCGGTTAAAGGAAAGGGGTAGTTTACCAGCAACGGTTTTTTATCAAGGGTATTTTTACTTCCATATTCCTTAAGGAATGGAAGTATGGTGATGGCAAAAAAAATCGTGTTCGAGATTATTGCAGATTCTGATTCTACTACACTCAAAACATGAAAAAAAGTCGTTTTCCGAAAAGTGTCTGTGTGTCTGTCTGTGTGTCTGTCTGTGTGTCTGTCTGTGTGTCTCTCTGTAGATTTTTTTTTTGGCAAACGATAACTGCCGCAAATTCAAACAGAATCAAATAATTTTTTGCATGCAGCCCTGATTTGCAGAGTACTCGCGATCTATTGTTTTTGGTGAAGATCGGTTGAGGGAAAGGGGTAGTTTACCGGCAACGGTTTTTTTTAGCAAGGGTAATTTTGTTTGTTTGGCAAACGATAACAGCTGCAAATTCAAACAGAATCAAATAATGTTTCGCATACAACCCTGAATTGTAGAGTTCTCAAGATCTGTTGATTTTGGTGAAGACCGGTTAAGGGAAAGGGGTAGTTTACCTGTAACGTTTTATGTTTTAACAAGGGTATTTCTTATGGCAAACGATAACAGCCGCAAATTCAAACAGAATCAAAAGATTATTTGCATGCAGCCCTAAATTGTAGAGTTCTCAAGACCTATTGTTTTGGTGAAGTTCGGTTGAGGGAAAGGGGTAGTTTACCAGCAACGTTTTTTTAACAAGGGTATTTTCTATGGCAAACGATAACAGCCGCAAATTTAAACAGAACCAAATAATGTTTTGCATACAGCCCTGATTTGTAGAGTACTCAAGGCCTATTGTTTTTGGTGAAGATCGGTTCAGGAAAAGGGGTAGTTTACCAGTAACGTTTTATGTTTTAACAAGGGTATTTCCTATGGCAAACGATAACAGCCGCAAATTCAAGCAGAATCAAAAGATTCTTTGCATACAGCACTAAATTGTAGAGTTCTCAAGACCTATTGTTTTTGGTGAAGATCGGTTGAGGGAAAGGGGTAGTTTACCAGCAACGTTTTTTTAACAAGGGTATTTTCTATGGCAAACGATAACAGCCGCAAATTCAAACAGAATCAAATAATGTTTTGCATACAGCCCTGATTTGTAGAGTACTCAAGATCTGTTGCTTTTGGTGAAGATCGGTTGAGGGGAAAGGGTTGTTTACCTGCAACGTTTTTTTATCAAGCGTATTTTTTTTGGCAAACGATAACACCCGCAAATTCAAACAGAATCAAATAATTTTTTGCATATGTCCCTAAATTGTAGAGGTCTCAATGACTTTCGATTTTGGTGAAGATCGGTTAAGGGGAAGGGGTAGTTTACCGGCAACCTTTTACGTTTTAACAAGAGTAAAGTACTTGAAAATTTATTTAAACTTTTTGAAACAATGGTAATTGTTAAAAATAAAATAATTTTGTTGCCAGGCAATAAAATTATAATTTTTTCATTTTAATGTAATATAATATTTTTCATTTAATACAGCAATAAAAAGGCAGGTAAGACACAGCCTGGCTGTTTGGCTGAAATTTATTTTAAATATAAATCTTAGAATATGGAAGTCATGTATGGTTCTCCATACCAAATTCAAACAGAAGCATATAATATTTTATATACAGCCCTGAATTGTAGAGTTCTCAATACATGTCGTTTTTGGTAAAGATCGGTTAAGGGAAATGGGTAGTTTACCTGCAACGGTTTTTTATAAAGGGTAATTTTTACTTCCATGTTCCTTAAGGAAATGGAAGTATGGTGATGGCAAAAAATCGTGTTCGTGATTATTGCAGAGTCTGATTGTACTACACTCAAAACATGAAAAAAAGTCGTTTTTCGAAATGTGTGTGTGTGTGTGTGTGTGTGTGTGTGTGTGTGTGTGTGTGTGTGTGTGTGTGTGTGTGTGTGTGTGTGTAGATTTCCTTTTAGCAAACGATACAGCCGCAAATTCGAACAGAATCAAATAATTTTTTGCATACTGCCCTGATTTGTATAGTGCTCACGACGTATTGTTTTTGGTGAAGATAGGTTGAGGGAAAGGGGTAGTTTACCGGCAACGTTTTTTTTTATCAAGGTTAATTTTGTTTTCTTGGCAAACGATAACAGCCGCAAATTCAAACAGAATCAAATGATGTTTTGCTTACAGCCCTGTATTGTAGAGTTCTCAATACCTATTGGTGTTTGTGAAGATCGGTTAAGGGAAACGGGTAGTTTACCAGCAACGTTTTATGTTTTCAAAGGGTATTTTCTATTGCAAACGATAAGAGCCGCAAATTCAAACAGAATCAAATACGTTTTCGCATACAGCCCTGATTTGTTGAGTACTAAAGACCTATTGTTTTTGGTGAAGATCGGTTACGGGAAGGGGGTAGTTTACCAGCCACGTTTTTTGTTTTATGAAGGGTATTGCGTATGGCAAACGATAACTGCCGCAAATTCAAACAGAATCATATATTATTTTGCATACAGCCCTGAATTGCAGAGTTTTCAAGACTTGCCGTTTTTGGTGAAGATCGGTTAAAGGAAAGGGGTAGTTTACCAGCAACGGTTTTTTATCAAGGGTATTTTTACTTCCATATTCCTTAAGGAATGGAAGTATGGTGATGGCAAAAAAAATCGTGTTCGAGATTATTGCAGATTCTGATTCTACTACACTCAAAACATGAAAAAAAGTCGTTTTCCGAAAAGTGTCTGTGTGTGTGTCTGTGTGTCTGTCTGTGTGTCTGTCTGTAGATTTTTTTTTTTGGCAAACGATAACTGCCGCAAATTCAAAGAGAATCAAATAATTTTTTGCATGCAGCCCTGATTTGCAGAGTACTCGCGATCTATTGTTTTTGGTGAAGATCGGTTGAGGGAAAGGGGTAGTTTACCGGTAACGGTTTTTTTTTAGCAAGGGTAATTTTGTTTGTTTGGCAAACGATAACAGCTGCAAATTCAAACAGAATCAAATAATGTTTCGCATACAGCCCTGAATTGTAGAGTTTTCAAGATCTGTTGATTTTGGTGAAGACCGGTTAAGGGAAAGGGTTAGTTTACCTGTAACGTTTTATGTTTTAACAAGGGTATTTCCTATGGCAAACGATAACAGCCGCAAATTCAAACAGAATCAAAAGATTATTTGCATACAGCCCTAAATTGTAGAGTTCTCAAGACCTATTGTTTTTGGTGAAGTTCTTTTGAGGGAAAGAGGTAGTTTACCAGCAACGTTTTTTTAACAAGCGTATTTTCTATGGCAAACGATAACAGCCGCAAATTCAAGCAGAATCAAAAGATTCTTTGCATACAGCACTAAATTGTAGAGTTCTCAAGACCTATTGTTTTTGGTGAAGATCGGTTGAGGGAAAGGGGTAGTTTACCAGCAACGTTTTTTTAACAAGGGTATTTTCTATGGCAAACGATAACAGCCGCAAATTCAAACAGAATCAAATAATGTTATGCATACTGCCCTGATTTGTAGAGTACTCGAGACCTGTGGTATTTGGTGAAGATCGGTTAAGGGGAAGGGGTTGTTTACCAGCAACGTTTTTTTATCAATCGTCTTTTCTATGGCAAACGATAACACCCGCAAATTCAAACAGAATCAAATAATTTTTTGCATACATCCCTAAATTGTAGAGGTCTCAATGACTTTCGATTTTGGTGAAGATCGGTTAAGGGGAAGGGGTAGTTTACCGGCAACCTTTTACGTTTTAACGAGAGTAAAGTACTTGAAAATTTATTTAAACTTTTTGAAACAATGGTAATTGTTAAAAATAAAATAATTTTGTTGCCAGGCAATAAAATTATAATTTTTTCATTTTAATGTAATATAATATTTTTCATTTAATACAGCAATAAAAAGGCAAGTAAGACACAGCCTGGCTGTTTGGCTGAAAATTATTTTTAATATAAATCTTAGAATATGGAAGTCATGTATGGTTCTCCATACCAAATTCAAACAGAAGCATATAATATTTTATATACAGCCCTGAATTGTAGAGTTCTCAATACATGTCGTATTTGGTAAAGATCGGTTAAGGGAAATGGGTAGTTTACCTGCAACGGTTTTTTATAAAGGGTAATTTTTACTTCCATGTTCCTTAAGGAAATGGAGGTATGGTGATGGCAAAAAAATCGTGTTCGAGATTATTGCAGATTAGGATTGTACTACACTCAAAACATGAAAAAAAGTCGTTTTTCGAAATGTGTGTGTGTGTGTGTGTGTGTGTGTGTGTGTGTGTGTGTGTGTGTGTGTGTGTGTGTGTGTGTGTGTGTGTGTGTGTGTGTGTGTAGATTTCCTTTTAGCAAACGATACAGCCGCAAATTCGAACAGAATCAAATAATTTTTTGCATACTGCCCTGATTTTTAGAGTGCTCACGACGTATTGTTTTTGTGAAGATAGGTTGAGGGAAAGGGGTAGTTTACCGGCAACGTTTTTTTTTATCAAGGTTAATTTTGTTTTCTTGGCAAACGATAACAGCCGCAAATTCAAACAGAATCAAATGATGTTTTGCTTACAGCCCTGTATTGTAGAGTTCTCAATACCTATTGGTGTTTGTGAAGATCGGTTAAGGGAAAGGGGTAGTTTACCAGCAACGTTTTATGTTTTAAAAGGGTATTTTCTATTGCAAACGATAAGAGCCGCAAATTCAAACAGAATCAAATACGTTTTCGCATACAGCCCTGATTTGTTGAGTACTAAAGACCTATTGTTTTTGGTGAAGATCGGTTAAGGGAAGGGGGTAGTTTACCAGCCACGTTTTTTGTTTTATGAAGGGTATTGCGTATGGCAAACGATAACTGCCGCAAATTCAAACAGAATCATATAATATTTTGCATACAGCCCTGAATTGCAGAGTTCTCAAGACTTGCCGTTTTTGGTGGAGATCGGTTAAAGGAAAGGGGTAGTTTACCAGCAACGGTTTTTTATCAAGGGTATTTTTACTTCCATATTCCTTAAGGAATGGAAGTATGGTGATGGCAAAAAAAATCGTGTTCGAGATTATTGCAGATTCTGATTCTACTACACTCAAAACATGAAAAAAAGTCGTTTTCCGAAAAGTGTCTGTGTGTGTGTCTGTCTGTGTGTCTGTCTGTAGATTTTTTTTTTTGGCAAACGATAACTGCCGCAAATTCAAACAGAATCAAATAATTTTTTGCATGCAGCCCTGATTTGCAGAGTACTCGCGATCTGTAGTTTTTGGTGAATATCGGTTGAGGGAAAGGGGTAGTTTACCGGCAACGGTTTTTTTTTAGCAAGGGTAATTTTTTTGTTTGGGAAACGATAACAGCTGCAAATTCAAACAGAATCAAATAATGTTTCGCATACAGCCCTGAATTGTAGAGTTCTCAAGATCTGTTGATTTTGGTGAAGACCGGTTAAGGGAAAGGGGTAGTTTACCTGTAACGTTTTATGTTTTAACAAGGGTATTTCCTATGGCAAACGATAACAGCCGCAAATTCAAACAGAATCAAAAGATTATTTGCATACAGCCCTAAATTGTAGAGTTCTCAAGACCTATTGTTTTTGGTGAAGTTCGGTTGAGGGAAAGGGGTAGTTTACCAGCAACGTTTTTTTAACAAGGGTATTTTCTATGGCAAACGATAACAGCCGCAAATTTAAACAGAATCAAATAATGTTTTGCATACAGCCCTGATTTGTAGAGTACTCAAGGCCTATTGTTTTTGGTGAAGATCGGTTCAGGAAAAGGGGTAGTTTACCAGTAACGTTTTATGTTTTAACAAGGGTATTTCCTATGGCAAACGATAACAGCCGCAAATTCAAGCAGAATCAAAAGATTCTTCGCATACAGCACTAAATTGTAGAGTTCTCAAGACCTATTGTTTTTGGTGAAGATCGGTTGAGGGAAAGGGGTAGTTTACCAGCAACGTTTTTTTAACAAGGGTATTTTCTATGGCAAACGATAACAGCCGCAAATTCAAACAGAATCAAATAATGTTTTGCATACTGCCCTGATTTGTAGAGTGCTCACGACGTATTGTTTTTGGTGAAGATAGGTTGAGGGAAAGGGGTAGTTTACCGGCAACGTTTTTTTTTATCAAGGTTAATTTTGTTTTCTTGGCAAACGATAACAGCCGCAAATTCAAACAGAATCAAATAATTTTTTGCATACGTCCCTAAATTGTAGAGTTCTCAATGACTTTAGATTTTGGTGAAGATCGGTTAAGGGGAAGGGGTAGAATACCGGCAACCTTTTACGTTTTAACAAGAGTAAAGTACTTGAAAATTTATTTAAACTTTTTGAAACAATGGTAATTGTTAAAAATAAAATAATTTTGTTGCCAGGCAATAAAATTATAATTTTTTCATTTTAATGTAATATAATATTTTTTATTTAATACAGCAATAAAAAGGCAGGTAAGACACAGCCTGGCTGTTTGGCTGAAAATTATTTTAAATATAAATCTTAGAATATGGAAGACATGTATGGTTCTCCATACCAAATTCAAACAGAAGCATATAATATTTTATATACAGCCCTGAATTGTAGAGTTCTCAATACATGTCGTTTTTGGTAAAGATCGGTTAAGGGAAATGGGTAGTTTACCTGCAACGGTTTTTTATAAAGGGTAATTTTTACTTCCATGTTCCTTAAGGAAATGGAAGTATGGTGATGGCAAAAAAATCGTGTTCGTGATTATTGCAGATTCTGATTGTACTACACTCAAAACATGAAAAAAAGTCGTTTTTCGAAAAGTGTGTGTGTGTGTGTGTGTGTGTGTGTGTGTGTGTGTGTGTGTAGATTTCCTTTTACCAAACGATACAGCCGCAAATTCGAACAGAATCAAATAATTTTTTGCATACTGCCCTGATTTGTAGAGTGCTCACGACGTATTGTTTTTGGTGAAGATAGGTTGAGGGAAAGGGGTAGTTTACCGGCAACGTTTTTTTTTATCAAGGTTAATTTTGTTTTCTTGGCAAACGATAACAGCCGCAAATTCAAACTGAATCAAATGATGTTTTGCTTACAGCCCTGTATTGTAGAGTTCTCAATACCTATTGGTGTTTGTGAAGATCGGTTAAGGGAAAGGGGTAGTTTACCAGCAACGTTTTATGTTTTAAAAGGGTATTTTCTATTGCAAACGATAAGAGCCGCAAATTCAAACAGAATCAAATACGTTTTCGCATACAGCCCTGATTTGTTGAGTACTAAAGACCTATTGTTTTTGGTAAAGATCGGTTAAGGGAAGGGGGTAGTTTACCAGCCACGTTTTTTGTTTTATGAAGGGTATTGCGTATGGCAAACGATAACTGCCGCAAATTCAAACAGAATCATATAATATTTTGCATACAGCCCTGAATTGCAGAGTTCTCAAGACTTGCCGTTTTTGGTGAAGATCGGTTAAAGGAAAGGGGTAGTTTACCAGCAACGGTTTTTTATCAAGTGTATTTTTACTTCCATATTCCTTAAGGAATGGAAGTATGGTGATGGCAAAAAAAATCGTGTTCGAGATTATTGCAGATTCTGATTCTACTACACTCAAAACATGAAAAAAAGTCGTTTTCCGAAAAGTGTCTGTGTGTGTGTCTGTGTGTCTGTCTGTGTGTCTGTCTGTAGATTTTTTTTTTTGGCAAACGATAACTGCCGCAAATTCAAAGAGAATCAAATAATTTTTTGCATGCAGCCCTGATTTGCAGAGTACTCGCGATCTATTGTTTTTGGTGAAGATCGGTTGAGGGAAAGGGGTAGTTTACCGGTAACGGTTTTTTTTTAGCAAGGGTAATTTTGTTTGTTTGGCAAACGATAACAGCTGCAAATTCAAACAGAATCAAATAATGTTTCGCATACAGCCCTGAATTGTAGAGTTTTCAAGATCTGTTGATTTTGGTGAAGACCGGTTAAGGGAAAGGGTTAGTTTACCTGTAACGTTTTATGTTTTAACAAGGGTATTTCCTATGGCAAACGATAACAGCCGCAAATTCAAACAGAATCAAAAGATTATTTGCATACAGCCCTAAATTGTAGAGTTCTCAAGACCTATTGTTTTTGGTGAAGTTCTTTTGAGGGAAAGAGGTAGTTTACCAGCAACGTTTTTTTAACAAGCGTATTTTCTATGGCAAACGATAACAGCCGCAAATTCAAGCAGAATCAAAAGATTCTTTGCATACAGCACTAAATTGTAGAGTTCTCAAGACCTATTGTTTTTGGTGAAGATCGGTTGAGGGAAAGGGGTAGTTTACCAGCAACGTTTTTTTAACAAGGGTATTTTCTATGGCAAACGATAACAGCCGCAAATTCAAACAGAATCAAATAATGTTATGCATACTGCCCTGATTTGTAGAGTACTCGAGACCTGTGGTATTTGGTGAAGATCGGTTAAGGGGAAGGGGTTGTTTACCAGCAACGTTTTTTTATCAATCGTCTTTTCTATGGCAAACGATAACACCCGCAAATTCAAACAGAATCAAATAATTTTTTGCATACATCCCTAAATTGTAGAGGTCTCAATGACTTTCGATTTTGGTGAAGATCGGTTAAGGGGAAGGGGTAGTTTACCGGCAACCTTTTACGTTTTAACGAGAGTAAAGTACTTGAAAATTTATTTAAACTTTTTGAAACAATGGTAATTGTTAAAAATAAAATAATTTTGTTGCCAGGCAATAAAATTATAATTTTTTCATTTTAATGTAATATAATATTTTTCATTTAATACAGCAATAAAAAGGCAAGTAAGACACAGCCTGGCTGTTTGGCTGAAAATTATTTTTAATATAAATCTTAGAATATGGAAGTCATGTATGGTTCTCCATACCAAATTCAAACAGAAGCATATAATATTTTATATACAGCCCTGAATTGTAGAGTTCTCAATACATGTCGTATTTGGTAAAGATCGGTTAAGGGAAATGGGTAGTTTACCTGCAACGGTTTTTTATAAAGGGTAATTTTTACTTCCATGTTCCTTAAGGAAATGGAGGTATGGTGATGGCAAAAAAATCGTGTTCGAGATTATTGCAGATTAGGATTGTACTACACTCAAAACATGAAAAAAAGTCGTTTTTCGAAATGTGTGTGTGTGTGTGTGTGTGTGTGTGTGTGTGTGTGTGTGTGTGTGTGTGTGTGTGTGTGTGTGTGTGTGTGTGTGTGTGTGTGTGTGTAGATTTCCTTTTAGCAAACGATACAGCCGCAAATTCGAACAGAATCAAATAATTTTTTGCATACTGCCCTGATTTTTAGAGTGCTCACGACGTATTGTTTTTGTGAAGATAGGTTGAGGGAAAGGGGTAGTTTACCGGCAACGTTTTTTTTTATCAAGGTTAATTTTGTTTTCTTGGCAAACGATAACAGCCGCAAATTCAAACAGAATCAAATGATGTTTTGCTTACAGCCCTGTATTGTAGAGTTCTCAATACCTATTGGTGTTTGTGAAGATCGGTTAAGGGAAAGGGGTAGTTTACCAGCAACGTTTTATGTTTTAAAAGGGTATTTTCTATTGCAAACGATAAGAGCCGCAAATTCAAACAGAATCAAATACGTTTTCGCATACAGCCCTGATTTGTTGAGTACTAAAGACCTATTGTTTTTGGTGAAGATCGGTTAAGGGAAGGGGGTAGTTTACCAGCCACGTTTTTTGTTTTATGAAGGGTATTGCGTATGGCAAACGATAACTGCCGCAAATTCAAACAGAATCATATAATATTTTGCATACAGCCCTGAATTGCAGAGTTCTCAAGACTTGCCGTTTTTGGTGGAGATCGGTTAAAGGAAAGGGGTAGTTTACCAGCAACGGTTTTTTATCAAGGGTATTTTTACTTCCATATTCCTTAAGGAATGGAAGTATGGTGATGGCAAAAAAAATCGTGTTCGAGATTATTGCAGATTCTGATTCTACTACACTCAAAACATGAAAAAAAGTCGTTTTCCGAAAAGTGTCTGTGTGTGTGTCTGTCTGTGTGTCTGTCTGTAGATTTTTTTTTTTGGCAAACGATAACTGCCGCAAATTCAAACAGAATCAAATAATTTTTTGCATGCAGCCCTGATTTGCAGAGTACTCGCGATCTGTAGTTTTTGGTGAATATCGGTTGAGGGAAAGGGGTAGTTTACCGGCAACGGTTTTTTTTTAGCAAGGGTAATTTTTTTGTTTGGGAAACGATAACAGCTGCAAATTCAAACAGAATCAAATAATGTTTCGCATACAGCCCTGAATTGTAGAGTTCTCAAGATCTGTTGATTTTGGTGAAGACCGGTTAAGGGAAAGGGGTAGTTTACCTGTAACGTTTTATGTTTTAACAAGGGTATTTCCTATGGCAAACGATAACAGCCGCAAATTCAAACAGAATCAAAAGATTATTTGCATACAGCCCTAAATTGTAGAGTTCTCAAGACCTATTGTTTTTGGTGAAGTTCGGTTGAGGGAAAGGGGTAGTTTACCAGCAACGTTTTTTTAACAAGGGTATTTTCTATGGCAAACGATAACAGCCGCAAATTTAAACAGAATCAAATAATGTTTTGCATACAGCCCTGATTTGTAGAGTACTCAAGGCCTATTGTTTTTGGTGAAGATCGGTTCAGGAAAAGGGGTAGTTTACCAGTAACGTTTTATGTTTTAACAAGGGTATTTCCTATGGCAAACGATAACAGCCGCAAATTCAAGCAGAATCAAAAGATTCTTCGCATACAGCACTAAATTGTAGAGTTCTCAAGACCTATTGTTTTTGGTGAAGATCGGTTGAGGGAAAGGGGTAGTTTACCAGCAACGTTTTTTTAACAAGGGTATTTTCTATGGCAAACGATAACAGCCGCAAATTCAAACAGAATCAAATAATGTTTTGCATACTGCCCTGATTTGTAGAGTGCTCACGACGTATTGTTTTTGGTGAAGATAGGTTGAGGGAAAGGGGTAGTTTACCGGCAACGTTTTTTTTTATCAAGGTTAATTTTGTTTTCTTGGCAAACGATAACAGCCGCAAATTCAAACAGAATCAAATAATTTTTTGCATACGTCCCTAAATTGTAGAGTTCTCAATGACTTTAGATTTTGGTGAAGATCGGTTAAGGGGAAGGGGTAGAATACCGGCAACCTTTTACGTTTTAACAAGAGTAAAGTACTTGAAAATTTATTTAAACTTTTTGAAACAATGGTAATTGTTAAAAATAAAATAATTTTGTTGCCAGGCAATAAAATTATAATTTTTTCATTTTAATGTAATATAATATTTTTTATTTAATACAGCAATAAAAAGGCAGGTAAGACACAGCCTGGCTGTTTGGCTGAAAATTATTTTAAATATAAATCTTAGAATATGGAAGACATGTATGGTTCTCCATACCAAATTCAAACAGAAGCATATAATATTTTATATACAGCCCTGAATTGTAGAGTTCTCAATACATGTCGTTTTTGGTAAAGATCGGTTAAGGGAAATGGGTAGTTTACCTGCAACGGTTTTTTATAAAGGGTAATTTTTACTTCCATGTTCCTTAAGGAAATGGAAGTATGGTGATGGCAAAAAAATCGTGTTCGTGATTATTGCAGATTCTGATTGTACTACACTCAAAACATGAAAAAAAGTCGTTTTTCGAAAAGTGTGTGTGTGTGTGTGTGTGTGTGTGTGTGTGTGTGTGTGTGTAGATTTCCTTTTACCAAACGATACAGCCGCAAATTCGAACAGAATCAAATAATTTTTTGCATACTGCCCTGATTTGTAGAGTGCTCACGACGTATTGTTTTTGGTGAAGATAGGTTGAGGGAAAGGGGTAGTTTACCGGCAACGTTTTTTTTTATCAAGGTTAATTTTGTTTTCTTGGCAAACGATAACAGCCGCAAATTCAAACTGAATCAAATGATGTTTTGCTTACAGCCCTGTATTGTAGAGTTCTCAATACCTATTGGTGTTTGTGAAGATCGGTTAAGGGAAAGGGGTAGTTTACCAGCAACGTTTTATGTTTTAAAAGGGTATTTTCTATTGCAAACGATAAGAGCCGCAAATTCAAACAGAATCAAATACGTTTTCGCATACAGCCCTGATTTGTTGAGTACTAAAGACCTATTGTTTTTGGTAAAGATCGGTTAAGGGAAGGGGGTAGTTTACCAGCCACGTTTTTTGTTTTATGAAGGGTATTGCGTATGGCAAACGATAACTGCCGCAAATTCAAACAGAATCATATAATATTTTGCATACAGCCCTGAATTGCAGAGTTCTCAAGACTTGCCGTTTTTGGTGAAGATCGGTTAAAGGAAAGGGGTAGTTTACCAGCAACGGTTTTTTATCAAGTGTATTTTTACTTCCATATTCCTTAAGGAATGGAAGTATGGTGATGGCAAAAAAAATCGTGTTCGAGATTATTGCAGATTCTGATTCTACTACACTCAAAA
>CM068368.1:325169962-325354962 GCA_034769895.1 Magicicada septendecula
CGCATAAAGCCAAGAATTGTAGAGTTGTCAAGATCTGCTGATTTTGGTAAAGATCGGTTAAGGGAAGGGGGTAGTTTAACTTTAACGTTTTATGTTTTACCAAGGGTATTTTCTATGACAAACGATAACAGCCGGAAATGCAAACATAATCAAATAATGTTTTGCATACTGCCTTGAATTGTAGAGTTTTCAAGACCTTTCGTTTTTGGTGAAGATCGGTTAAGGGAAAGGGGTAGTTTACAGGCAACGTTTTATGTTTTAAAAGGGTATTTTATATGGCAAACGATAAGAGCCTCAAATTTAAACAGAATCAAATACGTTTTAGCATACAGTCCAGATTTCTTGAGTACTAAAGACCTATTGTTTTTTGTGAAGATCGTTTAAGGGAAAAGGGTAGTTTACCGGCCACGTTGTTTGTTTTTCAAGGGTATTTTGTATGGCAAACGATAACAGCCCCAAATTCAAACAGAAGCATATAATATTTTACATACAGCCCTGAATTGTAGAGTTCTCAATACATGTCGTTTTTGGTAAAGATCGGTTAAGGGAAATGGGTAGTTTACCTGCAACGGTTTTTTATAAAGGGTAATTTTTACTTCCATGTTCCTTAAGGAAATGGAAGTATGGTGATGGCAAAAAAAATCGTGTTCGAGATTATTGCAGATTCTGATTGTACTACACTCAAAACATGAAAAAAGTTTTTTTCGAAAAGTGTGTGTGTGTGTGTGTGTGTGTGTGTGTGTGTGTGTGTGTGTGTGTGTGTGTGTGTGTGTGTGTGTGTGTGTGTGTGTAGATTTCTTTTTAGCAAACGATACAGCCGCAAATTCGAACAGAATCAAATAATTTTTTGCATACTGCCCTGATTTGTAGAGTGCTCACGACGTATTGTTTTTGGTGAAGATAGGTTGAGGGAAAGGGGTAGTTTACCGGCAACTTTTTTTTTATCAAGGTTAATTTTGTTTTCTTGGCAAACGATAACAGCCGCAAATTCAAACAGAATCAAATGATGTTTTGCATACAGCCCTGTATTGTAGAGTTCTCAATACCTATTGGTGTTTGTGAAGATCGGTTAAAGGAAAGGGGTAGTTTACCAGCAAAGTTTTATGTTTTAAAAGGGTATTTTCTATTGCAAACGATAAGAGCCGCAAATTCAAACAGAATCAAATACGTTTTCGCATACAGCCCTGATTTGTTGAGTACTAAAGACCTATTGTTTTTGGTGAAGATCGGTTAAGGGAAGGGGGTAGTTTACCAGCCACGTTTTTTGTTTTATGAAGGGTATTGCGTATGGCAAACGATAACTGCCGCAAATTCAAACAGAATCATATAATATTTTGCATACAGCCCTGAATTGCAGAGTTCTCAAGACTTGCCGTTTTTGGTGAAGATCGGTTAAAGGAAAGGGGTAGTTTACCAGCAACGGTTTTTTATCAAGGGTAATTTTACTTCCATATTCCTTAAGGAATGGAAGTATGGTGATGGCAAAAAAAATCGTGTTCGAGATTATTGCAGATTCTGATTCTACTACACTCAAAACATGAAAAAAAGTCGTTTTCCGAAAAGTGTCGGTGTGTGTGTCTGTCTGTCTGTCTGTCTGTCTGTCTGTCTGTCTGTCTGTCTGTCTGTGTGTCTGTAGATTTTTTTTTGGCAAACGATAACAGCCGCAAATTCAAACAGAATCAAATAAGGTTTCGTATACAGCCCTGAATTGTAGAGTTGTCAAGATCTGTTGATTTTGGTACAGATCGGTTAAAGGGAAGCGGTAGTTTACCAGCAACGTTTTATGTTTTAACAAGGGTATTTTCTATGGCAAACGATACGAGCCGCAAATTCAAACAGAATCAAATAAGTGTTTGCATACAGCCCTGATTTCTTGAGTACTAAAGACCTATTGTTTTTGGTGCAGATCGGATGAGGGAAAGGGGTAGTTTACCAGCAACGGTTTTTTTTTTATCAAGGGTAATTTTGTTTGTTTGGCAAACGATAACGGCCGCAAATTCAAACAGAATCAAATAATGTTTCGCATACAACCCTGAATTGTAGAGTTTTCAAGACATATTGTTTTTGGTGAAGATCGGTTAAGGGAAAGGGGTAGTTTACCAGCAACGTTTTTTTAACCAGGGTATTTTCTATGGCAAACTATAACAGCCGCAAATTCAAACAGAATCAAATAATGTTTTGCAAACAGCCCTGATTTGTAAAGTACTCAAGACCTGTTGTTTTTGGTGAAGATCGGTTAAAGGGAAGGGGTAGTTTACCGGCAACGTTTTTTTAACAAGGGTATTTTCTATGGCAAACGATAACAGCCGCAAATTCAAACAGAATCAAATAATTTTTTGCATACAGCCCTGATTTGTAGAGTACTAAAGACCTGTTGTTTTTGGTGAAGATCGGTTAAGGGGGAAGGGGTAGTTTACGGGCAACGTTTTTTTATCAAGGGTATTTTCTATGGCAAACGATAACAGCCGCAAATTCAAACAGAATCAAATAATGTTTTGCATACAGCCCTGATTTGTAGAGTACTCAAGTTTGGTGAAGATCGGTTAAGGGGGAAGGGGTAGTTTACCTGCAACGTTTTTTTATCAAGCGTATTTTCTATGGCAAACGATAACACCCGCAAATTCAAACAGAATCAAATAATTTTTTGCATACGTCCCTCAATTGTAGAGGTCTCAATGACTTTCGATTTTGGTGAAGATCGGTTATGGGGAAGGGGTAGTTTACCAGCAACCTTTTACCTTTTAACAAGAGTAAAGTACTTGAAAATTTATTTAAACTTTTTCAAACAATGGTTATTGTTAAAAATAAAATAATTTTGTTGCCAGGCAATAAAATTAAAATTTTTTCATTTTAATGTAAATCATGTATAAGAGAAAATATATCGCGCTTGGCAGGCGATATTAAGATTTAAATATAAATCTTAGAATATGGAAGTCATGTATGGTTCTCCATACCGATATTTTACTTCCATGTTCCTTAAGGAAATGGAAGTATGGTGATGGCAAAAAAAAATCGTGTTCGAGATTATTGCAGATTCTGATTGTACTACACTCAAAACATGAAAAAAAGTCGTTTTTCGAAATGTGTGTGTGTGTGTGTGTGTGTCTTTGTGTGTGTCTGTGCCTATAGATTTTTTTTTGTCCGCAAATTCAAACAGAATCAAATAATGTTTCGCATAAAGCCAAGAATTGTAGAGTTCTCAAGATCTGCTGATTTTGGTAAAGATCGGTTAAGGGAAGGGGGTAGTTTAGCTTTAACGTTTTATGTTTTACCAAGGGTATTTTCTATGGCAAATGATAACAGCCGCAAATTCAAACATAATCAAATAATGTTTTGCATAGTGCCTTGAATTGTAGAGTTTTCAAGACGTTTCGTTTTTGGTGAAGATCGGTTATGGGAAAGGGGTAGTTTACAGGCAACGTTTTATGTTTTAAAAGGGTATTTTATATGGCAAACGATAAGAGCCCCAAATTTAAACAGAATCAAATACGTTTTAGCATACAGTCCAGATTTCTTGAGTACTAAAGACCTATTGTTTTTGGTGAAGATCGTTTAAGGGAAAGGGGTAGTTTAACGGCCACGTTGTTTGTTTTTCAAGGGTATTTTGTATGGCAAACGATAACAGCCGCAAATTCAAACAGAAGCATATAATATTTTACATACAGCCCTGAATTGTAGAGGTCTCAATACATGTCGTTTTTGGTAAAGATCGGTTAAGGGAAATGGGTAGTTTACCTGCAACGGTTTTTTATAAAGGGTAATTTTTACTTCCATGTTCCTTAAGGAAATGGAAGTATGGTGATGGTAAAAAAATCGTGTTCGAGATTAGTGCAGATTCTGATTGTACTACACTCAAAACATGAAAAAAGTTGATTTCGAAAAGTGTGTGTGTGTGTGTGTGTGTGTGTGTGTGTGTGTGTGTGTGTGTGTGTGTGTGTGTGTGTGTGTGTGTGTGTGTGTGTGTGTGTAGATTTCCTTTTAGCAAACGATACAGCCGCAAATTCGAACAGAATCAAATAATTTTTTGCATACTGCCCTGATTTGTAGAGTGCTCACGACGTATTGTTTTTGGTGAAGATAGGTTGAGGGAAAGGGGTAGTTTACCGGCAACGTTTTTTTTATCAAGGTTAATTTTGTTTGCTTGGCAAACGATAACAGCCGTAATTTCAAACAGAATAAAATAATGTTTCGCATGCAGCCCTGAGTTGTAGATTTCTCAAGATCTGTTGATATTGGTAAAGATCGGATAAGAGAAAGGGGTAGTTTACCAGCAATATTTTATGTTTTAACAAGTGTATTTTATATGGCAAACGATAACAGCCGAAAATTCAATCATAATCAAATAATGTTTTGCATACTACCCTGAATTGTAGAGTTCTAAAGACCTTTCGTTTTTTGTGAAGATCGGTTAAGGGAAACGGGTAGTTTACCAGCAAAGTTTTATGTTTAATGGGTATTTTATATGGCAATCGATAAGAGCCGCAAATTCAAACAGAATCAAATACGTCATTGCATACAGTCCTGATTTCTTAAGTAGTAAAGACCTATAGTTTTTGGTGAAGATCGATTAAGGGAAAGGGGTAGTTTACCGGCCACGTTTTTTGTTTTATCTAGGGTATTTTGTATGGCAAACGATAACAGCCGCAAATTCAAACAGAATCATATAATAGTTTGCATACAGCCCTGAATTGTAGAGTTCTCAATACTTGTCGTTTTTGGTGAAGATCGGTTAAGGGAAATGGGTAGTTTACCAGCAACAGTTTTTTATCAAGGGTAATTTTTGTCTATGGTAAACGATAACAGCCGCAAATTCAAACAGAATCAAATGATGTTTTGCATACAGCCCTGTATTGTAGAGATCTCAATACCTATATGTTTTTGTGAAGATCGGTTAGGGGAAGGGGTAGTTTACCAGCAACGTTTTATTTTTTAAAAGGGTATTTTCTATTGCAAACGATAACTGCCGCAAATTCAAACAGAATCATATAATATTTTGCATACAGCCCTGAATTGCAGAGTTCTCAAGACATGCCGTTTTTGGTGAAGATCGGTTAAAGGATAGGGGTAGTTTACCAGCAACGGTTTTTTATCAAGGGTAATTTTTACTTCCATTTTCCTTAAGGAAATGGAAGTATGGTGATGGCAAAAAAAAATCGTGTTTGAGATTATTGCAGATTCTGATTGTACTACACTCAAAACATGAAAAAAAGTCGTTTTTCGAAATGTGTGTGTGTGTGTGTGTGTGTGTGTGTGTGTGTGTGTGTGTGTGTGTGTGTGTGTGTGTGTGTCTGTGTCTATAGATTTTTTTTTGTCCGAAAATTCAGACAGAATCAAAGAATCAAATAATGTTTCGCATAAAGCCAAGAATTGTAGAGTTGTCAAGATCTGCTGATTTTGGTAAAGATCGGTTAAGGGAAGGGGGTAGTTTAACTTTAACGTTTTATGTTTTACCAAGGGTATTTTCTATGACAAACGATAACAGCCGGAAATGCAAACATAATCAAATAATGTTTTGCATACTGCCTCGAATTGTAGAGTTTTCAAGACCTTTCGTTTTTGGTGAAGATCGGTTAAGGGAAAGGGGTAGTTTACAGGCAACGTTTTATGTTTTAAAAGGGTATTTTATATGGCAAACGATAAGAGCCTCAAATTTAAACAGAATCAAATACGTTTTAGCATACAGTCCAGATTTCTTGAGTACTAAAGACCTATTGTTTTTTGTGAAGATCGTTTAAGGGAAAAGGGTAGTTTACCGGCCACGTTGTTTGTTTTTCAAGGGTATTTTGTATGGCAAACGATAACAGCCCCAAATTCAAACAGAAGCATATAATATTTTATATACAGCCCTGAATTGTAGAGTTCTCAATACATGTCGTTTTTGGTAAAGATCGGTTAAGGGAAATGGGTAGTTTACCGGCAACGGTTTTTTATAAAGGGTAATTTTTACTTCCATGTTCCTTAAGGAAATGGAAGTATGGTGATGGCAAAAAAAATCGTGTTCGAGATTATTGCAGATTCTGATTGTACTACACTCAAAACATGAAAAAAGTTTTTTTCGAAAAGTGTGTGTGTGTGTGTGTGTGTGTTTGTGTGTGTGTAGATTTCTTTTTAGCAAACAATACAGCCGCAAATTCGAACAGAATCAAATAATTTTTTGCATACTGCCCTGATTTGTAGACTGCTCACGGCGTATTGTTTTTGGTGAAGATAGGTTAAGGGAAAGGGGTAGTTTACCGGCAACGTTTTTTTTATCAAGGTTAATTTTGTTTACTTGGCAAACGATAACAGCCGCAAATTCAAACAGAATCAAATGATGTTTTGCATACAACCCTGTATTGTAGAGTTCTCAATACCTATTGGTGCTTGTGAAGATCGGTTAAGGGAAAGGGGTAGTTTACCAGCAACATTTTATGTTTTAAAAGGGTATTTTCTATTGCAAACGATAAGAGCCGCAAATTCAAACAGAATCAAATACGTTTTCGCATACAGCCCTGATTTGTTGAGTACTAAAGATCTATTGTTTTTGGTGAAGATCGGTTATGGGGAAGGGGTAGTTTACCAGCAACCTTTTACCTTTTAACAAGAGTAAAGTACTTGAAAATTTATTTAAACTTTTTCAAACAATGGTTATTGTTAAAAATAAAATAATTTTGTTGCCAGGCAATAAAATTAAAATTTTTTCATTTTAATGTAAATCATGTATAAGAGAAAATATATCGCGCTTGGCAGGCGATATTAAGATTTAAATATAAATCTTAGAATATGGAAGTCATGTATGGTTCTCCATACCGATATTTTACTTCCATGTTCCTTAAGGAAATGGAAGTATGGTGATGGCAAAAAAAAATCGTGTTCGAGATTATTGCAGATTCTGATTGTACTACACTCAAAACATGAAAAAAAGTCGTTTTTCGAAATGTGTGTGTGTGTGTGTGTGTGTGTCTTTGTGTGTGTCTGTGCCTATAGATTTTTTTTTGTCCGCAAATTCAAACAGAATCAAATAATGTTTCGCATAAAGCCAAGAATTGTAGAGTTCTCAAGATCTGCTGATTTTGGTAAAGATCGGTTAAGGGAAGGGGGTAGTTTAGCTTTAACGTTTTATGTTTTACCAAGGGTATTTTCTATGGCAAATGATAACAGCCGCAAATTCAAACATAATCAAATAATGTTTTGCATAGTGCCTTGAATTGTAGAGTTTTCAAGACGTTTCGTTTTTGGTGAAGATCGGTTATGGGAAAGGGGTAGTTTACAGGCAACGTTTTATGTTTTAAAAGGGTATTTTATATGGCAAACGATAAGAGCCCCAATTTAAACAGAATCAAATACGTTTTAGCATACAGTCCAGATTTCTTGAGTACTAAAGACCTATTGTTTTTGGTGAAGATCGTTTAAGGGAAAGGGGTAGTTTAACGGCCACGTTGTTTGTTTTTCAAGGGTATTTTGTATGGCAAACGATAACAGCCGCAAATTCAAACAGAAGCATATAATATTTTACATACAGCCCTGAATTGTAGAGGTCTCAATACATGTCGTTTTTGGTAAAGATCGGTTAAGGGAAATGGGTAGTTTACCTGCAACGGTTTTTTATAAAGGGTAATTTTTACTTCCATGTTCCTTAAGGAAATGGAAGTATGGTGATGGGAAAAAAAATCGTGTTCGAGATTAGTGCAGATTCTGATTGTACTACACTCAAAACATGAAAAAAGTTGATTTCGAAAAGTGTGTGTGTGTGTGTGTGTGTGTGTGTGTGTGTGTGTGTGTGTGTGTGTGTGTGTGTGTGTGTGTGTGTGTAGATTTCCTTTTAGCAAACGATACAGCCGCAAATTCGAACAGAATCAAATAATTTTTTGCATACTGCCCTGATTTGTAGAGTGCTCACGACGTATTGTTTTTGGTGAAGATAGGTTGAGGGAAAGGGGTAGTTTACCGGCAACGTTTTTTTTATCAAGGTTAATTTTGTTTGCTTGGCAAACGATAACAGCCGTAATTTCAAACAGAATCAAATAATGTTTCGCATGCAGCCCTGAGTTGTAGATTTCTCAAGATCTGTTGATATTGGTAAAGATCGGATAAGAGAAAGGGGTAGTTTACCAGCAATATTTTATGTTATAACAAGTGTATTTTATATGGCAAACGATAACAGCCGAAAATTCAATCATAATCAAATAATGTTTTGCATACTACCCTGAATTGTAGAGTTCTAAAGACCTTTCGTTTTTTGTGAAGATCGGTTAAGGGAAAGGGGTAGTTTACCAGCAAAGTTTTATGTTTAATGGGTATTTTATATGGCAATCGATAAGAGCCGCAAATTCAAACAGAATCAAATACGTCATTGCATACAGTCCTGATTTCTTAAGTAGTAAAGACCTATAGTTTTTGGTGAAGATCGATTAAGGGAAAGGGGTAGTTTACCGGCCACGTTTTTTGTTTTATCTAGGGTGTTTTGTATGGCAAACGATAACAGCCGCAAATTCAAACAGAATCATATAATAGTTTGCATACAGCCCTGAATTGTAGAGTTCTCAATACCTGTCGTTTTTGGTGAAGATCGGTTAAGGGAAATGGGTAGTTTACCAGCAACAGTTTTTTTATCAAGGGTAATTTTTGTCTATGGTAAACGATAACAGCCGCAAATTCAAACAGAATCAAATGATGTTTTGCATACAGCCCTGTATTGTAGAGATCTCAATACCTATATGTTTTTGTGAAGATCGGTTAGGGGAAGGGGTAGTTTACCAGCAACGTTTTATTTTTTAAAAGGGTATTTTCTATTGCAAACGATAACTGCCGCAAATTCAAACAGAATCATATAATATTTTGCATACAGCCCTGAATTGCAGAGTTCTCAAGACATGCCGTTTTTGGTGAAGATCGGTTAAAGGATAGGGGTAGTTTACCAGCAACGGTTTTTTATCAAGGGTAATTTTTACTTCCATTTTCCTTAAGGAAATGGAAGTATGGTGATGGCAAAAAAAAATCGTGTTTGAGATTATTGCAGATTCTGATTGTACTACACTCAAAACATGAAAAAAAGTCGTTTTTCGAAATGTGTGTGTGTGTGTGTGTGTGTGTGTGTGTGTGTGTGTGTGTGTGTGTGTGTGTGTGTGTGTGTGTGTGTCTGTCTGTGTCTATAGATTTTTTTTTGTCCGAAAATTCAAACAGAATCAAAGAATCAAATAATGTTTCGCATAAAGCCAAGAATTGTAGAGTTGTCAAGATCTGCTGATTTTGGTAAAGATCGGTTAAGGGAAGGGGGTAGTTTAACTTTAACGTTTTATGTTTTACCAAGGGTATTTTCTATGACAAACGATAACAGCCGGAAATGCAAACATAATCAAATAATGTTTTGCATACTGCCTTGAATTGTAGAGTTTTCAAGACCTTTCGTTTTTGGTGAAGATCGGTTAAGGGAAAGGGGTAGTTTACAGGCAACGTTTTATGTTTTAAAAGGGTATTTTATATGGCAAACGATAAGAGCCTCAAATTTAAACAGAATCAAATACGTTTTAGCATACAGTCCAGATTTCTTGAGTACTAAAGACCTATTGTTTTTTGTGAAGATCGTTTAAGGGAAAAGGGTAGTTTACCGGCCACGTTGTTTGTTTTTCAAGGGTATTTTGTATGGCAAACGATAACAGCCCCAAATTCAAACAGAAGCATATAATATTTTATATACAGCCCTGAATTGTAGAGTTCTCAATACATGTCGTTTTTGGTAAAGATCGGTTAAGGGAAATGGGTAGTTTACCGGCAACGGTTTTTTATAAAGGGTAATTTTTACTTCCATGTTCCTTAAGGAAATGGAAGTATGGTGATGGCAAAAAAAATCGTGTTCGAGATTATTGCAGATTCTGATTGTACTACACTCAAAACATGAAATAAGTTTTTTTCGAAAAGTGTGTGTGTGTGTGTGTGTGTGTGTGTGTGTAGATTTCTTTTTAGCAAACGATACAGCCGCAAATTCGAACAGAATCAAATAATTTTTTGCATACTGCCCTGATTTGTAGACTGCTCACGGCGTATTGTTTTTGGTGAAGATAGGTTGAGGGAAAGGGGTAGTTTACCGGCAACGTTTTTTTTTATCAAGGTTAATTTTGTTTACTTGGCAAACGATAACAGCCGCAAATTCAAACAGAATCAAATGATGTTTTGCATACAACCCTGTATTGTAGAGTTCTCAATACCTATTGGTGCTTGTGAAGATCGGTTAAGGGAAAGGGGTAGTTTACCAGCAACGTTTTATGTTTTAAAAGGGTATTTTCTATTGCAAACGATAAGAGCCGCAAATTCAAACAGAATCAAATACGTTTTCGCATACAGCCCTGATTTGTTGAGTACTAAAGATCTATTGTTTTTGGTGAAGATCGGTTAAGGGAAGGGGGTAGTTTACCAGCCACGTTTTTTGTTTTATGAAGTGTATTGGGTATGGCAAACGATAACTGCCGCAAATTCAAACAGAATCATATAATATTTTGCATACTGCCCTGAATTGCAGAGTTCTCAAGACTTGCCGTTTTTGGTGAAGATCGGTTAAAGGAAAGGGGTAGTTTACCAGCAACGGTTTTTTATCAAGGGTAATTTTACTTCCATATTCCTTAAGGAATGAAAGTATGGTGATGGAAAAAATCGTGTTCGAGATTATTGCAGATTCTGATTCTACTACACTCAAAACATGAAAAAAAGTCGTTTTCCGAACAGTGTCGGTGTGTGTGTCTGTCTGTCTGTCTGTCTGTCTGTGTGTCTGTAGATTTTTTTTTGGCAAACGATAACAGCCGCAAATTCAAACAGAATCAAATAATGTTTCGTATACAGCCCTGAATTGTAGAGTTCTCAAGATCTGTTGATTTTGGTACAGATCGGTTAAAGGGAAGCGGTAGTTTACCTGCAACGTTTTATGTTTTAACAAGGGTATTTCCTATGGCAAACGATAACAGCCGCAAATTCAAACATAATCAAATAATGTTTTGCATACTGCCCTGAATTATTAAGTTCTCAAGACCTTTCGGTTTTAGTGAAGATCGGTTAAGGAAAAGGGGTAGTTTACCGGCAACGTTTTATGTTTTAAAAGGGTATTTTATATGGCAAAGGATACGAGCCGCAAATTCAAACAAAATCAAATAAGTGTTTGCATACAGCCCTGATTTCTTGAGTACTAAAGACCTGTTGTTTTTGGTGCAGATCGGATGAGGGGAAGGGGTAGTTTACCAGCAACGGTTTTTTTTTATCAATGGTAATTTTGTTTGTTTGGCAAACGATAACGGCCGCAAATTCAAACAGAATCAAATAATGTTTCGCATACAACCCTGAATTGTAGAGTTTTCAAGACATATTGTTTTTGGTGAAGATCGGTTAAGGGACAGGGGTAGTTTACCTGTAACGTTTTATGTCTTAACAAGGGTATTTTCTATGGCAAACGATAACAGCCGCAAATTCAAAAAGAATCAAACGATTATTTGCATACAGCACTAAATTGTAGAGTTCTCAAGACCTGTTATTTTTGGTAAAGATCGGTTGAGGGAAAGGGGTAGTTTACCAGCAACGTTTTTTTAACAAGGGTATTTTCTATGGCAAACGATTACAGCCGCAAATTCAAACAGAATCAAATAATGTTTTGCAAACAGCCCTGATTTGTAAAGTACTCAAGACCTATGTTTTTGGTGAAGATCGGTTAAGGTGAAGGGGTAGTTTACCGGCAACGTTTTTTTAACAAGGGTATTTTCTATGGCAAACGATAACAGCCGCAAATTCAAACAGAATCAAATAATGTTTTGCATACAGCCCTGATTTGTAGAGTACTCAAGACCTGTTGTTTTTGGTGAAGATCGGTTAAGGGGGAAGGGGTAGTTTACCTGCAACGTTTTTTTATCAAGGGTATTTTCTATGGCAAACGATAACAGCCGCAAATTCAAACAGAATCAAATAATATTTTGCATACAGCCCTGATTTGTAGAGTACTCAAGTTTGGTGAAGATCGGTTAAGGGGGAAGGGGTAGTTTACCTGCAACGTTTTTTTATCAAGCGTATTTTCTATGGCAAACGATAACACCCGCAAATTCAAACAGAATCAAATAATTTTTTGCATACGTACCTCAATTGTAGAGGTCTCAACGACTTTCGATTTTGGTGAAGATCGGTTAAGGGGAAGGGGTAGTTTACCAGCAACCTTTTACGTTTTAACAAGAGTAAAGTACTTGAAAATTTATTTAAACTTTTTCAAACAATGGTAATTGTTAAAAATAAAATAATTTTGTTGCCAGGCAATAAAATTAAAATTTTTTCATTTTAATGTAAATCATGTATAAGAGAAAATATATCGCGCTTGGCAGGCGATATTAAGATTTAAATATAAATCTTAGAATATGGAAGTCATGTATGGTTCTCCATACCGATATTTTACTTCCATGTTCCTTAAGGAAATGGAAGTATGGTGATGGCAAAAAAAAATCGTGTTCGAGATTATTGCAGATTCTGATTGTACTACACTCAAAACATGAAAAAAAGTCGTTTTTCGAAATGTGTGTGTGTGTGTGTGTGTGTGTGTGTGTGTGTGTGTGTGTGTGTGTGTGTGTGTGTGTGTGTGTGTGTGTGTGTGTGTGTGTGTGTGTGTGTGTGTGTGTGTGTGTGTCTTTGTGTGTGTCTGTGACTATAGATTTTTTTTTGTCCGCAAATTCAAACAGAATCAAATAATGTTTCGCATAAAGCCAAGAATTGTAGAGTTCTCAAGATCTGCTGATTTTGGTAAAGATCGGTTAAGGAAGGGGGTAGTTTAGCTTTAACGTTTTATGTTTTACCAATGGTATTTTCTATGGCAAACGATAACAGCCGTAAATTCAAACATAATCAAATAATGTTTTGCATACTGCCTTGAATTCTAGAGTTTTCAAGACGTTTCGTTTTTGGTGAAGATCGGTTATGGGAAAGGGGTAGTTTACAGGCAACGTTTTATGTTTTAAAAGGGTATTTTATATGGCAAACGATAAGAGCCTCAAATTTAAACAGAATCAAATACGTTTTAGCATACAGTCCAGATTTCTTGAGTACTAAAGACCTATTGTTTTTGGTGAAGATCGTTTAAGGGAAAGGGGTAGTTTAACGGCCAAGTTGTTTGTTTTTCAAGGGTATTTTGTATGGCAAACGATAACAGCCGCAAATTCAAACAGAAGCATATAATATTTTACATACAGCCCTGAATTGTAGAGTTCTCAATACATGTCGTTTTTGGTAAAGATCGGTTAAGGGAAATGGGTAGTTTACCTGCAACGGTTTTTTATAAAGGGTAATTTTTACTTCCATGTTCCTTAAGGAAATGGAAGTATGGTGATGGCAAAAAAAATCGTGTTCGAGATTAGTGCAGATTCTGATTGCACTACACTCAAAACACGAAAAAAGTTGTTTTTCGAAAAGTGTGTGTGTGTGTGTGTGTGTGTGTGTGTGTGTGTGTGTGTGTGTGTGTGTGTAGATTTCCTTTTAGCAAACGATACAGCCGCAAATTCGAACAGAATCAAATAATTTTTTGCATACTGCCCTGATTTGTAGAGTGCTCACGACGTATTGTTTTTGGTGAAGATAGGTTGAGGGAAAGGGGTAGTTTACCGGCAACGTATTTTTTTATCAAGGTTAATTTTGTTTGCTTGGCAAACGATAACAGCCGTAATTTCAAACAGAATAAAATAATGTTTCGCATGCAGCCCTGAGTTGTAGATTTCTCAAGATCTGTTGATATTGGTAAAGATCGGATAAGAGAAAGGGGTAGTTTAACAGCAATATTTTATGTTTTAACAAGTGTATTTTATATGGCAAACGATAACAGCCGAAAATTCAAACATAATCAAATAATGTTTTGCATACTACCCTGAATTGTAGAGTTCTCAAGACCTTTCGTTTTTTGTGAAAATCGGTTAAGGGAAAGGGGTAGTTTACCAGCAAAGTTTTATGTTTAAATGGGTATTTTCTATGGCAATCGATAAGAGCCGCAAATTCAAACAGAATCAAATACGTCATTGCATACAGTCCTGATTTCTTAAGTAGTAAAGACCTATAGTTTTTGGTGAAGATCGATTAAGGGAAAGGGGTAGTTTACCGGCCACGTTTTTTGTTTTATCTAGGGTATTTTGTATGGCAAACGATAACAGCCGCAAATTCAAACAGAATCATATAATATTTTGCATACAGCCCTGAATTGTAGAGTTCTCAATACCTGTCGTTTTTTGTGAAGATCGGTTAAGGGAAATGGGTAGTTTACCAGCAACAGTTTTTTATCAAGGGTAATTTTTGTCTATGGTAAACGATAACAGCCGCAAATTCAAACAGAATCAAATGATGTTTTGCATACAGCCCTGTATTGTAGAGATCTCAATACCTATATGTTTTTGTGAAGATCGGTTAAGGGAAAGGGGTAGTTTACCAGCAACGTTTTATGTTTTAAAAGGGTATTTTCTATTGCAAACGATAACTGCCGCAAATTCAATCAGAATCATATAATATTTTGCATACAGCCCTGAATTGCAGATTTCTCAAGACATGCCGTTTTTGATGAAGATCGGTTAAAGGAAAGGGGTAGTTTACCAGCAACGGTTTTTTTTTCAAGGGTAATTTTTACTTCCATTTTCCTTAAGGAAATGGAAGTATGGTGATGGCAAAAAAAAATCGTGTTTGAGATTATTGCAGATTCTGATTGTACTACACTCAAAACATGAAAAAAAGTCGTTTTTCGAAATGTGTGTGTGTGTGTGTGTGTGTGTGTGTGTGTCTGTGTCTATAGATTTTTTTTTGTCCGAAAATTCAAACAGAATCAAAGAATCAAATAATGTTTCGCATAAAGCCAAGAATTGTAGAGTTGTCAAGATCTGCTGATTTTGGTAAAGATCGGTTAATGGAAGGGGGTAGTTTAACTTTAACGTTTTATGTTTTACCAAGGGTATTTTCTATGACAAACGATAACAGCCGGAAATGCAAACATAATCAAATAATGTTTTGCATACTGCCTTGAATTGTTGAGTTTTCAAGACCTTTCGTTTTTGGTGAAGATCGGTTAAGGGAAAGGGGTAGTTTACAGGCAACGTTTTATGTTTTAAAAGGGTATTTTATATGGCAAACGATAAGAGCCTCAAATTTAAACAGAATCAAATACGTTTTAGCATACAGTCCAGATTTCTTGAGTACTAAAGACCTATTGTTTTTTGTGAAGATCGTTTAAGGGAAAGGGGTAGTTTACCGGCCACGTTGTTTGTTTTTCAAGGGTATTTTGTATGGCAAACGATAACAGCCGCAAATTCAAACAGAAGCAGATAATATTTTATATACAGCCCTGAATTGTAGAGTTCTCAATACACGTCGTTTTTGGTAAAGATCGGTTAAGGGAAATGGGTAGTTTACCTGCAACGGTTTTTTATAAAGGGTAATTTTTACTTCCATGTTCCTTAAGGAAATGGAAGTATGGTGATGGCAAAAAAAATCGTGTTCGAGATTATTGCAGATTCTGATTGTACTACACTCAAAACATGAAAAAAGTTTTTTTCGAAAAGTGTGTGTGTGTGTGTGTGTGTGTGTGTGTGTGTGTGTGTGTGTGTGTGTGTGTGTGTGTGTGTGTGTGTGTGTGTGTGTGTGTGTGTGTGTGTGTGTGTGTGTGTGTGTGTGTGTGTGTGTGTGTGTGTGTGTGTGTGTGTGTGTGTGTGTGTGTGTGTGTGTGTGTGTGTGTGTGTGTGTGTGTGTGTGTGTGTGTGTGTGGATTTCTTTTGAGCAAACGATACAGCCGCAAATTCGAACAGAATCAAATAATTTTTTGCATACTGCCCTGATTTGTAGAGTGCTCACGACGTATTGTTTTTGGTGAAGATAGGTTGAGGGAAAGGGGTAGTTTACCGGCAACTTTTTTTTTTATCAAGGTTAATTTTGTTTCCTTGGCAAACAATAACAGTCGCAAATTCAAACAGAATCAAATGATGTTTTGCATACAGCCCTGTATTGTAGAGTTCTCAATACCTATTGGTGTTTGTGAAGATCGGTTAAGGGAAAGGGGTAGTTTACCAGCAACGTTTTATGTTTTAAAAGGATATTTTCTATTGCAAACGATAAGAGCCGCAAATTCAAACAGAATCAAATACGTTTTCGCATACAGCCCTGATTTGTTGAGTACTAAAGATATATTGTTTTTGGTGAAGATCGGTTAAGGGAAGGGGGTAGTTAACCAGCCACGTTTTTTGTTTTATGAAGGGTATTGCGTATGGCAAACGATAACTGCCGCAAATTCAAACAGAATCATATAATATTTTGCATACTGCCCTGAATTGCAGAGTTCTCTAGACTTGCCGTTTTTGGTGAAGATCGGTTAAAGGAAAGGGGTAGTTTACCAGCAACGGTTTTTTATCAAGGGTAATTTTACTTCCATATTCCTTAAGGAATGGAAGTATGGTGATGGCAAAAAAAATCGTGTTTGAGATTATTGCAGATTCTGATTCTACTACACTCAAAACATGAAAAAAAGTCGTTTTCCGAAAAGTGTCGGTGTGTCTGTCTGTCTGTCTGTCTGTCTGTATGTCTGTCTGTCTGTCTGTCTGTCTGTCTGTCTGTCTGTCTGTCTGTCTGTAGATTTTTTCTTTGGCAAACGATAACAGCCGCAAATTCAAACAGAATCAAATAATTTTTCGTATACAGCCCTGCATTGTAGAGTTTTCAAGACATGTTGTTTTTGGTGAAGATCGGTTAAGGGAAAGGGGTAGTTTACCTGTAACGTTTTATGTCTTAACAAGGGTATTTCCTATGGCAAATGATAACAGCCGCAAATTCGAACATAATCAAATAATGTTTTGCATACTGCCCTGAATTATTAAGTTCTCAAGACCTTTCGGTTTTAGTGAAGATCGGTTAAGGAAAAGGGGTAGTTTACCGGCAACGTTTTATGTTTTAAAAGGGTATTTTCTATGGCAAACGATACGAGCCGCAAATTCAAACAGAATCAAATAAGTGTTTGCATACAGCCCTGATTTCTTGAGTACTAAAGACCTATTGTTTTTGGTGCAGATCGGATGAGGGAAAGGGGTAGTTTACCAGCAACGGTTTTTTTTTTCAAGGGTAATTTTGTTTGTTTAGCAAACGATAACGGCCGAAAATTCAAACAGAATCAAATAATGTTTCGCATACAACCCTGAATTGTAGAGTTTTGAAGTCATATTGTTTTTGGTGAAGATCGGTTGAGGGAAAGGGGTAGTTTACCTGTAACGTTTTATGTCTTAACAAGGGTATTTTCTATGGCAAACGATAACAGCCGCAAATTCAAACAGAATCAAACGATTATTTTCATACAGCACTAAATTGTAGAGTTCTCAAGACCTGTTATTTTTGGTAAAGATCGGTTGAGGGAAAGGGGTAGTTTACCAGCAACGTTTTTTTAACAAGGGTATTTTCTATGGCAAACGATAACAGCCGCAAATTCAAACAGAATCAAATAATGTTTTGCAAACAGCCCTGATTTGTAAAGTACTCAAGACCTGTGTTTTTGCTGAAGATCGGTTAAGGGGAAGGGGTAGTTTACCGGCAACGTTTTTTTAACAAGAGTATTTTCTATGGCAAACGATAACAGCCGCAAATTCAAACAGAATCAAATAATGTTTTGCATACAGCCCTGATTTGTAGAGTACTCAAGACCTGTTGTTTTTGGTGAAGATCGGTTAAGGGGGAAGGGGTAGTTTACCGGCAACGTTTTTTTATCAAGCGTATTTTCTATGGCAAACGATAACAGCCGCAAATTCAAACAGAATCAAATAATGTTTTGCATACAGCCCTGATTTGTAGAGTACTCAAGTTTGGTGAAGATCGGTTAAGGGGGAAGGGGTAGTTTACCTGCAACGTTTTTTTATCAAGCGTATTTTCTATGGCAAATGATAACACCCGCAAATTCAAACAGAATCAAATAATTTTTTGCATACGTCCCTCAATTGTAGAGGTCTCAATGACTTTCGATTTTGGTGAAGATCGGTTAAGGGGAAGGGGTAGTTTACCAGCAACCTTTTACGTTTTAACAAGAGTAAAGTACTTGAAAATTTATTTAAACTTTTTCAAACAATGGTAATTGTTAAAAATAAAATAATTTTGTTGCCAGGCAATAAAATTAAAATTTTTTCATTTTAATGTAAATCATGTATAAGAGAAAATATATCGCGCTTGGCAGGCGATATTAAGATTTAAATATAAATCTTAGAATATGGAAGTCATGTATGGTTCTCCATACCGATATTTTACTTCCATGTTCCTTAAAGAAATGGAAGTATGGTGATGGCAAAAAAAAATCGTGTTCGAGATTATTGCAGATTTTGTATGTACTACACTCAAAACATGAAAAAAAGTCGTTTTTCGAAATGTGTGTGTGTGTGTGTGTGTGTGTGTGTGTGTGTGTGTGTGTGTGTGTGTGTGTGTGTGTGTGTGTGTGTGTGTGTGTGTGTGTGTGTGTGTGTGTGTGTGTGTGTGTGTGTGTCTGTGACTATAGATTTTTTTTTTGTCCGCAAATTCAAACAGAATCAAATAATGTTTTGCATACTGCCTTGAATTGTAGAGTTTTCAAGACGTTTCGTTTTTGGTGAAGATCGGTTATGGGAAAGGGGTAGTTTACAGGCAACGTTTTATGTTTTAAAAGGGTATTTTATATGGCAAACGATAAGAGCCTCAAATTTAAACAGAATCAAATACGTTTTAGCATACAGTCCAGATTTCTTGAGTACTAAAGACCTATTGTTTTTGGTGAAGATCGTTTAAGGGAAATGGGTAGTTTAACGGCCACGTTGTTTGTTTTTCAAGAGTATTTTGTATGCCAAACGATAACAGCCGCAAATTCAAACAGAAGCATATAATATTTTACATACAGCCCTGAATTTTAGAGTTCTCAATACATGTCGTTTTTGGTAAAGATCGGTTAAGGGAAATGGGTAGTTTACCTGCAACGGTTTTTTATAAAGGGTAATTTTTACTTCCATGTTCCTTAAGGAAATGGAAGTATGGTGATGGCAAAAAAAATCGTGTTCGAGATTAGTGCAGATTCTGATTGTACTACACTCAAAACATGAAAAAAGTTGTTTTTCGAAAAGTGTGTGTGTGTGTGTGTGTGTGTGTGTGTGTGTGTGTGTGTGTGTGTGTGTGTGTGTGTGTGTGTGTGTGTGTGTGTGTGTGTGTGTGTGTGTGTGTGTGTGTGTGTGTGTGTAGATTTCTTTTAGCAAACGATACAGCCGCAAATTCGAACAGAATCAAATAATTTTTTGCATACTGCCCTGATTTGTAGAGTGATCACGACGTGTTTATTTTTGGTGAAGATAGGTGAGGGAAAGGGGTAGTTTACCGGCAACGTTTTTTTTATCAAGGTTAATTTTGTTTGCTTGCCAAACGATAACAGCCGCAATTTCAAACAGAATCAAATAATGTTTCGCATGCAGCCCTGAGTTGTAGATTTCACAAGATCTGTTGATATTGGTAAAGATCGGATAAGAGAAAGGGGTAGTTTACCAGCAACGTTTTATGTTTTAACAAGTGTATTTTTTATGGCAAACGATAACAGCCGCAAATTCAAACATAATTAAATAATGTTTTGCATACTACCCTGAATTGTAGAGTTCTCAAGACCTTTCGTTTTTTGTGAAGGTCGGTTATGGGAAAGGGGTAGTTTACCAGCAACGTTTTATGTTTTAAATGGGTATTTTCTATGGCAATCGATAAGAGCCGCAAATTCAAACATAATCAAATACGTCTTTGCATACAGTCCTGATTTCTTGAGTAGTAAAGTCCTATTGTTTTTGGTTAAGATCGATTAAGGGAAAGGGGTAGTTTACCGGCCACGTTTTTTGTTTTATCTAGGGTATTTTGTATGGCAAACGATAACAGCCGCAAATTCAAACAGAATCATATAATATTTTGCATACAGCCCTGAATTGTAGAGTTCTCAATACCTGTCGTTTTTGGTGAAGATCGGTTAAGGGAAATGGGTAGTTTACCAGCAACAGTTTTTTATCAAGGGTAATTTTTGTCTATGGTAAACGATAACAGCCGCAAAGTCAAACAGAATCAAATGATGTTTTGCATACAGCCCTGTATTGTAGAGTTCTCAATACCTATTGGTGTTTGTGAAGATCGGTTAAGGGAAAGGGGTAGTTTACCAGCAACGTTTTATGTTTTAAAAGGGTATTTTCTATGGCAAACGATAAGAGCCGCAAATTCAAACAGAATCAAATACGTTTTCGCATACAGCCCTGATTTGTTGAGTACTAATATGACCTAATGTTTTTGGTGAAGATCGGTTAAGGGAAGGGGGTAGTTTACCAGCCACGTTTTTTGTTTTATGAAGGGTATTGCGTATGGCAAACGATAACTGCCGCAAATTCAAACAGAATCATATAATATTTTGCATACAGCCCTGAATTGTAGAGTTCTCAAGACTTGCCGTTTTTGGTGAAGATCGGTTAAAGGAAAGGTGTAGTTTACCAGGAACGGTTTTTTATCAAGGGTAATTTTTACTTCCATGTTCTGTGCCGTACTGGGTTCGGCAGCGTATTATAAGAATTTTAAAAACGAGCACCGCTGACGTCACGCACGGCCACACGGCTACGGTAGTTTGTTGTTGGCACTAAATGTTGTGCAGCTACGCAATACAGCTGGCGCTGCCAGCTGTTTCTGTACATTCCTGCATCCAGAGTTTTACTTGGCTAGGCCGACTCATTGAATCGGCCTCATTTCTGTTCTGTCCTCCAACCTGGTCATCTGCTCTCGACTGGCGGCTACCGTTTGTTCTGGACTTCCTCGTCTATCACTATGGTTGGCTAGATAAAGTGTAGCTCCAGGTATGTACAAGTCAGTTGGTTCTGAAAATATTCTAACCGCAAATATATTTTTATGTTTCAGCCTCTATATTAAATTATACTTGTGTGTGTGTGTGTGTATAGAGCAGTTTTCGATGTGTGCGTTAACGCAATTATAAAATTAAATTGATATGAGTGTAAATGTTGTGGGCTAAATTGACTTCAATAAAGAAAATACTAATGCATCTCGCACTCAGCTGTGTTTGGTGTTATTAACAGTTATGAAATACGTAATTAATTGATTGTCATATTTCAACGAAATACTTAAAAGGTAGTTGGTACATAAGTGAAATAAGTCACAGCTGAGGAGCTTAATACTGTTTAATATGAACTAGTGGCGATGTGTGTGTGCTGTTGATGTGTAAAGTTAGTGTTGGAAGTTAATGTGGACGGCCTATGTGGCGTATTTTCTTTATGACACCCTCTACAACCTATTGTATGTCCAGGTGCTCGAACAAGGGCGAGATGGGTGTCGGGTGGACGTACATCTGTCCACCCTAATGGCAGAGACGATCTTATAGCCACGATGCCGTCAGTCGAGGACAACTTAGGACTCTTCCAACGCTAAGCTGCACCCGGGACTTGTGACACGACTGTGACATCACTGATCCGCGCTTATACGGACTAAGTACACCGGACAATCCAGGTGGGAAAATTCTGATTATCTATTTCTCTCTCTACAACATGGTGAATGCACAGAAGCCGCCAGAAGCTCACTCGTGAAGTTCTGACCGTTATACTCTAGCACAAACTCTCATGTTCAATTACGTTATTGCATGTGTGAACAGTACAGCAGTACACCTAATGAAGTATCTTATAACTTTATAATGTGTAAGAAATTACACACATACACACACATCCGCAGTTTGCTGTAAGATCTAACTTTTCATCTAATTAAGACCATTAGGGAGTTAATTATCTTGTGCTATCATGTCATCTGGTCATGGCTGAGTTTTAATCACGTAACGGGGGCTGTCTGATGCTTTAGATGAGAAACTATTTTCTTTCACACACATACTTAGCGCTTTAATGATTAAAGTCAGGGTCGTTTAGCTGGTCGAGTCTCGGGGCGGTCACTTACATTCTCTGGTGTGAACCACCAAGGCAAATCTATGCTAAGGAGCTGAGATATTCAGTTACGCTGTCATTTATATTTGTACATATCTATACATATTATGGTGCATTCATTTACTGTAGTTGGAATGGGTTTATGAGGAAGTTAGTACTGAAATGAGGGATGTTTTGTTATTTATGTCGTGTATGTGTTTGTGTGTGTAATTTCACTATATTTTGCTGGGGGAATATGTAATGAATTTAAAAAAGAGAAAAACCATAAATGTGCTTACTAAGACAACAGGCTAGCCTATTTGAAACTATACAACACTTATGGATTAGTATTGCTTTTATGAATGAGATTATTACTAACTTTGACTCATACATAATCAGGCAGAAATTTTGCAATTATGTTAATGTCAAATTCACTTACTTTGTGACATTATGAATTAATTGATATACATATATATATATATAATCCTGCCTTTAATGGTGTGCTCACACAATCAAGAACTTGTCATTTATGTAACATCTTGCAGGTTTAATAAAGCACACGCTTGTTGGTTAAAAGACTTTTTCATTTGCAAGTCCTGTCATTCACCTGGGGGGACATGTCTGTAATTGTATTTGGGCCTTGCACACTTTTGCTTCCTCTAGGTTTCCACCTAGTTGTAAATATGATGTCTCTCCCCTTTACAAAAAAAAACTTAATAAAAATAAAATTAAATAAAATAAATAAAAAAAATTACAAAACTTAGAAAATAAAAGGGGGGTTTCAGTTCCTTAAGGAAATGGAAGTATGGTGATGGCAAAAAAAAATCGTGTTCGAGATTAATGCAGATTCTGATTGTACTACACTCAAAACATGAAAAAAAGTCGTTTTTCGAAACGTGTGTGTGTGTGTGTGTGTGTGTGTGTGTGTGTGTGTGTGTGTGTGTGTGTGTGTGTGTGTGTGTGTGTGTGTGTGTGTGTGTGTGTGTGTGTGTGTGTATTTTGTCCGCAAATTCAAACAGAATCAAATAATGTTTCGCATAAAGCCAAGAATTGTAGAGCTCTCAAGATCTGCTGATTTTGGTATAGATCGGTTAAGGGAAAGGGGTAGTTTAGCTTTAACGTTTTATGTTTTACCAAGGGTATTTTATATGGCAAACGATAACAGCCGCAAATTCAAACATAATCAAATAATGTTTTGGATACTGCCTTGAATTGTAGAGTTTTCAAGACGTTTCGTTTTTGGTGAAGATCGGTTAAGGGAAAGGGGTAGTTTACAGGGAACGTTTTATGTTTTAAAAGGGTATTTTATATGGCAAACGATAAGAGCCTCATATTTAAACAGAATCAAATACGTTTTAGCATACAGTCCAGATTTCTTGAGTACTAAAGACCTATTGTTTTTGGTGAAGATCGTTTAAGGGAAAGGGGTAGTTTACCGGCCACGTTGTTTGTTTTTCAAGGGTATTTTGTATGGCAAACGATAACAGCCGCAAATTCAAACAGAAGCATATAATATTTTACATAGAGCCCTGAATTGTAGAGTTCTCAATACATGTCGTTTTTGGTAAAGATCGGTTAAGGGAAATGGGTAGTTTACCTGCAAAGGTTTTTTATAAAGGGTAATTTTTACTACCATGTTCCTTAAGGAAATGGTAGTATGGTGATGGCAAAAAAAATCGTGTTCGAGATTATTGCAGATTCTGATTGTACTACACTCAAAGCATGAAAAAAGTTGTTTTTCGAAAATTGTGTGTGTGTGTGTGTGAGTGAGTGTGTGTGTGTGTGTGTGTGTGTAGATTTCCTTTTAGCAAACGATACAGCCGCAAATTCGAACAGAATCAAATAATTTTTTGCATACTGCTTTGATTTGTAGAGTGATCACGACGTATTGTTTTTGGTGAAGATAGGTTGAGGGAAAGGGGTAGTTTACCGGCAACGTTTTTTTTTATCAAGGGTAATTTTGTTTGCTTGGCAAACGATAACAGCCGCAATTTCAAACAGAATCAAATAATGTTTCGCATGCAGCCCTGAGTTGTAGATTTCTCAAGATCTGTTGATATTGTTAAAGATCGGATAAGAGAAAGGGGTAGTTTACCAGCAACGTTTTATGTTTTAACAAGTGTATTTTATATGGCAAACGATAACAGCCGCAAATTCAAACATAATCAAATAATGTGTTGCATACTACCCTGAATTGTAGAGTTCTCAAGACCTTTCGTTTTTTGTGAAGATCGGTTAAGGGAAAGGGGTAGTTTACCAGCAACGTTTTATGTTTTAAATGGGTATTTTCTATGGCAATCGATAATAGCCGCAAATTCAAACAGAATCAAATACGTCTTTGCATACAGTCCTGATTTCTTCAGTAGTAAAGACCTATTGTTTTTGGTGAAGATCGATTAAGGGAAAGGGGTAGTTTACCGGCCACGTTTTTTGTTTTATCTAGGGTATTTTGTATGGCAAACGATAACAGCCGCAAATTCAAACAGAATCATATAATATTTTGCATACAGCCCTGAATTGTTGAGTTCTCAATACCTGTCGTTTTTGGTGAAGATCGGTTAAGGGAAATGGGTAGTTTACCAGCAACAGTTTTTTATCAAGGGTAATTTTCGTCTATGGTAAACGATAACAGCCGCAAATTCAAACAGAATCAAATGATGTTTTGCATACAGCCCTGTATTGTAGAGTTCTCAATACCTATTGGTGTTTGTGAAGATCGGTTAAGGGAAAGGGGTAGTTTACCAGCAACGTTTTATGTTTTAAAAGGGTATTTTCTATTGCAAACGATAAGAGCCGCAAGTTCAAACAGAATCAAATACGTTTTCGCATACAGCCCTGATTTGCTGAGTACTAAAGACCTATTGTTTTTGGTGAAGATCGGTTAAGTGTAGGGGGTAGTTTACCAGCCACGTTTTTTGTTTTATGAAGGGTATTGCGTATGGCAAACGATAACAGCCGCAAATTCAAACAGAATCATATAATATTTCGCATACAGCCCTGAATTGTAGAGTTCTCAATACCTGTCGTTTTTGGTAAAGATCGGTTAAGGGGAATGGGTAGTTTACCAGCAACGGTTGTTTGTAAAGGGTAATTTTACTTCCATATACCTTAAGGGATGGAAGTATGGTGATGGCAAAAAAAATCGTGTTCGAGATTATTGCAGATTCTGATTCTACTACACTCAAAACATGAAAAAAAGTCGTTTTCCGAAAAGTGTCTGTGTGTGTGTCTGTCTGTCTGTGTGTCTGTCTGTCTGTCTGTAGATTTTTTTTTCTATGGCAAACGATAACTGCCGCAAATTCAAACAGAATCAAATAATTTTTTGCATGCAGTCCTGATTTGAGAGTACTCGCGACCTATTGTTTTTGGTGAAGATCGGTTGAGGGAAAGGGGTAGTTTATCTGCAACGGTTTTTTCTTAGCAAGGGTAATTTTGTTTGTTTGGCAAACGATAACAGCCGCAAATTCAAACAGAATCAAATAATGTTTCGCATACAGACCTGAATTGTAGAGTTCTCACGATCTGTTGATTTTGGTGAAGATCGGTTAAGGGAAAGGGGTAGTTTACCTGTAACGTTTTATGTTTTAACAAGGGTATTTCCTATGGCAAACGATAACAGCCGCAAATTCAAACAGAATCAAAAGATTATTTGCATACAGCCCTAAATTGTAGAGTTCTCAAGACCTATTGTTTTTGGTGAAGTTCGGTTGAGGGAAAGGGGTAGTTTACCTGCAACGTTTTTTTAACAAGGGTTTTTTTTTTGGCAAACGATAACAGCCGCCAATTCAAACAGAATCAAATAATGTTTTGCATACGGCCCTGATTTGGAGAGTTCTCAAGACCTATTGTTTTTGGTGGAGATCGGTTAAGGGAAAGGGGTAGTTTACCAGTAACGTTTTATGTTTTAACAAGGGTATTTCCTATGGCAAACGATAACAGCCGCAAATTCAAACAGAATCAAAAGATTATTTGCATACAGCCCTAAATTGTAGAGTTCTCAAGACCTATTGTTTTTGGTGAAGATCGGTTGAGGGAAAGGGGTAGTTTACCTGCAACGTTTTTTTAACAAGGGTATTTTTTATGGCAAACGATAACAGCCGCAAATTCAAACAGAATCAAATAATGTTTTGCATACAGCCCTGATTTGTAGAGTACTCAAGACCTATTGTTTTTGGTGAAGATCGGTTAAGGGGAAGGGGTAGTTTACCTGCAACGTTTTTTTATCAAGCGTATTTTCTATGGCAAACGATAACAGCCGCAAATTCAAACAGAATCAAATAATTTTTTGCATACGTCCGTGAATTGTAGAGGTCTCAATGACTTTCGATTTTGGTGAAGATCGGTTAAGGGGAAGGGGTAGTTTACCGGCAACCTTTTACGTTTTAACAAGAGTAAAGTACTTGAAAATTTATTTAAACTTTTTGAAACAATGGTAATTGTTAAAAATAAAATAATTTTGTTGCCAGGCAATAAAATTATAATTTTTTCATTTTAATGTAATATAATATTTTTCATTTAATACAGCAATAAAAAGGCAGGTAAGACACAGCCTGGCTGTTTGGCTGAAAATGATTTTAAATATAAATCTTAGAATATGGAAGTCATGTATGGTTCTCCATACCGATATTTTACTTCCATATTCCTTAAGGAATGGAAGTATGGTGATGGCAAAAAAAATCGTGTTCGAGATTATTGCAGATTCTGATTCTACTACACTCAAAACATGAAAAAAAGTCGTTTTCGAAAAGTGTCTGTGTGTGTGTCTGTCTGTCTATCTGTGTGTCTGTCTGTGTGTGTGTCTGTAGATTTTTTTTCTATTGCAAACGATAACTGCCGCAAATTCAAACAGAATCAAATAATTTTTTGCATGCAGCCCTCATTTGCAGAGTACTCGCGACCTGCTGTTTTTGGTGAAGATAGGTTGAGGGAAAGGGGTAGTTTACCAGCAACGGTTTATTTTTAGCAAGGGATATTTTGTTGGTTTGGCAAACGATAACAGCTGCAAATTCAAACAGAACCAAATAATGTTTCGCATACAGCCCTGAATTTTAGAGGTCTCAAGTTGTTTTGATTTTGGTGAAGATCGGTTAAGGGAAAGGGGTAGTTTACCTGTAACGTTTTATGTTTTAACAAGGGTATTTCCTATGGCAAACGATAACAGCCGCAAATTCAAACAGAATCAAAAGATTATTTGCATACTGCCCTAGATTGTAGAGTTCTCAAGACCTATTGTTTTTGGTGAAGTTCGGTTGAGGGAAAGGGGTAGTTTACCAGCAAGGTTTTTTAACAAGAGTATTTTCTATGGCAAACGATAACAGCCGCAAATTCAAACAGAGACAAATAATGTTTTGCATACAGCCCTGATTTGTAGAGTACTCAATATCTGTTGTTTTTGGTGAAGATCGGTTAAGGGAAAGGGGTAGTTTACCTGTAACGTTTTATGTTTTAACAAGGGTATTTCCTATAGCATATGATAACAGCCGCAAATTCAAACAGAATCAAAAGATTATTTGCATACAGCCCTAAATTGTAGAGTTCTCATGATCTATTGTTTTTGGTGAAGATCGGTTAAGGGGAAGGGGTAGTTTACCAGCAACGTTTTTTTATCAAGCGTATTTTCTATGGCAAACGATAACAGCCGCAAATTCAAACAGAATCAAATAATTTTTTGCATACGTCCCTGAATTGTAGAGGCCTCAACGACTTTCGATTTTGGTGAAGATCGGTTAAGGGGAAGGGGTAGTTTGCCGGCAACCTTTTACGTTTTAACAAGAGTAAAGTACTTGAAAATTTATTTAAACTTTTTGAAACAATGGTAATTGTTAAAAGTAAAATAATTTTGTTGCCAGGCAATAAAATTATAATTTTTTAATTTTAATGTAATATAATATTTTTCATTTAATACAGCAATAAAAAGGCAGGTAAGACACAGCCTGGCTGTTTGGCTGAAAATGATTTTAAATATAAATCTTAGAATATGGAAGTCATGTATGGTTCTCCATACCGATATTTTTATATGGCAATCGATAAGAGCCGCAAATTCAAAGAGAATCAAATACGTCTTTGCATACAGTCCTGATTTCTTGAGTACTAAAGACCTGTTGTTTTTGGTGAAGATCGATTAAGGGAAAGGGGTAGTTTACCGGCCACGATTTTTGTTTAATTTAAGGTATTTTGTATGGCAAAAGATAACCGCAAATTCAAACAGGATCATATAATATTTTGCACACCGCTCTGAATTCTAGAGTTCTCAATACCTATCGTTTTTTGTGAAGATCGGTTAAGGGAAAGTGGTAGTTTACGGGCAACGGTCTTTTATCAAGGGTAATTTTTGTCTATGGTAAATGATAACAGCCGCAAATTCAAACAGAATAAAATAATTATTTGCATACTGCCCTGATTTGTAGAGTACTCACGACCTATTGTTTTTGGTGAAGATCGGTTGAGGGAAAGCGGTAGTTTACCCGCAACGTTTTATGTTTTAAGTGGGTATTTTATATGGCAATCGATAAGAGCCGCAAATTCAAAGAGAATCAAATACGTCTTTGCATACAGTCCAGATTTCTTGAGTACTAAAGACCTTTTGTTTTTGGTGAAGATCGATTAAGGGAAAGGGGTAGTTTACCGGCGACGTTTTTTGTTTTATGGCAAACGATAACAGCCGCAAATTCAAACAGAATCATATAATATTTTGCATACCGCCCTGAATTGTAGTGTTCTCAAAACCTGTCGGTTTTTGTGAAGATCGGTTAAGGGAAAGGTGTAGTTTACCAGCAACAGTTTTTTATCAAGGGTAATTTTTGTCTATGGTAAACGATAACAGCCGCAAATTCAAACAGAATCAAATGATGTTTTGCATACAGCCCTGTATTGTAGAGTTCTGAATGCTTATTGGTGTTTGTGAAGATAGGTTAAGGGAAAGGGGTAGTTTACCAGCAACTTTTTTGTTTTAAAGGGGTATTTTCTATGGCAAACGATAAGAGCCGCAAATTCAAACAGAATCAAATACGTTTTTGCATACAGCCCTGATTTGTTGAGTTCTCAATACTTGTCGTTTTTAGTGAAGATCGGTTAAGCGAAAGGGGTAGTTTACCAGCAACGGTTTTTTATCAAGGGTGATTTTACTTCAATGTTCCTTAAGGAAATAGAAGTATGGTGATGGCAAAAGAAATCGTGTTCGAGATTATTGCAGAATATGATTGTACTACAATCAAAACATGAAAAAAAGTCATTTTTCGAAAAGTGACTGTGTGTGTGTCTGTGTGTCTATGTGTCTGTCTGTCTATAGATTTTTTTCTATGGCAAAAGATAACAGCTGCAAATTCAAACAGAATCAAACAATTTTTTGCATACTACTCTGATTTGTTGAGTACTAGCGACGTATTATTTTTGGTAAAGATCGGTTGAGTGAAAGGGGTAGTTTACCAGCAACGGTTATTTTTTAACAAGGGTATTATATATGGCAAACGTTAATAGCCGCAAATTCAGACAGAATCACATAATGTTTCGCATACTGCCATGACTTGTAGAGTTCTCAAGACCTGTTAATCTTGGTAAAGATCGGTTAAGGGAAAGGGATAGTTTACCAGCAACGGTTTTTTATCAAGGGTAATTTTACTTCCATGTTCCTTAAGGAAATGGAAGTATGGTGATGGCAAAAAAAAATCGTGTTCGAGATTATTGTAGAATATGGTTGTACTACACTCAAAACATGAAAAAAAGTCATTTTTCGAAAAGTGTCTGTGTGTGTGTCTGTGTGTCTATGTGTCTGTCTATAGATTATTTTTCTATGGCAAACGATAACAGCCGCAAATTCTAACTGAATCAAATCATTTTTTGCATACAGCCCTGGTTTGTAGAGGACTCACGACCTATTGTTTTTGGTGAAGATCGGTAGAAGGAAAGGGGTAGTTTACCGGCAACGTTTTATGTTTTAACAAGGGTATTTTATATGGCAAACGTTAATAGCCGCAAATTCAAACATAATCAAATAATTTTTGGCATACTACCCTGAATTGTAGAGTTCTCAAGACTTATCGTTTCTGGTGAAGATCGGTTAAGCGGAAGGGGTAGTTTACCAGCAAAGGTTTTTTATCAAGTGTGATTTTACTTCAATGTTCCTTAAGGAAATGGAAGTATGGTGATGGCAAAAAAAAATCGTGTTCGAGATTATTGCAGAATATGATTGTACTACACTCAAAACATGAAAAAAAGTCATTTTTCGAAAAAGTGTCTGTGTGTGTGTCTGTGTGTCTCTGTGTCTGGCTGTCTTAGATTTTTCTTTTTGGCAAAATAAATAACAGCCGCAAATTCAAACAGAATCAAATAATGTTCCGCATACGGCCCTCAATTGTAGAGTTCTCAACATCTATTGATTTTGGTAAAGATCGGTTAAGGGAAAGGGATAGTTTACCTGCAACATTTTATGTTTTAACAAGGGTATTTTGTATGGCAAACGATAACAGCCGCAAATTCAAACAGAATCATATAATATTTTGCATACCGGCCTGAATTGTAGTGTTCTCAATACCTGTCGTTTTTGGTGAAGATCGGTTAAGGGAAAGGGGTAGTTTACCGTCTACGTTTTATGTTTTAAAAGGGTATTTTTTATGGCAAACGATAAGAGCAGCATATTAAAACAGAATCAAATGATTATTTGCATGCAGCCCTAAATTGTAGAGTTCTCAAGACCAATTGATTTTGGTGAAGATCGGTTAAGGGAAGTGGGTAGTTTACCTGCTACGTTTTATGTTTAAAAGGGTATTTTATATGGCAAACGATAAGAGTCGCAAATTCAAACAGAATCAAATGATGTTTTGCATGTAGCCCTGGTTTGTAGAGTACTCAAGACCTATTAATTTTGGTGAAGATCGGTAAGGGAAAGGGGTAGTTTACCAGCAACTTTTTTTTTTTAAACAAGTGTAATTTTTTTCTATGGCAAACGATAACAGCCGCAAATTCAAACAGAATCAACTACTCTTTTGCATACAGCCCTGAATTATAGAGTTCTCAAGACTTATTGGTTTTGGTGAGGATCGGTTATGGGGAAGGGGTAGTTTACCGGCAACGTTTATTTATCGGGGAAATTTTTTTCTATGGCAAACGAAAACAGCTTCAAATTCAAACAGAATCAACTACTCTTTTGCATACAGCCCTGAAATATTGAGTTCTCAAGACCTGTTGATCTTTGTGAAGATCGGATAAGAGAAAGGAGTAGTTTACCGGCAACGGTTTTTTTTTAAACAAGTGTAATTTTTTTCTATGGCAAACGATAACAGCCGCAAATTCAAACTGAATCAACTACTCTTTTGCATACAGCCCTGAATTATAAAGTTCTCAAGACCTATTGGTTTTGGTGAAGATCGGTTAAGGGGAAGGGGTAGTTTACCAGCAACTTTTTTTTAACGGGGGTAATTTTTTTTCTATGGCAATCGATAACAGCCGCTAATTTAAACAGAATACACTACTCTTTTGCATACAGCCCTGAATTGTAGAGTTCTCAAGTCCTTTCGGTGTTGGTGAAGATAGGTTAACGGTAAGGGGTAGTTTACCAGCAACATTTTTATTTTAACAAGGGTAATTTTTTATATGACGATCGATAACTACCGCAAATTCAAACAGAATCAAATGATTATTTGCATACAGCCCTCAATTTTAGAGATCTCAAGACCTATGGTTTTTGGTGAAGATCGGTTAAGGGAAAGGGGTAGTTTACCAGCAACGGTTTTTTATGAAGGGTAATTTTTACATCCATGTTCCTCAAGGAAATGGAAGTATGGTGATGGCAAAAAAAATTGTGTTCGAGATTATTGCAGAATATGATTGTACTACACTCAAAACATGAAAAAAAGTCATTTTTCGAAAAGTGTCTGTGTGTCTGTCTGTGTGTCTGTCTCAAGATTTTTTTCTATGGCAAACGATAACAGCCGCAAATTCAAACAGAATCAAATAATTTTTTGCATACAGCCCTGATTTGTAGAGTACTCACGACCTTTTGTTTTTGGTGAAGATCGATTGAGGGAAAGGGGTAGTTTACCGGCAACGGTTTTTTTTTTTATCAAGGGTAATTTTGTTTGTTTGGCAAATGATAACAGCCGCAAATTCATACAGAATCAAATAATGTTTCGCATACAGCTCTGAATTGTAGGGTTCTCAAGATCTGTTAAGGGAAAGGGGTAGTTTACCGGCAACGTTTTATGTTTTAACAAGGGTATTTTGTATGGCAAACGATAACAACCGCAACCTCAAACATAATCAAATACGTTTTTGCATACAGCCCTGATTTCTTGAGTACTAAAGACCTATTGTTTTTGGTGAAGATCGTTTAAGGGAAAGGGGTAGTTTACCGGCCACGTTTTTTGTTTTATCAAGGGTTATTTGTATGGCAAACGATAACAGCCGCAAATTCAAACAAAATCATATAATATTTTGCATACTGCCCTGAATTGCAGAGTTCTCAAGACCTATCCTTTTTGGTGAAGATCGGTTAAGGGAAAGGGGTAGTTTACCGGCAACGGTTTTTTATCAAGGGAAATTTTTTACTTTTATATGGTAAACGATAACAGCCGCAAATTCAAACAGAATCAAATAAGTTTTTGCATACAGCACTGATTTGTAGAGTACTCAAGACCTATTGTTTTTAGTGAAGATCGGTTAAGGGAAAGGGGTAGTTTACCGGCAACGTTTTGTTTAAACAAGGGTATTTTTTATGGCAAACGATAACAGCCGCAAATTCTAACAGAATCAAATGATTATTTGCATACAGCCCTAAATTGTAGAGTTCTCAAGTCCTGTTGTTTTTGGTAAAGATCGGTTAACGGAAAGGGGTAGTTTACCGGAAAGGTTTTATGTTTTAACAAGGGTATTTTTTCTGTAACGAACGATAACTGCCGTAAATTCAAAGAGAATCAACTAATGTTTTGCATACAGCCCTGAATTGTAGAGTTCTCAAGACCTATTGTTATTGGTGAAGATCGGTTAATGGAAGAGGGTAGTTTACCAGCAACGTTTTATGTTTTATCAAGGGTGTTTTCTATGGTAAACGATAACAGCCGCAAATTCAAACAGAATCAAATAATTGTTTGCATACGAGCCTGAATTGTAGAGTACCCAAGACCTGCCATTGTTGGTGAAGATCGGTATAGGGAAAGGGATAGTTTACCAGCAACGGTTTTTTTTCAAGGGTAATTTTTTTCCATAGTAAACGATAACAGCCGCAAATTCAAACAGAATCAAATGATGTTTTGCATACATCTTTGTATTGCAGAGTTCTCAATACCTTTTGGTGTTGGTGAAGATCGGTTAAGGGAAAGGGGTAGTTTAGCAGCAAAATTTTTTTTTTAACAAGGGTAATTTTTTTATGACGAACGATAACTGCCGTAAATTCAAACAGAATCAACTAGGTTTTTGCATACCTTTTTGAACTAAAGAGAACTCAAGGTCTGTTGATTTTGTTGAAGATCGGTTAAGGGAAGGGGTAGTTTATCAGCAACGTTTTATGTTTTAAAAAGGGTAATTTTTTTATGACGAACGATAACTGCCGAAAATTAAATGAAAATAAAATAATTTTTTGCACTCTATCCCGAGTTGCAGAGAGCTCAAGGTCTATTGATTTTGGTGAAGATCAGTTAAGGGAAAGGGGTAGTTTATCTGCAACATTTTATGTTGTAACAAGAGAAATGTTTCCATGACGAACGATAACTGCCGCACATTCAAACAGAATCAAATATTTTTTTGCATGCTTCCCTGAATTATAGAGGACGGAAGGTCTGTTGATTTTGGAGAAGATCGGTTAAAAGAAAGGGGTAGTTTACCAGAAACATTTTATGATTTAACAAGAGTAAAGTACTTAATTTTTATAAATAAAGTATCCTGATAAGAAGCTCATACCTGATAAGAAGCTCATAATAATCCACTGTAGAAACGTATATGAAATATCTATAAGTGAAGAGGTTAGGTGAACGGGGTGGGGGTAATTTTCTATTATTAAAAATAATAGTTGAAACTGGAGGGTAGAATTTTTTATGTGTACTACGTTATCGGCAACAAAGAAGTAGTTTTTTGTTAAAATTGCTTCCCGGGCTCTTTAGCCGTAGTCCAATGTTTTCTGTAAAACCAGACTTTTCTGCAGTGCCATCGACTGCCATCATCAGTGAAAATCGAGTGCGAAAACTTGAGGTGGTATACGTTTGTGACCACAGTACTGTGGTTAATGCTGAAGCAATAAGTAGAAAGACGTCGTTTCTATGGAAATATTTCATTTCGAATATGATTTTAAATATAAATCTTAGACCATGGAAGTCATGTATGGTTCTCCATACCGATATTTTTTTTCTATGGTAAACGATAACAGCCGCAAATTCAAACAGAATCAAATGATGTTTTGCATACAGCTCTGTATTGTAGAGTTGTCAATACCTATTGGTGTTTGTGAAGATCGGTTTAGGGAAGGGGGTAGTTTACCAGCAATTTTTTATGTTTTAAAAGGGTATTTTCTATGGCTAACGATAAGAGCCGCAAATTCAAACAGAATCAAATACGTTTTTGCATACAGCCCTGATATGTTGAGTACTAAATCCTATTGTTTTTGGTGAAGATCGGTTAAGGGAAAGGGGTAGTTTACCGGCCACGTTTTTTGTTTTATCAAGGGTATGTTGAATGGCAAACAATAACAGCCGCAAATTCAAACACAATCATATAATATTTTGCATACAACCCTGAATTGTAGAGTTCTCAAGACCTGTCGTTTTTGGTGAAGATCGGTAAAGGGAAAGGGTAGTTTACCTGCAACGGTTTTTTATCAAGGGTAATATTTACTTACATGTTCCTTAAGGAAATGGAAGTATGGTGATGGCAAAAAAAAATCGTGTTCGAGATTATTGCAGATTCTGATTCCACTACACTCAAAACATGAAAAAAAGTCGTTTTCCGAAAAGTGTCTGTGTGTGTGTCTGTCTGTGTGTGTGTCTGTAGATTTTTTTTTCTATGGCAAACGATAACTGCCGCAAATGCAAACAGAATCAAATAATTTTTTGCATGCAGCCCTCATTTGCAGAGTACTCGCGACCTATTGTTTTTGGTGAAGATCGGTTGAGGTAAAGGGGTAGTTTACCGGCAACGGTTTTTTTTTAGCAAGGGTAATTTTGTTTGTTTGGCAAACGATAACAGCCGCAAATTCAAACAGAATCAAATAATGTTTCGCATACAGCCCTGAATTGTAGAGTTCTCAAGATCTGTTGATTTTGGTGAAGATCGGTTAAGGGAAAGGGGTAGTTTACCTGTAACGTTTTATGTTTTAACAAGGGTATTTCCTATGGCAAACGATATCAGCCGCAAATTCAAACATAATCAAAAGATTATTTGCATACAGCCCTAAATTGTAGAGTTCTCAAAACCTATTGTTTTTGGTGAAGTTCGGTTGAGGGAAAGGGGTAGTTTACCAGCAACGGTTTTTTATCAAGCGTATTTTCTATGGCAAACGATAACAGCCGAAAATTCAAACAATCAAATAGTTTTTTGCATACGTCCCTAAATTGTAGAGGTCTCAATGACTTTCGATTTTGGTGAAGATCGGTTAAGGGGAAGGGGTAGTTTACCGGCAACTTTTTACGTTTTAACAAGAGTAAAGTACTTGAAAATTTATTTAAACTTTTTGAAACAATGGTAATTGTTAAAAATAAAATAATTTTGTTGCTAGGCAATAAAATTATAATTTTTTCATTTGTAATGTAATATAATATTTTTCATTTAATACAGCAATAAAAAGGCAGGTAAGACACAGCCTGGCTGTTTGGCTGAAAATGATTTTAAATATAAATCTTAGAATATGGAAGTCATGTATGGTTCTCCATACCGAGGTCTCAATGACTTTCGATTTTGGTGAAGATCGGTTAAGGGGAAGGGGTAGTTTACCTGCAACCTTTTACGTTTTAACAAGAGTAAAGTACTTGAAAAATTATTTAAACTTTTTGAAACAATGGTAATTGTTAAAAATAAAATAATTTTATTGCCAGGCAATAAAATTAAAATTTTTTCATTTTAATGTAATATAATATTTTTCATTTAATACGGCAATAAAAAGGCAGGTAAGACACAAACACACACACACACACACACACACAATTCACGTTATTTCTGGCCTCACTCATGTTTATTTTCTTACGTTTGCACGCTTTTTAAATGGAAAGTGCCGAAACCCACACCAACATAACGCGTGCAAGCCGAAAAAATGGACATCAATTTGCTTACTGGCGAAGCTAGTAGTTAATGAATGGGTAGGCAAAAATCTTATCTTAAATTTTTTTTAAGGAATCCCTAAAAGGACTGTGGGTCAAATCGGACGCTGAGGTAGAGTTTGCTGTAACCGAATGGTTCCACAAACAGCCGTAAGAATTTTACTAGCAGGGAATCTACAGGTTAGTGCAACAGTGGAACTCATGTCTTAATGTTATTGGAGACTTCTTTTAAAATCGTTGAATAAAAAATGCTTTACAGCTCTATACGTGTGTCTATTGAACAATCCTTGTATAGTCATACACAATAATACAACTGATTGAACTTCAAATTTTTATACTTGATTAGTTTCTATATATATGTTTAATGTTACAAATAATTCAAATAACAATCTTGATCATCTGTTAGTTCAGCGGAATAACAGTGACACTTTTAATAACCGCATAAAATAAACACTTAGAAACAACACAGGCGCTTTAACTTAACTGTTTGGACCACAGAAGTGAGGCATGCCTCAACGCTCTATGTGTACAGCGCGGGACAATCCCCCCTCTCTACACTTCCCTATCACACCACTACATTGCTTACATACGATGTATACAAAAAACGCTGAGGCAAGTTCAGGTTGCCTCATTCGCTTTAAACGAACTATGTCGAATCTCACCTGTCACCATCTAGCGGTCGCTCAATAAAGCACGTTTCGGTTTAATAAATTTGACAGTCGCAGTAACAATGTATAATCTTTACGTTATGTAGTTCATACGTATTTATAATTTTTATTCTACAAAATTTTTTAGGGTAGGCATTGCCTCAATTGCCTCCATGTAACTTCGCCACTGATATATATGTGTACAACGTTATCGGCAACAAAGAAGTAGTTTTTGTTAAAATTCCTTCCCGGGATATTTGGCCGTAGTCAAATGTTTTCTACAAAACCAGACATTTCGGCAATGCCATCGACTTCCATCATCAGTGAAAATCGAGTGTGATAACGTGAGGTGGTATACGTTAGTGACCACAGTACTGTGGTTAAGGCTGAAGCAGTAAGTAGAAAGAAGTAGTTTCTATGGTAATATTTCATGTCGAAAATGATTTTAAATATAAATCTTAGAATATGGAAGTCATGTATGGTTCTCCATACCGATATTTTGTCTATGGTAAATGATAACAGCCGCAAATTCAAATAGAATCAAATGATGTTTTGCATACAGACCTGTATTGGAGAGTTTACAATACCTATTGGTGTTTGTAAAGATCGGTTAAGGGAAAGGGGTAGTTTACCAGCAACGTTGTTTATTTAAAAATGGTATTTTCTATGGCAAACGATAAGAGCCGCAAATTCAAACAAAATCAAATACGTTTTTGCATACAGCCCTGATTTGTTGAGTACTAAAGACCTATTGTTTTTGGTGAAGATCGGTTAGGGGAAAGGGGTAGTTTACCGGCCACGTTTTTTGTTATATCAAGGTATTTTGTATGGCAAGCGATAACAGCCGCAATTTCAAACAGAATCATATAATATTTTGCATACAACCCTGAATTGTAGCGTTCTCAAGACCTGTAGTTTTTATTGATGATCGTTTAAGGGAAAGGGGTAGTTTACCGGCAACGGTTTTTTATCAAGGGTAATTTTTATTTCCATGTTTCTTAAGGAAATGGAAGTATGGTGATGGCAAAAAAAATCGTGTTCGACATTATTGCAGATTCTGATTGTACTACACTCAAAACATGAAAAAAAGTCGTTTTTCGAAAATTGTGTGTGTGTGTGTGTGTGTGTTTGTGTGCGTGGTGTGTGTGTGAGGTGTGTGTGTGTGTGGTGTGAGTGTTTGTGTGTGTGTGTGTGTGTGTCTGTCTGTCTATGTGTCTGTTTGTCTGTAGATTTTTTTTCTTTGGCAAACGATAACATCCGCAAATTCAAACAGAATCAAATAATTTTTTCCATACAGCCCTGATTTGTAGAGTACTCACGACCTATTGTTTTTTGGTGAAGATCGGTTGACGGAAAGGGGTAGTTTACCTGCAACGGTTTTTTTTATCAACTGTAATTTTGTTTGTTTGGCAAACGATAACAGCCGCAAATTCAAACAGAATCAAATAATGTTTCGCATACAGCCCTGAATTGTAGAGTTCTCAAAATCTTTTGATTTTGGTAAAGATCGGATTAGTGAAAGTGGTAGTTTACCGGCAACGTTTTATGTTTTAACAAGTGTATTTTTTATGGCAAACGATAACAGCCGCAAATTCTAAAATAATCAAATAATGTTTTGCATACTGCCCTGAATTGTAGAGTTCTCAAGACCTTTTGTTTTTGGGGAAGATCGGTTAAGGGAAAGGGGTAGTTTACCAGCAAAGTTTTATGTTTTAAAAGGGTATTTTCTATGGCAATCATAAGAGCCGCAAATTCAAAGAGAATCAAATACGTTTTTGAGTACAGCCCTGATTTCTTGAGTACTAAAGACCTATTGTTTTTTTAGTGAAGATCGTTTAAGGAAAAGGGGTAGTTTACCAGCAAGGTTTTTTTTTATCAAGGGTATTTTGTATGGCAAATGATAACAGCCGCAAATTCAAACAGAATCATATAATATTTTGCAAACAGCCCTGAATTGTAGAGTTCTCAAGACCTGTCGTTTTTGGTGAAGATCGGTTAAGGGGAAAGGGTAGTTTACCAGCAACGGTTTTTTATCAAGGGTAATTTTTTACTACCATGTTCCTTAAGGAAATGGAAGTATGGTGAATGCAAAAAAAATCGTGTTCGAGATTATTGCAGAATATGATTGTACTACACTCAAAACATGAAAAAAAGTCATTTTTCGAAAAGTGTCTGTGTGTGTGTCTGTGTGTCTGTCTGTGTGTGTGTCGGTGTGTCTGTCTATGTGTGTGTCTGTCTGTCTGTAAATTTTTTTTCTATGGCAAACGATAACTGCCGCAAATTCAAACAGAATCAAATAATTTTTTGCATACAGCCCTGATTTGTAGAGTACTCGCGACCTATTATTTGTGGTGAAGATCGGTTGAGGAAAAGGGGTAGTTTACCGGCAACGGATTTTTTTATCAAGGGAAATTTTTTTTTTTGGCAAACGATAACAGCTTCAAATTCAAACAGAAACAAATAATGTTTCACATCCAGCTTTGAATTTTAGAGTTCTCAAAACTTATTGTTTTTGGTGAAGATCGGTTAAGGGAAAGGGGTAGTTTACCAGTAACGTTTTATGTTTTAACAAGGGTATTTCCTATGGCAAACGATAACAGCCGCAAATTCAAACAGAATCAAAAGATTTTATGCATACAGCCCTAAATTGTAACGTTCTCAAGACCTATTGTTTTTGGTGAAGATCGGTTAAGGGAAAGGGGTAGTTTACCAATAACGTTTTTTTAACAAGGGTATTTTCTATGGCAAACGATAACAGCCGCAAGTTCAAACAAAATCAAATAATTTTTTGCATACAGCCCTGATTTGTAGAGTACTCAAGATGTATTGTTTTTGGTGAAGATCGGTTAAGAAAAAGGGGTAGTTTACCTGCAACGGTTTTTTAACAAGGGTAATTTTTTACTTCCATGTTCCTTAAGGAAATGGAAGTATGGTGATGGCAAAAAAAATCGTGTTCGAGATTATTGCAGAATATGATTGTACTACACTTAAAACATGAAAAAAGTCATTTTTCGAAAAGTGTCTGTGTGTGTGTCTGTGTGTCTGTCTGTGTGTGTGTCTGTGTGTCCGTCTGTGTGTGTGTCTGTCTGTAGATTTTTTTTATGGCAAACGATAACAGCCGCAAATTCGAACAGAATCAAATAATGTTTTGCATACAGCCCTGATTTATAGAGTACTCGCGACCTATTGTTTTTGGTGAAGATCGGTTGAGGGAAAGGGGTAGTTTACCAGCAACGGTTTTTTTTTATCAAGGGTAATTTTGTTTGTTTGGCAAACGATAACAGCCGCAAATTCAAACAGAATCAAATAATGTTTCGCATACAGCCCTGAATTGTATAGTTCTCACGATCTGTTGATTTTGGTAAAGATCGGTTAAGGGAAAGGGGTAGTTTACCAGCAACGTTTTATGTTTTAACAAGGGTATTTTATATGGCAAACGATAGCAGCCGCAAATTCAAACACAAGCAAATTATTATTTGCATACAGCCCTACATTGTACAGTTCTCAAGACCTGTTGCTTTTGGTGAAGACCGGATAAGGGGAAGGGGTAGTTTACCAGCTACGTTTTATGTTTTAAAAGGGTATTTCTTATGGCAAACGATAAGAGCCGCAAATTCAAACGGAATCAAATACGTTTTTGCATACAGCCCTGATTTCTTCAGTACTAAAGATCTATTGTTTTTGGTGAAGATCGTTTAAGGGAAAGGGGTAGTTAACCAGCCACGTTTTTTGTTTTATCAAGGGTATTTTGTATGGCAAACGATAACAGCCGCAAATTCAAACAAAATCATACAATATTTTACATACAGGCCTGAATTGTAGAGTTCTCAAGACCTGTCGTTTTTGGTGAAGATCGGTTAAGGGAAAGGGGTAGTTTACCGGCAACGGTTTTTTATCACGGGTAATTTTTTTCTATGGTAAACGATAACAGCCACAAATTCAAACAGAATCAAATGATGTTTTGCACACAGCCCTGTATTGTAGAGTTCTGAATATCTATTGGTGTTGGTGAAGAACGGTTAAGGGAGAGGGGTAGTTTACCTGCAACGTTTTATGTTTTATAAGGGTATTTTCTATGGCAAACGATAAGAGCCGCAAATTCAAACTGAATCAAATACGTTTTCGCATACAGCCCTGTTTTGTTGAGTACTAAAAATTTATTGTTTTTGGTGAAGATCGGTTAAGGGAAAGGGGTAGTTTACCGGACACGTTTTTTGTTTTATCAAGGATATTTTATATGGCAAATGATAACAGCCGCAAATTCAAATAGTATCATATAATATTTTGCATACAGCCCTGAAATGTACAGTTCTCAAGACCTGTTTTTTTGTTGAAGATCGGTTAAGGGAAAGGGGTAGTTTACTTGCAACGTTTTATGTTTTAACAAGGGTGTTTTTTCTATGACGAACGATAACTGCCGTAAATTCAAAGAGAATCAACTAATGTTTGGCATACAGCCCTGAATTGTAGAGTTCTCAAGACCTATTGTTTTTGGTGAAGATCGGTTAATGGAATAGGGTAGTTTACCAGCAACGTTTTATGTTTTATCAAGGGTGTTTTCTATGGCAAACGATAACAGCCGCAAATTCAAATTAAATCAAATAATTGTTTGCATACAGGCCTGAATTGTAGAGTACCTAAGACCTGTCGTGTTTGGTGAAGATCGGTTAAGGGAAAGGGGTAGTTTACCAGCAACGGTTTTTTATCAAGGGTAATTTTTTCTATAGTAAACGATAACAACCGCAAATTCAAACAGAATCAAATGATGTTTTGCATACAGCCCTGTATTGTAGAGTTCTCAATACGTATTGGTGTTGGTGAAGATCGGTTGAGGGAAAGGGGTAGTTTACCAGCAACATTTTATGTTTTAACAAGGTTAATTTTTTATATGACGAACGATAACTGCCGAAAATTCAATGAGAATCAAATAATTTTGTGCACCCCCTGAGTTGCAGAGAGCTCAATGTCTATTGATTTTGGTGAAGATCGGTTAAGGGAAAGGGGTAGTTTACCTGCAACATTTTATGTTGTAACAAGAGAAATGTTTCCCTGACGAACGATAACTGCCGCACATTCAAACAGAATCAAATATTTTTTTGCATGCTTCCCTGAATTGTAGAGGACGGAAGGTCTGTGGATTTTGGAGAAGATCGGTTAAGAGAAAGGGGAAGTTTACCTGAAACATTTTGTGTTTTAACAAGAGTAAAGTACTTTATTTTTATAAATAAAGTATCCTGATAAGAAGCTCATAGTAATCCACTGTAGAAACGTAGATGAAATATCTATAAATTAAGAAGTTAGAAGAACGGGGTGGGGGTAATTTTCTATTATTAAAAATTATAGTTGAAGGTGTAGGGGAGAATTTTTTATATGTGTACTACGTTATCGGCAACAAAGAAGTAGTTTTTTGTTAAAATTGCTTCCCGGGCTCTTTAGCCGTAGTCCAATGTTTTCTGCAAAACCAGACTTTTCGGCAGTGCCATCGACTCCCATCATCGGTGAAAATCGAGTGCGACAACGTGAGGTGGTGGTGGTATACGTTAGTGAGCACAGTACTGTGGTTAATGCTGAAGCAATAAGTAGAAGACGTAGTTTCTATGGAAATATTTCATTTCGAATATGATTTTAAATATAAATCTTAGAACATGGAAGTCATGTATGGTTCTCCATACCGATTTTTACTTCCATGTTCCTTAAGGAAATGGAAGTATGGTGATGGCAAAAAAAATCGTGTCCGAGATTATTGCAGAATATGATTGTACTACACTGAAAACATGAAAAAAAGTCATTTTTCGAAAAGTGTCTGTGTGTGTGTCTGTGTGTCTGTGTGTCTATATGTCTGTCTGTCTGTGTGCCTGTGTGTCTGTCTTTAGATTTTTTTTCTATGGCAACCGATAACAGCCGCAGATTCAAACAGAATAAAATAATATTTTGCATACTGCCCTGATTTGTAGAGTACTCGCGACGTGTTGTTTTTGGTGAAGATCGGTTGAGGGAAAGGGGTAGTTTACCTGCAACGGTTTTTTTTTATCAAGTGTAATTTTGTTTGTTTGGCAAACGATAACAGCCGCAAATTTAAACAGAATCAAAAAATGTTTCGCATACATTCCTGAATTGTAGAGCTATCAAGATCTGTTGATTTTGGTAAAGATCGGTTAAGGGAAAGGGGTAGTTTACCGGCAACGTTTTATGTTTTAACAAGGGTATTTTCTATGGCAAACGATAAAAGCCGCAAATTCAAACATAATCAAATAAGATTTTGCATACAGTCCTGATTTATTGAGTACTAAAGACCTATTGTTTTTGGTGAAGATCGTTTAAGGGAAAGGGGTAGTTTACCGGCCACGTTTTTAGTTTTATCAAGTGTGTTTTGTATGGCAAACGATAACAGCCGCAAATTCAAACAAAATCATATAATATTTTGCATGGAGCCCTGAATTGCGGAGTTCTCAAGACTTGTCGTTTTTGGTGAAGATCGTTTAAGGGAAAGGGGTAGTTTACCAGCTACGTTTCATGTTTTAAAAGGGTATTTTCTATGGCAAACGATAGGAGCCGCAAATTCAAACAGAATCAAATACGTTTTTGCATACAGCCCTGATTTCTTGAGTACTAAAGACCTATTGTTTTTGGTGAAGATCGTTTAAGGGAAAGGGGTAGTTCACCAGCCACATATTTAGTTTTATCAAGGGTATTTTGTATGGCAAACGATAACAGCCGCAAATTCAAACAAAATCATATAATATTTTGCATGCGGCCCTGAATTGCAGAGTTCTCAAGACCTATCGTTTTTGGTGAAGATCGGTTAAGGGAAAGGGGTAGTTTACCGGCCACGGTTTTTTATCAAGGGTAATTTTTTTCTATGGTAAACGATAACAGCCGCAAATTCAAACAGAATCAAATGATGTTTTGCATACAGCCATGTATTGTAGAGTTCTCAAGACATATTGTTTTTGGTGAAGATCGGTTAATGGAATAGGATAGTTTACCAGCAACGTTTTGTTTTATCAAGGGTGTTTTCTATGGCAAACGATAAGAGCCGCAAATTCAAACAGAATCTAATAATTGTTTGCACACAGGCCTGAATTGTAGAGTACTCAAGACCTGTCGTTTTTGGTGAAGATCGGTTTAGGGAAAGGGGTAATTTACCTGCAACGGTTTTTTATCAAGGGTAATTTTTTTCTATGGTAAACGATAACTGCCGCAAATTCAAACAGAATCAAATGATGTTTTGCATACAGCCATGTATTGTAGAGTTCTCAATACCTATTGGTGTTGGTGAAGATCGGTTAAGGGAAAGTGGTAGTTTACCAGCAACATTTTATGTTTTAACAAGGGTAATTTTTTATATGACGAAAGATAACTGCCGTAAATTCAAACAGAATCAACTAGGTTTTTGCATACGTTTTTGAACTAAAGAGGACTCAAAGTCTTTTGATTTTGTTGAAGATCGGTTAAGGGAAGGGGTAGTTTATCAGCAACGTTTTATGTTTTAAAAAGGGTAATTTTTTTTATGACGAACGATAACTGCCGTAAATTCAAAGAGAATCAAATAATGTTTTGCATACAGCCCTGAATTGTAGAGTTCTCAAGACATATTGTTTTTGGTGAAGATCGGTTAATGGAATAGGATAGTTTACCAGCAACGTTTTATGTTTTATCAAGGGTGTTTTCTATGGCAAACGATAAGAGCCGCAAATTCAAACAGAATCTAATAATTGTTTGCACACAGGCCTGAATTGTACAGTACTCAAGACCTGTCGTTTTTGGTGAAGATCGGTTTAGGGAAAGGGGTAATTTACCTGCAACGGTTTTTTATCAAGGGTAATTTTTTTCTATGGTAAACGATAACAGCCGCAAATTCAAACAGAATCAAATGATGTTTTGCATACAGCCATGTATTGTAGAGTTCTCAATACCTATTGGTGTTGGTGAAGATCGGTTAAGGAAAAGGGGTAGTTTACGTGCCACGTTTTATGTTTTAACAAGGGTATTTTTTCTATGACGAAAGATAACTGCCGTAAATTCAAAGAGAATCAAATAATGTTTTGCATACAGCCCTGAATTGTAGAGTTCTCAAGACATATTGTTTTTGGTGAAGATCGGTTAATGGAATAGGATAGTTTACCAGCAACGTTTTATGTTTTATCAAGGGTGTTTTCTATGGCAAACGATAAGAGCCGCAAATTCAAACAGAATCTAATAATTGTTTGCACACAGGCCTGAATTGTAGAGTACTCAAGACCTGTCGTTTTTGGTGAAGATCGGTTTAGGGAAAGGGGTAATTTACCTGCAACGGTTTTTTATCAAGGGTAATTTTTTTCTATGGTAAACGATAACAGCCGCAAATTCAAACAGAATCAAATGATGTTTTGCATACAGCCATGTATTGTAGAGATCTCAATACCTATTGGTGTTGGTGAAGATCGGTTAAGGGAAAGTGGTAGTTTACCAGCAACATTTTATGTTTTAACAAGGGTAATTTTTTATATGACGAAAGATAACTGCCGTAAATTCAAACAGAATCAACTAGGTTTTTGCATACCTTTTTGAACTAAAGAGGACTCAAGGTCTTTTGATTTTGTTGAAGATCGGTTAAGGGAAGGGGTAGTTTATCAGCAACGTTTTATGTTTTAAAAAGGGTAATTTTTTTTATGACGAACGATAACTGCCGAAAATTCAAAGAGAATCAACTAATTTTTTGCACCCTGTCCTGAGTTGCAGAGATCTCAAGGTCTGTCGATTTTGGTGAAGGTCGGTGAAGGGACAGGGGTAGTTTACCTGCAACATTTTATGTTGTAACAAGAGAAATGTTTCCATGACGAACGATAACTGCCGCACAGTCAAACAGAATCAAATATTTTTTTGCATGCATCCCTGAATTGTAGAGGACGGAAGGTCTATTGATGTTGGAGAAGATCGGTCAAGAGAAACGGTTAGTTTACCTGAAACATTTTATGATTTAACAAGAGTAAAGTACTTAATTTTTATAAACAAAGTAGCCTGATAAGAAGCTCATAGTAATCCACTGTAGAAATGTAGATGAAATATCTATAAATGAAGAGGTTAGGAGAACGGGGTGGGGGTAATTTTCTATTATTAAAAATTATAGTTGATGGTGGAGGAGAGAATTTTTGTATATGTGTACTACTTTATATGTGTACTACGTTATCGGCAACAAAGAAGTAGTTTTTTGTTAAAATTCCTTCCCGGGCTGTTTAGCCGTAGTCCAATGTTTTCTGCAAAACCAGACTTTTCGGCAGTCCATCGACTGCCATCATCAGTGAAAATCGAGTGCGAAAACGTCAGGTGGTATACGTTCGTGACCACAGTACCGTGGTTAAGGCTGAAGCAATAAGTAGAAAGAAGTAGTTTCTATGGTAATATTTCATTTCGAATATGATTTTAAATATAAATCTTAGAACATGGAAGTCATGTATGGTTCTCCATACCGATATTTCTATAGTAAACGATAACAGCCGCAAATTCAAACAGAATCAAATGATATTTTGCACACATCCCTGTATTGTAGAGTTCTCAATACCTATTGGTGTTGGTGAAGATCGGTTAAGTGAAAGGGGTTGTTTACCAGCAACATTTTATATTTTAGCATGGGTAATTTTTTATATGACGAACGATAACTGCCGTAAATTCAAACAGAATCAACTAGGTTTTGGCATACCTTTTTGAACTAAAGAGATCTCAAGGTCTGTTGATTTTGTTGAAGATGGGTTATGGGAAGGGGTAGTTTATCAGCAACGTTTTATGTTTTAAAAAGGGTAATTTTTTTATGACGAACGATAACTGCCGAAAATTCAAAGAGAATCCAATAATTTTTTGCACCCTTTCCTGAGTTGCAGAGAGCTCAAGATCTACTCATTTTGTTGAAGATCGGTTAAGGGAAAGGGGTAGTTTACCAGCAACATTTTATGATTTAACAAGAGTAAAGTACTTAATTTTTATAAATAAAGTATCCTGATAAGAAGCTCATAGTAATCCACTGTAGAAACGTAGATGAAATATCTATAAATGAACAGGTTATGTGAACGGGGTGGGGGTAATTTTCTATTATTAAAAATTATAGTTGAATGTGGAGGGAGAATTTTTTATATGTGTACTTCGTTATCGGCAACAAAGAAGTAGTTTTTTGTTAAAATTGCTTCCCGGGCTCTTTAGCCGTAGTCCAATGTTTTCTGCAAAACCAGACTTTTCGGCAGTGCCATCGACTGCCATCATCGGGAAAATCGAGTGCGACAACGTGAGGTGGTATACGTTAGTGACCACAGTACTGTGGTTAATGCTGAAGCAATAAGTAGAATGACGTAGTTTCTATGGAAATATTTCATTTCGAATATGATTTTAAACATAAATCTTAGAACATGGAAGTCATGTATGGTTCTCCATACCTACTTTTTTCAAAATGTGTCTGTGTGTAAAATTTTTCATATGGCGAACGGTAACTGCCACAAATTCAAACATAATCAAATAATTTACTGCATACTTTCCTGAATTGTAGGGGACTCAAGGCCTATTGATTTTGGTGAAGATCAGTTAAGGGGAAGGGGTAGTTTACCTGCAACGTTTTATGTTTTAACAAGAGTAGAGTACTTAACTTTGATAAATAAAGTATCCTGAAAAAAGGTCATAATAATCCATTGTAAAAAGGTAGATGAAATATCTATAAATGAAAAGGGTTGTTGAAGTAGGAGGGGGTAATTTTTTATGTGTTTACTACGTTATCGGCAACAAAGAAGTAGTTTGTTGTTTAAATTCCTTCCCGTGCTGTTTGGCCGTAGCCTAACGTTTTCTGCAAAACCAGACGTTTCGGCAGTGCCATCGATTGCCATCATCAGTGAAAATAGAGTGCGCTAACGTGAGATGGTATACGTTAGTGACCACAATACTGTGGTTTTGGGTTGAAGAAAGAAGTGGAAAGACGTAGTTTTTTATGGAAATATTTCATTTCGAAAGTGATTTTAATATAAATCTTAGAACATGGAAGTCATGTATGGTTCTCCATACCGATATTTTAGTTGTATTGTCAGTAGGGACAGTAGGAATGTCTTCATTTTATCAATCGCAGAATTGGCAGAATTGACAGAATCTTGTGTGAAACTTTTGGAAGAATCAGCTTGTAGTAGTACTGTATCAGGTTCTTTTTCAGTCTCTTCATTATTACGAACAGATGTAAGCTCAGGCCGAAGAAATTTGGCGAAAGCAGCTCCTAATCGTTTATCTTCTTCTATCCTTTCAACTTTTCTTTTTTTATAAGCTGCTTCAGATAATTTTTTTGACATTGTCTGCATATGGAATTAATAAAAATTTTATCAAATTATATTAAATGTGACAAAAGTACATTTTAAAAAATAAATACGAACGAAAAACAAATTAATTAAATATTTTATTCAATTTAAGGTGGAACCTCCACGACGGGTCGTATCAAGTAAAGGTCCTGATTATGTCGTTAGAAGACATAAAACGTAGAAAGAGATTCAAAATATAAATAAATTCTATTTCCTAAAAAAAAAATCACATGACATGAAATCAAGTGATAGTATTATTTTTCAAGACTCCATGATACTTATAAAGGATTTTCTCAACAGTTTTTATGTTTACCTATATATTTTTTTCCATCATTTGATTCCTCATAACGAAATCTATATCTCCCTAGTTTTCCGTAAGGGTTGAGTTAATTATCGAAACTATCGACTACTCTTATAAGAAAGTATAATATTTTGATCAATTTTTCAGAGTTTTGAAAATCTGTTTTCTTTTGATTTTTAATGTTTACCTCATAATTTTTTGAGATTAATCGAAAGCTGGTAACTTAAACTACACGATTCATAATTTATTTTCAGTGCTCAAATTTTTTGATTTTTATAATAATTCAGAGGTTTCACCTTAAGAAATAATTGTTTGAATGCCTTTAAACATCTGATATATTTTACTAGCTATTTGAAAAAAAAAACTGATCGGTTTTTTATGAATCAAAAGGAGGTAATTAAAAAAAAGGGAAACTGCTAGTGATATTTCACCCGTGCTAAAAGCAAGACATTTGTCATTACATCCCGAGAAAAAAACATCATTTTGCTTGGGATAATACACTTTTTTGTTGTGAAAAACGCTTTCCTTGTTTGCAAAATATTACTTCAAGTGCACACATATCTAAGTTATTTATTATTATTTATCACAGCATACTTATTACTTGCATTTATTTGATTAGTAGAAAATTAAAAAAATGGTACTTACTGCTTTGTTTATATCTTCTATTAGTATGTATTGAACATTTATAACTACAAGTGACACTATTCAGTTCATGAACATAATATGTAATTTTCAAACACTTTATAGTACAAGCACTTTTTATTTAAGAGCTTGTGACCGTAAGTTTGAAATAATATAAATCAATACAATTTGGTTAGTTTTCTTAATGTTCTGTCGATGATCAATAACATATTACCATTACGTAAATTAGGTATCACGATTACAGATGTTTGCGTGAGTCGCCATTCTATTTCATCGGCGTTTAAACGAGTCGGTTAGCCATCACATGTCGATAAGGCAGAGTATCATTTATTAAAGTACTACTTTTAGCGCGCAATACAAAATAAAATGATGTATTAGTTTCTTTTTGGCATAATTCTCCTAAATATTGTAACGTTACCAAATATGGTAGTTACATAAAATAAGCTAATATAACGTCAAGTAAGAGAAAAGCATGGAAGTATGTCTAGATAATTAAACCTAAGTGTATAAAAGTGTGTATCTACAAATATATTAATATAAAAAAATCCAACGATGAAGAAGATAATATTAACATAGCAACATCAAATACAAAATGAAGAAGGAAAATGCCATGAGCCAAAACAAAATATCAGTAACCAGACCCAATAGGATCCAACAGTGAGGGGAACCGACAAAATAAGGACCAACACACTCCAACAGCGAGGGAAATAAATAAAGATAGTGACTACAATGAAAATATTGAAGAAGAAGAAAGAAGAAGGACAAGGAAGCGTACCATGAAGAGAGAAGAAGATGGATGGATCATGCAAGGACTCAACATAAACCACGTGTACTAAAGACTATATAAGTGACCAAAAGGAGTGATGATTATCAAATATGAAAAGAAAACCAGTGTCTAACATTTAAGGAACCACAAACAATTACAGTGAGTACTTAACATAGATGTGAAACCTGTGAATAGTTAACTAATTTCAACTGAATAAACCACACAAACAATCCCAGTGATGAAGTTTATAGTGTAAGAAAATATGTTAATTTCATAATGAAACAGCGAGAATTAAAATAGTCAAATAAACACAGACAATGAGTGTGACTAATTTAATAAAGGTTGTGATCAATACAGATAATCATAAGACCACCAGAATAGAATAAAATAGAACAATTATGTTATTGTTCATAGAGAACTGACAACAAATAAAAAACCTTTGTTATGTATCAAACAAAGTGACAGGAATTGAATTCAACCAATGACCAGAAAAATATTGTAATTAATACAAAAAAGATTTGTGTTATTGTTTAAGAAGTAATTGTATAAACATGTGTAACAAAATAATTAAAATATTATAGTAAGATACCATACTGAAGTCATGTTAGTAGTAGAAAAATACTGCATTAAAACATGTGGTACATTGTTACATAACCCCATAGGGAAGACACCTATGAAACAGAAAATCATACATGTTAATATAAATAATTGATCATCAACTATGATATCAATCAAGAATTTGTTATAAATAATAATAAATCCTAAGAGACAATGTATTATATTGCAGCACAATGCAAATAAAACAAAGCAAATATGATGGCACAGAGATAGTAGAGATGGAACAAGTATGCCAATTTAGTTAGACAAAATACAATATCAAAACAAATACCAATGTTAATAAAAGTATTACCAGTAGTGAGATAAATATCTGGTACTACCTTGAGAACAGATTCTGAACATAATAATAACAGTATTGTAACCAAAATATTGTAAACTAACTAACTATGTACATATAACCAGAAGTAAGCTGAACCATTGTATAACTAACTAGCTAAGAAAAATACTGTATCAAAGATTGAACACAAATAGTTAAGGTTGTTACCAGTAGTAAGAGGGAATCCTCATGCTACTTTGAGAACAGACTATGACCATGAAAACAGTCATTTTATATACAAATAATTAAAAACCAAATGACTATAATGAAAGAACCCAGATGTAAACAAACCATGAGGAGCAAGTTATTTATGAAAAATATAACATGTAAACTTGTTTAAAAGTAAATGAAAACATTATCAAGAGTCAGAATAATGTCTAATACTACTTTGAAAACCCAAACCAAGTGTAACAATAACAACTTAGTTATTGTATTAACAAAAATAAATGACTACTATGATATGACACAACATAAACAGACCCATTACTGAAAAATTGAAGGGTTCTGAACTAGCTAAAAGCTAACCATTATGTATAATGAATTAGGTACAATGTGTGTACACTAATTACAATTAGTACATGATATCATTTATATAGAGAAAACCAGAAATAAGGTAACAATTGTATATAAGAGATAGGAGGGGACTAAAACAATGTAAACAGTAGATTAAACACAGTCATATACAAATATTCTAGTGTAAAATTATGTAAATAGACGTTACTAGTATTATTAGATTGCAATATTACTGTTTTAAATAAGAAAAATTAGTTTTAAGCACATTTATAAAAAATCAAATATGGACGCCTAAAGACGCCATAACGAGATATTGTTTAGGGAACAATTATTCCCAAATTTTGAATCAAACCAATTGAGATATGGACTCAGAGTGTTTATTTAAAAAGTGTTTTAATATAAATAAGTAAAATTTGGTGTAATAGACTTATAAATATAAGATACACCACAAATAATTAATAAAATCGTTATAGTGATAGAAGTGATGGACGGAAAATAATCATTCTTAGACTTAAATTAAAGCACAGGATGTCCGCAATTCACTGACATCAACCATTTAACGATAGGACATAGATTAAGAAAGTTATAGTGATTTTAAACTTTTCAATTAAATTTTTGTACCAGTGCTGACGTCACAAAGCCTCAAACTCAAAACTGAATTTGTTAAAAAATTAAATATTTTAAGAAAACAAAGGCTTTTGGGTCGGAGAGTATAGTTTTTTCAACCAATAGAATGAATGAACCTTAGTCAAACGAGCAGGAGACGCTTCGAAGAAGCATCACAGTTCACGATCAGTCTTTCGACGGAGAGGCCACGCCGCTCGCCAACATGAAAAAGTTTTAATTTTGAATTGGTGCGCGGCAGTGACATTAAGTAAACCAACATACATAACCTTAACACTACACCAATATATACGAGTGAAATGTGCGGAGTTATTTATTTAAACAAGTACGATTAGTGTATAATGTCAATCGTACTTGCGAGTGTTGTGAAAGATAAAAAACAGGGAGTACAATTTTTATTTAAATAATATTGAAACAGAAATAATAATTTCGTAAACAAATAATTTTGATACTACGCAAGTCAGAAAAAGCGAAGTATCAAAAACCATGATTGAATTATCAGAATTAAAAGAAATATTAATTCACAATTATTAAAATATTGAAAAAAATATTTTAATTGTTTATCATTATTAAAAAATTATGTTAGAAGCATTTATTACTAAATACGAGTAATAACAATAGTCACTAAATTGACTAAAATTGTTTTCTTGACTTTTCGATGTTTTAAAGTAAACATACGAAAAAATAAATGTAATCCTGATAATAACACATCAATATATTACGAATAATGTGTTTATATTTAGATTAAGAAATAATAAATATTAAGAAATAGTTAACCATTATAACATTACCCGTTATAACATAACCTTAGAATCGTAACGGTAACTTACCAATTTCACTGTTACCAGTCTGTTCTCAAGTAACATCCAAACCAGATGGAAATAATAACAAGAGTTTTTTAATAAATTTTTCTCTTGCAAATAGATAATTTTCAAAGCGAATTATTAAAATAAAGTGATACATTTTAACTGTACAAGCCAACGAGCTTGATAATTGTCAGAAAAGTACTAAAAGTTGCGTGCGCATTCCCGCGTACGATAGTACCATAACTATCAGATATATGGTATTAATTTTCGATTTTCATATTTGTTTGTTTATTCTTAATTATTGTTCATTTTATATCGTTATTAATATTACATCTTGTACCTGGTATCATGCTACCTAAAAGAACCTTACGAATATGGTAATTCACTGATACAAGAGAACATAACCTCTTGAAATTAACTTATTGTACAACTAACAGGTTTACCAGCCTTGAGGCTGAATAGAGTCTTATTTTGAATTTTTATTTGTAATTATTATCTAAAAGGTTGTTAGCCACTGATTGTTCATTGTTCAAGGATTTTATAATATCTCGAATTGTTAATAAACCTCCACTTTTATTACCAGTGAAAAAGAGTATCATTTCAATTCTAAATTAGTTCATTTATTTTTAATCAGTTCTACCAAAGGTGGCGGAAGAGTTTAAATAGATCTAATAATTCAGAATATTATTTAGATATTATTTCATTTATATTGTGTGTGATAACTATATTGAATATTCAACCTGAATATCTATCTGTATGTAAAGTGTATGTATTTCAGCGGAACCGTCACTGAACAGGACTAAAATATCCACGTGTGGTAAGTGAGGGAGGTATATAACAGAGTGCGCGAAACATTTTAAATCAAAAAAGTGGACTATTAATACGCACCCATTAAACAATACAATCACACTAATAACCATAATAGTTATAATTACGACATTTTATAAAAAACAACAGTATCGTAGATACCGGTGCGTATCTGCACTCACACTACTACACCACCATAAATATATATCTACATCTATAAAAGTTATTTTATAGATTGGCGCTCCATCGCGGGGCAGAAGTGAGTGAAGATCCACTAAGAAGAGTTAGAAGATATTATCGTACTATCTACGAATCTATAATAATAATACACATCTATTACAACTCTACTTATCAGTACTTGTAATACATAAAAGATATTTTATAATATTTGTAAATTTTTCCCAACTAAATGTATTGTCATAACACAACTAAGAAAGTATAAATATGATATAAATTATCTATGTACTTTCAAATGAGTTATCGTCAACACTTGAAGTCAGAAAAATAATTTTAAACAAAAATTTTCTTCGCCGAGGCTTGGTGCCATTTGACATTCCCAAAGTTAATTTTTAAAAAATATTTCCAAAAAATTTTTTTTTCTCCTTCGCAACTTGGCGCCCCTCGACTTGTGGCGCCCTAGGCGGCCGCCTAGGTCGCCTATATGGTAGAGCGGTCCCTGGTGTTACCGCTGAGAAGCTAATTTTTGCATGTGTCCATATGTGCGGCTCGTGGTTGTTGTGCTGATTACCACGTAGATTATTATTGATTGTGTTACTACTGCACGATGATGATGCAGATGGTCTTGGCGCTTTCCGTCATTCGTGGTATTTGCTGTTTACGGCCTTATGATGATGATGATTTTATGTCGCGAAGTAGAGCGACATAGTGTCCCCGTGAGTAAATTATTAGCATCTGTCCCTCGTTCGAAATTGTCCGAGGTATCAGGTGTAAACCGACATCTCAGGTATAGAAAAATTCCGTCTTTAACATGTTCCACTTGGACACGTTAAAGGCACCACTTTATTGGTATCTATGTAACATTCTAGCCTACGTAGCGTCACATTTACAGACACCACTTTTTTTACACGTTTTTGCATCAATAACGGCATAGTAGAGGTGCAAACCAGCAGTGCATTTTCCAGAGGTTGCAGCGTAATTTTCCACTCGTTATGGGCATATAACTTAATTGTTTGTTGCTTATTCGTTACAGGTGTAATTAATTCCAGTTCATGTTTCCGTTATTTTTGCACACTTTGCAGTAAACTTTTATACACACGTTGATGTGCATGTCTTCCAGTGGAATTGCCTGATTCGCGATACGTATTTTGTAACTTGCAAATTTCATTAAATAAACATTAATTTAATTATTGTTATTTGTTCATGTCTGAACCAGAGATCACTAATAAACCTAAAATACATACGTACACAGAGACATCTATCCTTTCGTAGTATAAAACAGGTACGGGAGACATAACAAACACGCACGCGCGCGCGCACACAGTTCAGAACAACAGGTCACGGGCTGTTTGCTTTGCATGGTCGTTCACGCTCTTACTACTTACAAATTATTTCTAACTGTTTCTATATCAAGTACATACAAGTACATACAAAAGACCCTGAGTGAATATGAAAATATGTATCGTTGCAAAATGTATATGTATACAAAACAATAGGCCTATACAAAAACTCTTTATACACCATACAAAGTTAACTTTACCATTTCACAATGTCACTTTGATCATGGAGAGTACATTTTTATTAAATGTATAATCCGGATTTAGAGTCTATGCAGCAAATTAAATATAAATTAATTTTTGTTATTTGCCAAAAACAGGTAAACAGTTCAGGAAGTGAAGATACTGAGAGCCTCAGAGTCTGAAACCTGAAACTGTATAATACAAGTCGTTACCGTATATAATAAATAATGGTAACGTAACATGTATTAGACTTATATTAGACTCAATACACAAGTAAATATAATTGCATTCATAATATTATATTAATGGCGGTATTCTGAATAGTGGTACTACACAATAATTACAACGAAATAATTTAAAAGACAGACAGTGCACGACTGCAGCGAGCCTTCAAGGGAAGTTAATATTCAGTTTGTGATCTGTTACCCTTCGATAATGTTCATGAAAATTAGTTCTGTTTTATAAATAAAAACTGTGCATATCCGCTATGCTAGTGAAAAAATCTTTATAATGTTGGTTTCTTATGGAATCCATACCAATGGTTGTAATAATACATCAAACTATACACAGCTACAGTTGGATATAGGCCTACACACAGCTTTTTGTTGAAATAAGATCACGACGCTTATTTCAAAGTGCAATCTCATAAAATAAATAACTACTGTCTTCATGATAATACGAAAACTATTTTTATTGTTTTCGTATTTTGAACTTCATAAATGAGTGGATTTATTAAAAAAAAATAAAGCATTCTTTATCAATGCAAAAAGTTTGAAGCAACATCTTAAAGCTTTACAACCGTAGTATGGAAATAAAATTGTTTTATTTACTGGAGAAATCAAAGAGCATTTTAAAAATCGGGTTATTCACCATTCATAAAAGAAGAAACTTTTAATCGTATCCAAGTTTATGAACTACCGGCAAGAATCGTTTTGCTGAGATCTCCACTGATTTGGTTTATTACCTTTCATGTTATATAAATTTGTAAATACACATTTATTTGTCATTTAAGAATGAAAAATTCTTTCTTTATTTTTCTTATACGTTCATTATACGTATGACGAATTTTAAAGTACACAGGACTAGTCTGAAGTAACCAGTGTAGAATATTAATTCCATATGAAAATTAAAAATATTACCTTCATAATATTAGCTTTCTGTTAAATTTTTAAATAATAAAAACAAATTAAACAGCCTACCCTAATGTTATCCTCGTACGTATTTCTCATATGTAGCCAAGCATGGTACGATGATAGTTTGACCAAAGTCTTGTTGTCATATAAATAAAAAAGGAATTTATGAACGATTTTTAATTTTCTACACTTAAAAATGATGTTTCCTGATCGATCAAGTTAATACACTCCGCAAATTGTTTTCCAAAACGCAGAAATATAATTTAATTTGTTTGACAGTCTAGGATTTTTACTTGTATTTGCACAAATACGAGAAAGTAAGTTATAATAACATAATGACAGAATTTGTTATTCCAGCTTTAAGGTTCTGTCATATCCCGGACTAATTATCGTGGTAGTTCCCGCTTTATTTACGAATATTATGGTATTAATACTTGTGCACATATGAGTGATGCAATATAATGTTCAAGATATTTAACTCCAACTTTGTTAGTGTGTATTTTCATTAGTATTTAACACGTATACTTGAAATGTATCTACCGCTAAATATGTACAATTAGGTTTAAAGTGGATGCATTTTTAATGCGTAATTGATTCCAAATCATCCAATTTAAGAGCTAAAGTTGTGACGTAGATAAAATCAACAGACAAATTAAATAAGCTACGAAATAAAACATTTTCTACACAATAAAACTCTTCCGTTAAATTGCGTTACGTTTGAGAGTATTGCTCATACGGTAGATTGCGTGTAGGCCTACCTATGATTACAAGAAAAATTGAATTATAGGTTTAGTATTATTGAAGATTTCCTTGTCTCGACTACCCCCTTCCTTATCGCTAGTAAAAAACAATAGTAATAAAGACTACTTACTTCGTGCATTAATTCCTGTATTTTATTTTTGAAATATTAGTAAAACAGAAATTAGCGCAGAAATCCAAAAGTTTCTTTAAAGTAATAAAATAGCGAGAAGTGCCCACATAATAAATAAAGTGTTATTATGAACGTAGGATCTGTAAGTCTGTTATCACAAAAAGACTTTATTGAAAAGTGAATAAACGCCAGGCAGTAAGCACATGCAATTTAATGCTGACGCGTAAGCAGGCCACCCGCTGCCGAACACTGACTGAGATTCTGTATAATTTGCCGTTTCCCTATTTCCGTACATAGAAGATGCTTTTCATGCATCTGATATGAATGAATTTATAGCAGCTGCATTCGATTATGCTTATTTACGTTCCGATTATTTACATTTGAAAGGGAGAGAAAGAACAAAATTTAATTATATTTAGCTAAATATAATTTTTTTTAAATTTATTTATTATGTTGCATAGTAAAATTATTGTATCGTAATTATTCTACAAATACAAGGTAAAAACACAAGTTGACACTCAACTTTGTAAACTTTGACAAAAACATGTCCTGAATAAGAAGAGTCTGCAGTGTTAAACGCCCTGACTCACAAAAGAGAGAGTTTTGTATTGAATTGGTTTGAATAAGCCTTTGGTACAGCAACGGAATACAAATCAGTTTGACTTAATGTATTTACGTTGCAAAACTGTGTACAGCCCCAGTGTTGTTATTGCCTGTATAATTTGCATTACACGTGTGTATGTGTTGTACATCCCCTGGTAGGCACAGCATGGAAGCCAGTATACGTACACCAACACATAAAGATACACAATACGACTATTGAACACAGTAACAAACACATTGAACCGTCCGTTGAAATATGTTTCGAAACGTTTATTTACAGACACACTCAACAACTTTCCTTCTCTTCTTCTCTCGTACATTTTGATTTAGATTGTTCACGTTATATCTGACTGGTTTATAAGTTACTGAGTTCGTAGATTAGTAAGTGACTACGCGCGAAGAGTGAATATCTCCCATAAACTCGTTCTGTTATAACGTTCTACTCGTTTAAGAGTCTGACGATATGATTTAGTAAGCGGTCTCCTTTGAGGTAAGTGTCTCGTTCTCTTCTAGTTCGCTTCGATAGATATTTGTTACACCTAAATTATTGTCGCTTGACATATAATCTAAAAACAATAAGGTAAATATTACATAGGTCTAAAGAAACGTCCGTCTGTTACTTCGTAAATACGCACAAGAACACGTTATCTTTATATCTATGAAAAGTGTAAAATGTTGTGTATTAATCTTATGCATTCTCCAATTTCACAGAGTAGCGAAGCAAAATATAAACACGGCTACAAAGCTCATGTTAAATGCACATACTGCAATCCTGCCACGGGCGCAAAGACACCCCGTACAATGCAATAGAGGGCACAAAGCGTGCACAAGCCCGTCGCCCGCCATTATACCCAGGAAACTGTCCGTATAGTGGCATTCAGGGAATGGACACCTAGGGTGTTTCAGATGCTCAGGTTGGATATCAGGTGATGATCTTTGCAGGCCCAGCGTAAACCTCGGTCCAGAAGAGACTGTAGCTTCCGCTTATGGTTTTTTGCCAAGTAGCCCCGCACTGGGATTGAGTAGGTAACGATTAGTGAGGTTGCCTGGGCGACGGGACATTGATTTGCTGCAGAGCAAGGTCTGAGATGATACAAGCGATTGGCAGTTTTGAGGGCTACTTGCTCTAAATGTGTGAGGGCTACTTGCCAGGTGAGACATCTGTCGAGGGGAAGCCCAAGATACTTCACACCAGGAAACATGGCACTTGAATATCGTCTGCGTGTAATCTAGGAGGGAGCCTTCTGAGTCTAGAGAAGACTACAGCTGTGTTCTTGGCCGCGTTAATTGACACCCTCCATTTCTCCGCCCACTAACATAAGCGCCAAGGAGACAGATAACGGTCATTTCAGACTTCGATCTACAGCATACACTGCCGTGTCATCGGCGAACATTGGCAATTGGATTTTAGGCAACTTGGGCACATTTTGACATACACGGAGAAAAGCAGGAGACCAAAGACCCTGCCCTGAGGTACACCAGCAGTATAATGCTATTTAGTTAAGGTATATCACGCTGCCATGTGAAGTAATGCTTAATTGTAGACATATGTCGACGGTTTATAATGTGTTTATGACCCCCCCACATACACTTGATATAATTATGTAATACAAATGCATAAGTAATAAAACTTCATGCTCATGAATACAAAATTATTAATATATAATATAGTAAATAAGTAAATTTAAGTAAATTATGATTAATTGAAGTTAATTATTTCTCGTAATGAATGTCTGTGAGGACCTGAAACCATTGTAGAGAGAGTTTCACGAAAAATTGACCTTACAAGTAACAAGTAACACAATTAATGAATAAATATTAGGCATATGAATCTATATCTGAAGTATAAGTCTTACACGTATTCTGGCACACATGCTAGTATGGTATATACGTTTTAGAAAACAACTTGCACGCGTCAAGTAATGTGTATAGTAAGGAAAGATATTCAGTTTAAATAATAAGTTACTTTTACAGGAAAATGTATTCCTAAAGTTCAGCTCTTACACAATTATTCTGTCACAATCGTATATATAACATTTCTGATGCAGACATTAAAAACAACGTAATATAACCATCGTTTTCTTGAATTATAATGAATAACACAAGAAATTACCTAAGAACACAAGAAAACCCTTAACTGACGAGATGGAGTTCTGTTTGGAGTAAGAGTTTGCGAAATGAAAGCCTAGTAAAGTTTTTAAACGGACTTCACTGAAGAAAAGGATAGAGCCAGCACTTGTAGCACTCAGTAGAGGCACAATGAACGAACCTTCGGGTGTGAGAAACATTTAACCGTACATAATAAAAGATTTTGCAGATAATATTAAAACAAAATACGTCTAAATAAGAAGTAACAAAAAGCCGAAAAAGTAAACAAAATATAGGCCTACAGGCTTTAAGTAGTATTATCTGTAGACACTTTTGCTATAAAAATTCGAAATACTCTTTTAACTTTATTTATCAAAATATAAAATAAACTTGCATTCCTTGTAGGAGATACAGAAAACATTTAAATTGATGTTTACACATCTTCACATACTCTATCTATTGGACTTTGTGGATTTCACTTTTCACTGTATTTTAACAAATTACCTTCAACACCATTATAACAAAAAAATTTAATGAAGAAGGCTGTGACAACAGATCTTAATAATAATCCAGAAAATCTCAAATTAACTGACAAATTAATGACTAAAAATAATACAAATTTTGCAAAAATATGTGTCACGCGTTTCCCACAATCAATTAGCTTAGTATTAACTTCTAAACATACTCTTTTCTTTTGACAACCGAGCTTTCTGCTTGGAGTGATAGTATAACTCATTGGTAGGTCATGTGTTCATTATTGTTATCTCTGAAAATGGTTGATTGTAATTCAGAAACTGGCCTTTTTATTTTCAAGTTCCAGTGATGTTTGACTTTACAAGACACTGTAGTTACCCATTAAGACCGTTGGGGACTTTTTTGCCAGGTAAAATACATTTGTTTAATCTATATAATAGAAAATGACAAAACGGCTTGTCAAACAAAGTGTGTTGTTTGGCGGTTGTTTGGCGACGCGCGTATGTTTCACGTACTGCTGAGTCAGGAAGGAGAGACCACATCCAATACTTCCTAAATGTACATGTAATCTAGGAAGTATTGCCACATCCCAGTTGCTTACAGAAAAACGAGCATGCGTTTTATATTCTTAACCCCTCCCACCGTTTAATGTAGAAATGACCCCGGAAAGAGCGGCTGAAGGTGGTCAGCGAGTTCTGCGAAATGCTTATAGTGATTGGTGCGCGGTGTAGACAGTTTACCGAATGGTTTTATTTAGCGATAGAATATGATTTTTTTAGTGAGAGATGTGAAAGTTTTTAAAGTGTAAACTAGACAAATTATTTAATTTAGCGACTGTTATTACTTGTTGTGTTTAGTGTATACTGGGTATCTGTATTACACAGGAAACTTTACCAATACGAGAGAGAGAGAGAGGTTTGTACTACGTGAAAGTGATCCATTCTGTGGTGTGGCTTTTAATGATTATTCCACTTTTCTAAGATCACAATCCACGCAGTCTCCGTAACAGTAGACAGTAGGCAAATGTCAAGATAATCAGCGGTGAACCGACATCAGTTCAGAAACACAGGTGTCGCTAGTGGAACCAACAAAGTCATATGTGTCAGAATCTAGAAACAAAAATGTAATATCAGAATTGGTGCGACGCTAAACCAGCTGTTGCTGCAAAAAGCACAAAACTCAACCGCTTTAACGAAATAACTTTTCCCTATAATCTAAAGTGGGGCATTACGTTTTCTCCGCGAATGTTTGAAACGCTGATACTTATTTTTTCACGTTAAAGCAGGAATTTGGTATACATGTAGAATTCACGAAAAAAAAACATTTTGATGTCTCAAACAAACGTTTGAAAAGATTAAACTAGGCTAAACCCATATTGTAACATTACATAACCCGTGCTCAGTACTGATAAGAAATAAAGAAGTATTTGTGTAATAATTAGAATAAAAAGTCAGTAGTTACCCCTTTCAAAAGTCAGAAATGAGGTATTAAGTATCATGCTATGAAACTATTTTTACCATAAAACACTGTAGCAAATAAAAACAATGTACTAAGTGTACCATAAAAGTGCGGTGTGTACAAAGTGCAACATAGTATGGTATGTGTAAATGTTTAAAAACTGAAAAAGACATCAATCACAAATAAGTGAAGATGCATTACAATAGTAATAAACTATAAGTTTAATAATAAGTTGTTGTAGTTTTGTGTTGTTAGGCCACAAAGGCAATATCAATGTAACTAAAATATTATTTTTGTTTATGTTTAAAGGATCCAGGGTTATATAAGAAATTAATAATTGCTAATTAGAATAAACTAACGAGATGGTAGAAATTGAAAATAGTGCCCAGAATAATAATACATTTACAGAAGAATAAGTCAGGAATAAACCAAGTTAAAAATCATTAAACTGTAAAATAGAAGTAGCCAAGCTTATGTAAAGTTGTGAAGAAAAACCTTATATAAATTAAATTTAATTATAGTTAAAAATAATAAAGGAATATTTTTCCTAAAAGAAGGGAAGAAATAATAATAATTAATACTAGCCTATTTACTAAAACTGTACCTAGGTTAGCCAATAAAAAATCATCAATTTCTTGGTTACTAAGAATAACTAATCAACAAGAAATAATTGTCAATTGTTAAATGGTATTCCAAGTGACCAGATGAAAAAAAGTAATGTCCAGTGAATTTTAAAAATTTAGTAAATACAATTCGGAAGAACCACCATACTAAATTAATGAAACAAGTCAGCACCAGCCACTACATCTGAGACATCCATGGAACCACAATGATTAATGCCAGAAAACACATGAAAACAGAAAATTCATCTAACCATGTCTTGGCCTAGAAATTCAGAACTGTAACTTTCTTGGGTGAGATCGTCTGCTTTAATAAACTAAAAACTTACACATCACCAACAAGTAACGAACACTAGAAACACATCTTTCAATTTATAAGGAAACATAGTTTGAACATTATAAACTTTATTTATTCAACCAAAAATTGTATAAAAGTAGATTCATCAGAAATCGGCAGCCATCTTTCTTTCTGATCTTCTGTGGGAATACGTAGTCTGCGCTCTGGCGTTTAAAAAACGAACTTGTTGAATCAGATTTTAAGTAAACAAATATTAATTAATGTAAAGTATGATACTAATAAATAAGCATTTCTGACTTTCTTATAGTTCAAAGAACCCTCAAATAACCCTGAGATATATAATTAATTAATTTTGTCTAATAACTGTAATTTAATACATCTGTTGTGTTATATATAAAAAAAAACTTATATCGAAAAATGTTGTGATTTCGAAAAATAATCGATTGTAAAACTCATGATTTGGAGACAATAATTTCCAGAAAATTAAACTAAATTCAAGAAATGAATACCTTTCTTTTAGGTAATTGATTGTGTATTATTTCTGGTAGATAGCCGCTTTTTTACAGGAAAGAGGTCAATAGCAGAGAAGAGGAAGAAAATTAACTCCGACATAAGAACGTATGAAAGACGCCGGACAACATAACCTTTCAGTCGGTTAGAAAGTGCAAAACAGCTGATGCCACGCACAAAAAATCAAACGATTAAATCGTATACAAAGAGAGGAATTATCTCGCTCTCTCTCTTTCTCTCCTACCCATTTTCAAACAACGGCACCGATATAATACCTAATAAAGAAAACTGTGGTCGATATTTTCATAATCACACACTCTCGATTAAAAAAATAAATAACACTATCAGAGTATAAACAGACGTAACAAATCAAGTCTAGACGACGAAGACGCCGGTTAGACGCGGCACGTTACAATATTAACTGTACAGCGGAACAATGGAACAGTGTTATTTGGAGTGATGAGACCAAAATCACCCTGTTTGGTAGTGATGGCATAAAATATGTTAGAAGAAGAATCGGAGATTTGCATCCTGACTGCATTACACCTACAGTAAACACTCAGTTAGTGTCATGATCTGGGATTGTATGACATCAATGGGTGTGGGCAGAATTTGTGTGAGTAATGGGAATATAAATGCCCAAAAATACATGAATGAAATTCTTGAGCCCAAAACTGAAGCCTTCTGCACGTGATCTTTTCCAAGATAATGAAACATTTATACTTCAGCAGGATTCAGCTCCATGGCATGTTGCTGATGTGTGAAAAAAGTAAGGAAGGCGTTGTAAGGCCGTAGTTAACAACAAAGGTTACCCAACAAAGTATTAACTCACAAGGTGAGATTTTTTGTAAATCTTAGTTTTTCTATATGTTTTGCTTTTCTTTTTTATAACTGCTGTTCTAATAAAAATTTATTCATAATCGTTCTTAAACTGCATTTTTCATTAAATCATCTTTCCAATTATATATAATTTTATGGTATTAGTTCAAAAAAGTGGTATTATAAGCCATCAAACCTCAGAAATACACATTTCCAAATGGTTTCAAAATTTTGCCACTAGTGTATATCGACACCCTCAGACGGTATGATAAGCATTCATATTTTAGATAAAAAAAAATAACATAATTTCTTCATCTTAAACCTACATTCACTTATTTTTGATATAGATCATATTAAGCAAAAAAGTCTACTCCGATATGAATTCTTGAACAGTGATAGGTTAACGAACAGACCACAAAACATGTTATCAAAATGTGTTTGACAGATGTGTAGACCTACATTGAATTTTCTCTTGTCCAATAAAATTCCGCTAAGTACACAGGCGCGTGTTTATAATTAATTTTCCAACGAGGTAAGCAGTACGTGCTCAGAGAGCGAATTCACGCGATCCTTTACTTTGAACTTTAAATAACTTCGTTAGAACTGCTGCTAACCCGGTGCGAAAGTATAACCATTCCCTTAACGCACAACAGTTCCCTTGAGCTGATAATGAAATACATTATTATGTATAACTGAAACCTCAATTCAATGTCAGTTTAATATGGTTTATAACAGTCTTTGAAACAGGATAACGGAATCTTAGAATACGTCACCAGCAAAGAATTGTACGCATTAGAGCTTGGTGAGGAATTAACAGTGTAGTTCTACGCGTATGTATGATAAAACGGACGCGCGTCAGCCAAACGAGAACATAAATATTTATGTTTCCAAACTTGTGTGGACTTTCCACTTTACCGCTTCGCCGTTTAAACAAATAACTGGGTCTCTTTGCTAAACTGTCCTTTTGAAACATTCTAGCAGAGCTACCAGCAATACAAATGAGATGATACTTCTTAAAAAACTGTTTAAATTAAACCCGTGTGTTAAATTTTATTAATACACTATTTTGCAAATTATGAACTAACATTGAATAAACAAAATAAACAAATGACCAGGTGTGCACCAAACGTGAACAGGTGACCAACAAACGTGAACAAGTGGGCATGAAAAGTAAACAGGTGGGCAACGAAGGTGAACAGGTGCGGACAAAAAAGTAAAGAGTTGCGGACCAAACGTAAATAGGTGGGAACCGAAAGCAAACAGGCGCGGACCAAACGTCAACAGATGAGTACCAAACGTAAAGAGTTGGGCACCAATCGTGACCAGGTGGGCAATAAACGTGAACAGGTGCGCACGAAACGTAAACAGGTGGGCAACAAATGTGAACAGGTGCGGACCAAACGTAAACAGTTGCGGACGAAACGTAAACAGGTGTTCAGGCTTGTTAACAGTAGTGCTCAGTCTTGTACCACTAGATAAACGTTATCGTTAGCGTAAGCGTTCTTAGGCTAGCATTCTTAGCGTTAGCGTTTTTAGCAATCTTAGGGTCAGCTTTCATAGAGTTAGCATTAACTCTTGCGTTTGCGTTAGCGAAAGCGTTCTTAGAGTTATCGTTCTTGTAAACAGGTGGGAACCAGACGTAAACAGGTGGGAACCGAACGCAAACAGGTGCGGACCAACCGTAAACAAATGGGAACCAAACGTAAACAGGTGGGAACCAAACGTAAACAGTTGGGCACCAACCGCGACCAGGTGTGCACCAAACGTGAACAGGTGGGCACGAAACGTGACCAGGTGGGCGACAAACGTCAACAGGTGCGAACCAAACGTAATCAGGTGGGCAACAAACGTAAACAGGTCCGGACCAAACGTAAACAGTTGCGGACCAAACGTAAACAGTTGCGGACCAAACGTAAACAGTTGCGGACCAAATGTAAACAGGTGTTCAGGCTTGTTAACAGCACGAAACTTGAACAGGTGGACGACAAACGTGAACAGGTGCGCACGAAACGTAAACAGGTGGGCAACAAAGGTGAACAGGTGCGTACCAAACGTAAACAGTTGGGGACGAAACGTAAACAGGTGTTCAGACTTGTTAATAGTAGTGTTCAGTTTTGTTAGCAGTAGTGTTCAGTCTTGTTAACAGTAGTGTTTAGTCGTGTACCACTAGACCAACGTTATCGTTAGAGTAAGCGTTCTTAGGCTAGCATTCTTAGCGTTAGCGTTTTTAGCAATCTTAGGGTCAGCTTTCATAGAGTTAGCATTAACTCTTGCGTTTGCGTTAGCGGAAGCGTTCTTAGCGTTATCGTTCTTGTAAACAGGTGGGAACCAGGCGTAACCAGGTGGGAACCGAACGCAAACAGGTGCGGACCAAACGTAAACAGATGGGAACCAAACGTAAACAGGTGGGAACCAAACGTAAACAGTTGGGCACCAACCGCGACCAGGTGTGCACCAAACGTGAACAGGTGGGCACGAAACGTACCAGGTGGGCGACAAACGTCAACAGGTGCGAACCAAACTTAATCAGGTGGGCAACAAACGTAAACAGGTCCGGACCAAACGTAAACAGTTGCGGACCAAACGTAAACAGTTACGGACCAAATGTAAACAGGTGTTCAGGCTTGTTAACAGCAAGAAACGTGAACAGGTGCGCACGAAACGTAAACAGGTGGGCAACAAAGGTGAACAGGTGCGTACCAAACGTAAACAGTTGGGGACGAAACGTAAACAGGTGTTCAGACTTGTTAATAGTAGTGTTCAGTTTTGTTAACAGTAGCGTTCAGTCTTGTCAACAGTAGTGTTTAGTCTTGTACCACTAGATCAACGTTATCGTTAGAGTAAGCGTTCTTAGTCTAGCATTCTTAGCGTTAGCGTTTTTAGCAATCTTAGGGTCAGCTTTCATAGAGTTAGCATCAACTCTTGCGTTTGCGTTAGCGATAGCGTTCTTATCGTTATCGTTCTTGTAAACAGGTGGGAACCAGACGTAAACAGGTGGGAACCGAACGCAAAACAGGTGCGGACCAAACGTAAACAGATGGAAACCAAACGTAAACAGGTGGGAACCATACGTAAACAGTTGGGCACCAACCGCGACCAGGTGTGCACCAAGCGTGAACAGGTGGGCACGAAACGTGATCAGGTAGGCGACAAACGTCAACAGATGCGAACCAAACGTAATCAGGTGGGCAAAAAATGTGAACAGGTGCGGACCAAGCGCAAACAGTTGAGAACCAAACGTAAACAGGTGTTCAGGCTTGTTAGCAGTAGTGTTCAGTCTTGTTTTCAAAAATCGTAATACCATAGGACTCAATCCAACGTACTTCTATCGCCGGACGAGTTCAGAGATAAAGCACCACTATTCGTCTTCGATTGTAGCAGACAGGACGAGTCGCTCAAGTCTTCATCAGTCGACGTTCGACTGGAATTCGATTCCTTGGAAAATTTTCCCGCTGAAACCAATGCCTTCTGCATGATACTTCACGATTCGATCTACACTCCGCTGTCCAATATTGTGCACAGACCCACTTCATTTCGCCCCCCACCACTACTACCACCATCACCGGGGTAGTTGTCTCCCCCCACCACCACAACCAATAGGAAGTCGATATTTATATACATATTACCGAGTGTTGCATCATCATGTGTCAGTTGAGAGACTGCAGTTGACTGGAAACGTTGTTATTGTTAGTGTGAACGTTGTGAGTGTGTGTTATTAACCAACAACATGGCTTCATCGATCGTTGAATTCGAACAGCAACAGCAGCAGCAATCGCAACCGATACACCGACCGGAACATGTCTTTCGCGTACGCGGAATTCACGATGCGTCGAACAGTGTCGGGTTCGCAAACAGTTTCGTTGCATTGTGTCGGTTTGAGAGTGTCGTCTGTGAGTGTACGGTGCCCGCGATCGCTCACGCCTTCCCGCGGTTCGACACGTACGAGAAAAGAATGAAAATGTTTGTTGAAAAAGAATGGCCGATTGCGATGTGCGTACGAGCCGAAACGCTGGCCGAAGCGGGTTTGTTTTACACGGGACGCAGCGATCGCACCGTTTGCTTTGCTTGCGGTGGAGGCCTACATATGTGGGAAGCCAACGACGATGCGTGGACGCAACACGCCCGCCATCTGCCAGAATGTCATTACCTATTGCTGAAGAAGGGAAAACTTTCGTCGATTCCGTAAGAAACGCGGTGAGTCATAAACGCAAGCGTGAAGAAGAAGAAGAAGAAGAAGAACGTACGTGACCCCTGCGTTCATGCTCGCTCAACGAGGGGTCATTTACTGCGTAGTGTTTATTTTATTCGTTCTCGTACCCACGACATGATGGCCATGTGTTTTTAGAACATCAACAGGTGTGTGGCTCGCACGGATCGAAATCTACCGCTCCGTAATCAGAATGTTTGAATACTACGGAGGGTGAACACGTCTTGCGCTGTGCTTTTTTTTTGTATTCTTGTGCGTAATGGATTCATATTTGTTTGGTGACTGTGTTGTTGTTGTCGGGCACAAACATCGTCGGGCTGAATTCCTACCTTGTTGGCTTCCAGCCGGTAATTTTCTTCATGATGCATTTACAGGAACAGCAACAGGTTGCGGTAAGTCTAAAAGCTTTCTTCTTTAACATAAAATCGTCAACACAGCTGCACAGTGCTGCTAATATTTCATCTTTTACAGTTTGTAACATTATTGTTACAGATATTTTCTAAGTAAAACGCATCACAGAATTATTTTATTAATTACTAAATATTGATGGATATTTTGGTTAAGAGATGATAGAGTTATATTTCCAAAACTGCTGATAGCACCAAAAATATGTAATATGACAGAACTTGTGTGTACGTGTTTAGAGCATTAACAGATATTACATTTAAGTATGAAATTATTGGAATGTATAGAATTTACGAAACATGCATTAAGAAAGTGTTGTAAATTATTCTCAGTAAATGTGCTTCTTGTTTTTAATGGTCATGCGTCAATGCAGAATTTCGAATGTGCAGAAAAGTCTGATCTTCAATTAAAATAAATACACGTTCAATCTACATGTCACCTTGCTGTATTTGAACTAAATACATCAGCAACTAAATAGATTTGAACATGCATGTTAATTATTTCACCCTTCGTTTCACTACAAAGAGGAAATCTCCTTGTAAAGACTGATTTTGACTTGTAACAAAAGCAGTCTACTTGTAAAGACTGATCATCTGCTGTATGTCAAACAATAGCTGTGACAAGGCACTGTTGTCTCACCGGCTTCCCTTTTCACTCCAGAGACACTCTATTTCATTTCTATTGCTCATCTTTTACACAACAACGTTCAAAGTTAAATTTATTATATGCAAATGAAAACAAATTAGACTTAATGCGGCGTTTTTTAATATTCTTTAAGACACATATCTTTTCATATTTATTTGAAAAGAAAGTAAGTATTATATTAACCGTAATTCCATTTGTTATTTTCTTCCAAAGCTTCATAAACGATGTGCAAAAAATTTCGTTATAAGCATTGGCTGCGGCGATCCAGTGTAACAAGTAAGCCTACTACCTATAGGCCTACTAATCGGACGAGAAATTCTAAATCGACACTTTCTTCTAACCCTACAAACTCTTCATCGCAGCTACCACAAACCCTATTCGGCCACTATCGTTTAAGTCTCACCTGTTAAGAAACTCCCCCAGTTCCGCCTTAGTACACAATTTGAATTCATTTAATATTCAACTAAAGTGTACACAATAATTCACGTTCTTTTCCAGGAGTATTAGGTATTTCTAAAATAATTATTAGCCTTTCACAATTTTCTGTACCAGCCAGCTCAAAAACGATGTAAATACACTTATCAAATTAAAAGCGATTTTCATTATTACTAACATAACAGTGGAATATTCAAACTTAACGAGAAGTTGTATTTAGCATAATTTTTAATTACTCTAAAATTAAGGGAAACAGTTTAATAACATCTCTGTTTAACAGTTTACTTTGTTTCACTATTTACGGAAGTTCTTAGTTAATTAAAATATAGAATTTACATTGAAATACGTGTAATTCTGTTTTAAACCCCAATTGTATGATAATGTTAAGTCTTTCGCGGATCACGTGAACCATGTTATTTACTAAAACTCAGCCATTGTTGGTTCTTAAAAACAGTTTCTTCGTTACTACAGATGTTCCGACGGCACAAGTCGTCATCGTCAAAGTATGGATATCCTAAAGATTGGTAACGTTACCACCCTTCGTCTTTGTCTTTGTCTTCGAGTCATCTATACCAAATTTCTATCTGTCACTACTCTGATGGCTTTTAATCTTCTGACTGTGCGAAAAGACTGTTTTTAACAAGCAACCACGGCCGACAAACCCAAAATTTTTAATAAATAAGTTCTTTCTTAATGTTAATTACCTATTGTTTACCAATTGTTTTAACAGCTGGCCAACTTCCTTTCCAAAACTCTATTTTGTTTATCAATGCGGAGTACAATTACATAAAGCTACCTTACACCTTTCAGCTGCTCTAGATATACACGAAGTTTTAAACTTACGAACATATGCGTTCCGAAAACGTGTTCGAAACTTGAATTGCCTGAAAGTCGTATTAATGTAGGCGTAGTATTGTGTAGTATGATCGGTTCTGTGAACTGTAATACACTGTACTGTAGTAAAATCCGATCCTATTCTTGCTTGCTTACATTTACAACATGTGACCACTTTTACTACAAAAAAATATATAAAACAGTAACATGCTAAATTAAACATTTTTGCACATTAGTGAAGTTTATAAGCAGAGCTTGTGAAATAGCCTAAGCACAGCCTTATTACATAAAAAAAAATTAAACGGTTTGCATTCTTTATATTAATAGACTAACATTATGAAAACCACAGTAGCGAGAATAATAACAAATACGTGCACTTGTCTTAACGCTTGTTCACTTCCTCACACCTCAATCAGTGTTCTAAAGTCAGAAGTTGTAGTACGAAACTTGAACGAAGGGTACCAATTTTGAATGTCCGAATGTAGAGGACCTCTATAAGCAGCAACATAATCCCTATTCCGGCAGCTTCAGAAAATTATTATCTGTCTTTAGATCATAAAACTTGAAAATAATGAATGAATAAGAATAGGAGAGTTTCTAATTCATCATTTGAAACCTTCCTTTCTCCAAGCAATATGGCCTCAAAAAGTGGCAAAAATAGTATTCTTGTGTTACCTTTTTAAACTTTAAACGGCTTTGAATTAGTAAATAATTTCTTTTGTCGCAAGTTTCCAGTTTATCACCTACCAGTTATTAAGCTTACTCATGCACACACACACACACACACACACACACACACACACACACACACACACACACACACACCACATTTTACCTATTTATTGAATAAACGTTGATTTATTATTGGTTTTTTAAAACTTAAGACCACTCAATGTTTGCCATTCGCTTCCAATTCTTGGCAGGGGGGGGTCACTCTAAAAAAAAAAATAGGGCCTATGTGGTAAAATTATGGCATACTAAAATGAAAGTTTATTATGAAAATAAACAATTCTTGATGCATTAAAAAAAAGTCAGTTCCCAAATACGTTGAATATTCTTCAGAAAAACGTGTTCTGAAAAATTACCATAAAAGGCATTAATTAGTGGTATTGGATTAGTAGGAAATAACAAAGATTTACTTTATTTAGTGCCTGATTAAAAACTTGTATTTATGTCAAGAGATATTCCGTTACAAATGTCGAATTTCCGATACTGAAATGAGGATAGCTGTCAGCATGTAATATTTATATTGGCCATTTGAAATGGTTTACCTTAATGTTATACTACTGATATAAACGTAATATCATAATTTTAATCTACTGACATTTATTTACATATACTATGAGCCATAAAATATATAAAGTTAGAAAGAAAGTGGTTATTGAATAAGGAAAGCCAAGTAATACAATGCAGAACATATTTATTCATTTCATTTAAAAGTATGCATGTATTAAATACATGAATAAAATATTAAAGGAAATTAAAAATATGTAATAAAATATTTAATTAATTTACTTAATCTAATGTATTCCATTTATATAATATATAATACCTAACACAAACATCTAAACACAAATACGAAAAAGGATTTATAATTCATATGTGTGAGTGTATGTGTGTCTGTGTCTTATTCTGCACCATATTATATTTAGACCCGAACCGAAACACCACTAACCCGAATACCGAAACCGACCTAGGAAACTCTTTATGTAATGAACAACTCTCTCAACAACTGAAAAGGGATACACTCTCTTCCTCCCAGTCCGATCCGTCATTCCTTATTGTATGTTAGAGAAACACGAACTCGTTTCAAAATATGAAAGTCAGTTACAACAGCCGAAGTAAGAGAAGACGTTACATATGTTGGGTTTGACATCGTTCCCTAGTGTCGTCCATTACCACAAGACAAGGTAAACAACGATGAGTCTAGTAGGTAAATTTATTAATGGCTAATATTAGTGGTAAATATCGATGGCTTACTTTCTAAATATAAATTATTATAGTTGAAGGGTCCATTTTAATTGTGCTGTATTAATTGTTAATATGCTTCCTATTTGTAATTTAACATACCCTATCAACTGGAACAGTGTGCTCCAATCAATTAAGAGGACACAGCAAAGTACATGTGATTCCACAAAACTGCGTCTACGTAACATATATTATACATTCTTATTGTTGATTACATTCATTAATTCCAAACGAAACAACATTTCAAATGTTACCCTCATTTCCGAACAATATTGTTCAATGTTTTTGTTTATGATGATGCATACCGGCAAAAAACCACTTTTGTATTTAAAAATACTTTGTAGTAAATTAAAATAATAAAATTTTATTAAAAATTTAATATTAAATTTTATTAAAAAACACTCTGGGTGTGTGCGCGCGCGCGTGATTGTTCTGGTACTACAAATTTGTAATTTATACATATCTATAAATTACAAAATGAAATTGCTATTAAGTATTTGCAATGGTTACAGGTGTCTTTCGCCTTAATATGTGTATAGACAACGCAAAAAATATATAAAGAAGTTCATTCATTAAAAAACACAGATATCTTAGAAAAAGTATATATAAATATATATACAAAATCACAAAAATATATTAATTTCCGAACAAATGCAAATAAACACTAAGAATAATACAATATTTGACCCAAAATGAACAATCCACACACACACATAGCGCGCTCGCGTGCGAGGTTCTCGTATTGTTCTCGTACAACAATAAACTTGCGAAATCAGAAATAAAACAACGTTTAGAATACGTGTACAAAAATGTAGAATAATAATTCATTAGTGAACTTAATAGACCTAAATATTTAGTCAACTAAGAAAGAGCTTTTAATATGGCATTCAGAAGTGTGCCATATGCCAAACACCTTTAATACTTGTTTAAACAAACCGTTTACTTCATTGTTATGACTACATGTTAGTCACCATATATGAGTCATTCTGTCACTGAAACAAGTGTGAACGACTAAGTTCCATCTGTCAAATCAGTTTGAACTGATTCTTAAAGGTTCTCGGAACCGGGTCTTTCATTTAATGTAAAGAACCGACCGTGTTATAAGAGCCGGCACGTCTGTTAATGAACCGCTCCATCATGTCTTTCCACATTTACATATAGCAGATAAGTCGAGAAACAAACAACATTTACTGAAAACCACCATGAATTGACGTCCTAAAACGTCATATGGGAAAACCTCCAAACGCCAAACGTTGTAAAAACCTCTTCAAGGAAGTAAACTCCTCCAAGCGGAACTGACCCAAAATAAGACAATATCTGTAAATGTACACACTATTTTCAATTTAGTACGCTAATACTGAAAAGAATACAATTTCTATGTATAAAATCAATGAAGTAAGTGAAGCATTAACAAAAAATTTGTAAGGAATAAAAGTAAAAACAGCATCCATAAATATCCATAATACTAAAAGCATTATATGCATTAAAACATAATTTTATATACATTAAGACAGAGAAAGCTGACTGGGGTAAAACACGTATCTGTCATACGGAGTCAGATGTAGTCCCTAGAGACGCAACATTTCTGTACATCGCGCCCTTCTCAGGCAGTTAGCCGATTGGAATATACAGGGTGATTCAAAAACGACTTTACAACTTTGAAAGTATACAGAAATTTATGTATGCAGATAACTTACAGAGTCGGTTGAGGTGTCATTTCGAAGCAAAACACATTAACTCACGTAGTCCATTAATACAGAATACACCCACCAGTAGTGCTGTCACCATTTTTGTTGAAAATGGCTACTTTTACTGGTGCAGAACGTGCTTGCTGTGTGTTTTGGTTTCACGATACGCAATCAGCAACTGCAGTTCAACGTAAATTCCGTACGGAGTATGGTAGGGAGCCTCCTACAATTTACTCTTGGCACCAAACCTTCGTTGAGACTGGTTGTTCTGTACGACATGCAAAATCACCAGGACGTCCACATGTTCCTGAAGCTGCTGTGGAACAACTCAGAGAAAGCTTTTCCCGTAGTCCTAAGAAATCAAATAGACGTGCGTCACATGAGACTGGCATTCCACAACCGACTGTTTGGCGCGTATTACGTAAACGCTTGCACTTGAAGCCATACAAACTAACCATGGTTCAACGCATTACAGATGAAGATAAAGTCACTCGCCAGCAATTTTGTGTGGAAATGTTTGATAGAATTGCAGACAACGACACATTCCTAGACAATGTAATTTTTAGTGATGAGTCAACGTTTCACATCAGTGGCAAGGTGAACACCCATAACTGCCGAATACGGGGTAGTGAAAACCCCCATGAAGCCTTGCAGCATATTCGTGATAGCCCTAAAGTCAATGTTTTTTGTGCCCTTAGCAAACAAAAAGTGTACGGCCTGTTCTTCTTCCAGGAGGTAACCATAAATGGTATCGTGTATCTGGATATGCTAGAAATTTTTTTAATTCCTCAGTTAGACGAGGATGACCAAGATGGACGCCTTTACTATCAGCAAGATGGGGAACCACCTCACTACCGCATAGAAGTCCGAGATTTTATTGATACCCGATTCCCAGGTCGGTGGATTGGTCGTCCAGGTCCAATTGCATGGCCACCTCGCTCCCCAGATTTGACACCGGTCGATTTTTTCTTGTGGGGTTTCATTAAAGATCGGGTTTTTGTACCACCCATACCTGCTGATCTTGCTGAGCTGAGACTTCGAATTAACGCCGCGGCTGCAGAAGTGACGCCCGACTTACTGGCTAAAGTCTGGAATGAAATCGACTTCAGGTGGGATATATGCCGCATTACAAATGGTAGCCACATCGAACCACAATGAATGTTGGATGACAAACTTGATGTTTTGCTTTGAAATGACACCTCAACCGACTCTGTAAGTTATCTGAATAAATTTCTGTATGCTTTCAAAGTTGTAAAGTCCTTTTTGAATCACCCTGTAGTAGTTTGTCCCAGCCGGTTATTCAGCTTAATAAAAATTGGCTAATTCCTCAGAATTTGCCTGTAATAACTAACAAAAATAGTAAAACATTACCTAACATTGAATTTTTTTGTTTATATTAATTTACTATACCTTGTCCGACATGAGGCTATGGGCGAGACAGGAAAATGCATTGTTCTTATGGAGAATCCGCTCGCCTATACTCGCTAACTTGAAAATTTTGTAATCGAAAAATAAACTTCAAATTAATCATAAAATATTGTCATACGTTATAAATAATGTTACTTTATGTCTTTGAGATTACTTTAAAAAAATTACAATTACAAATACAACTTTAAAAAAGGAAACATTGCTATACTGAGGGAAACGGAAGTTTTAATTAGTTTAGAAACTCATTACGCTATTACTCGGATGCCATACCTTAAATAAAATTATTTTTTGTGTGCTTAAAGGTCTATGTATCCTTGAGACAATGGTGGTACCAAATTGTATTAACGTATTGACTGAAGCAAAGAAAATTCGGATGTTTTATTTCGGTATTGAAGGCAAAAAGTCGAGGAAGTTTTTTATTATTAAAGATAGCTGCATGGTGTAAGCAAAAGATTTGTTCTCAAAACATCAAAATTATTTTTGGAACCCATCCCAACTTATTACCTCTTTGAATAACGTATATACAGAGCACTTTGTAACACGCCGTATACTCTGACTGCGCTGCTGTGTTCCGGTTGAACTATGTTTACAACTTTAAACAGTACACACACGCGTGCGCGGTTGTGTATACATATGCGTACAGATTACAGTTACGTATGCAAATTTAACAAAAGTGTATAATTAGATGTGGATAGTGAAGACGTAATCGGATAGCTGCATTTTTAAAATTGAAGACAATGTTAAGTCTAAACGTGTTAGCAAATCTTAAAGTATTATGCAAGTTAAATTATTTGACATAACAGCAACGTTCAGAGTAAATATAAAACGTACCCACTAGAGTCACACTGTTACCCAAATGTGAATAGCAAAACTGAATCGCTTCTTCAATGGTATGTCGCTGTACAGTAGAGAGGTTATTGTTTCTCACGCTTATAACATTAAACGTTTTTAATACTTTACTGGATTAACTTTCACTTTGGGCATACGGAAAGGGGGGAATTAAATCTTACAAAATCTTACAGAAAACGGGAAAACGTATTAAAAAACTTTAGGTGTAACAAGTCGGGAAATATATGAAATACACGATTAACCATTAAAATATTGCATTATCTATTTAAAACAAAAAACTTGGTTTATAAATACCTGCCGATTACAGATAAAATCAAGAGCATTTTTAAGCTCCTACTAAATTATTAAATAACTCCTACAATGTAGTTAAGCGTAACGTCCACTGTTGTTATCTTCAAGCAAAATTGTCGTTAGTATTTAGTCTCACACCTTATTTAACATAACACTGTTATAGTGTAGTTTTAGTTGAACGGTTTACGGTGTCAATCTCACCTTCTTACAAAGATGTACCTAATAAATTTACTATTTTTCACGACTACAATAAGATCGTTAACCTGACAGACTTTCAAAAACCACGCTGCCTCGCATTCCAGGCACTGATCAGATGATTTACATAGTGTTAAACTGTCATTTTATTACAGATTGTACAGAGTTATAAAAGAAGGTATTATTTTGCACAGTAGAATATAATATTCAAATATAAACACATATATTCATGTTTAATAAATGTTTAAATTACACTATATTTTCTGTTACTCATTCTTTAGTGATTTCAGCCATTCTCTTACATGACTGTAAGAGAAAAAGGTAATGTTTATCTTAACAAACAAATCTGATCCCATGTAACATATGTATCTAATGACAGAAAAATTATGCTTACCAAACATGTTTCATTAAACGCCGTGAGACTACAATAAATGTTACCTCAAAAAGTGCCAAATAAACATAGAACGTGAATTATGTGAAGACAATAGTATATAAATAACGGCAAATTAAAGAAACGTTCAACTGTCATATTATTAGTGAAATATTAAATTGAAAGGTAAATTAAAAATAACAATTAAACGACTGTAAATTGAGGCATTTGACTAATTAACGAGAAGTGTAGAGAAAACTAACTTCGTTCAGTTAGGAAAAGAAGTTGATCAGGTTACAAGTTTCATATGAAGGAGACCGATGAATGAGGCCGCTAAATGTAATACATTTTTAATATCCTGTAACGAAGTGGCGGCAGCGTCTTCGCGGATTCAGTTCAACCTCACTTTTCTTGTCCCTCTTTGATCGATCCACCGTAATTTGCTCCGACAGCACGAATCCCCTGTCTGACCTCCTTTTCAGTGAGATGATCGTATGTGTTATCCATAAACAAATGTTAAAGTGTATTCAAAGGCATAAGGGAACCTGATCATTTGAAATAGCACTGATTACTATCTTCACCTGGATGCAACTTCATTAGTTGATTTACGTTATGTATGCCAATATGGTCTACGTTACGTGTATTTAACTTTTATTTCAAACATATTATAGCGTGGTTTACTTTACCGCCCACTGAAACGAATTCTGCTCTGGATCGAATGAAAAATATCTAGGAACAGCCCGTACAGTAAAATATAAATAAGTTTAGTTACAAAACTTTTAAACCCCTGAAAATAATACGAGTTTACTGAATAATATGAGGATTCCTGAAAAGAGCCGTGTTCTAAATGAGACAGTTGTCAGCGAGATAATACATTAGGTTTACTTTATATTCACATTGGTCTGATACACACTCTGGTCTTATTCGTGAATTCAAGCTATAGTTTATTGGATTTGATATCCTCAAATAGGTAAAACCAGGTTAAACTTGTATCCTGTTGATAAAGAAACAAGGAATTTTTAAGAAAGGTTGTAGTAATTAACAAAGTCAGTTACTTTGATTAATATAATGTACGCATTACACTGTCTATCTAAACTATCCACCTAAAATAGGAACCTTAAACCTCCTACAGTCATTATGTCAAATTATCGTAGTCTGGATTAAATCAATTAAAATAATTCTGCATTAACGCGATGTTTATAAGCATTCTCTACATAACATGCTCTTGGATCTACATAAATATGATAAACGAAAACAAAAATAAATTACACATAGGCCTACTCGGTCGTAAAATTCGAACAGCGTAATATAGCTGGTATGTCGACAGTGGCACTTATGCATGTAGTTTATAGCCACGGTCACCAACAATACTGAATATCTGATTATCGTTCCTACTATAAACTATAGGCCTATGCTCTGTATCTTACCTCAGACCAGCTAGTGCGCATACAACAACGCATGTAGCACATCAAGCACACGATTGTTCAGGGTGGTCTGAGGTATGAAGCCTCATCAGACTCACACAACTGTATACTTACATAAATAATTGGTTTTATATTTTCCACTGTGGCAGATTATGGCAAAATTAACTTGATGAACTAAATTATGTTCCTATTATGAACGAATTTGGACCTCGGACTAAATCTATGGCCGTGACCAGGGTATATAAAGATAATATCAACAGAGACATCAAAACAACAAACATTTCAGTTGTTATTACTACACTCATATCAACCTAGAATGTCAGTACACAAACCGCATGACACACACGTGCACACCATGTTCTCTACATTTCAACTATCCTAAATATTGGCGTACTTAATTTTAGAAGTGTTATATTTTTATGTGTCAAACTTTAATCCACTTAACCAATAACGTACGCTCTGCCTTACATAAAATCCCCTTTCTTTGTATTTAGTTAATCGGTTTGACTACACAAAGAATTGGAGTCATTAAAATTTTGTGAGATAATCTAATCGCATGGACTAAACCAATCAGTTTGAAAACATCCATTAAAATCGTAAACGTTTTGTGCCGCGTTTTGGAAAACGCGGCGATGTTCCGATCTCTATATTTGATTAATTAAGGTATTTACGTATTTGTCGACGAGAAAGAAGTTGTCCTTTGGGACGTTCAGTTGCACTTTGTCATGCTGCTGCCCCTTGCCCGCCCGACTCGCGCGCGCCCTATCTATGCACGTACGGGTTTTTCAACAGCTGGTTTATTCAGTACGACTTTAGGCTATCAGCGCTTCACATTCTAGTCCCCGGCTGGCAGAGTAGATTGAACAGTTTTCGTCTCCCAGCTTCTTCTATGAATAAGTAGAAAGCTACGTGACCTCCGGTAAGTCCATTAAAATATGTATTTTAATTATTTATAAAAACAAATTTGTTTTATTTAATATTAAAGTGGATGCGTTGAGATATACATTGCAGTGAATCCTTTAGCGCATGGCGAGTTTCAGGTTATAATTTGTTTTATGTATGCTTTATCTCAACCCTGGTTAATTGACTGTAACGTTAAGGATATAATTATGTTTTATATTAATCCAGTAATGCTTCTACTAAATTAACTAAACTAAGATGGGGCGTAAGCCAGTCATTTTCTGATATCTGTATATGTCACGAACTTGTTAAAAGTTGCCAATTCCTGTAAGTGCGTCATGAAAACTTTTGCATAAAGGTTAATTAAAATTATCATCATTATGGAGTGACTATATTTAGACATATTCTATAGTAACATATTTAATGAAGTTATTTTTGAAGTGATTTACCACATTCAATGGGATTCTTGACTTAGGCAATTTTTTCGAGTTTATAAACCGGACAGTCCATGCTATGTCAGTGGGTAAATGTGGTAGTGTGTGTGTTTCATGAACCTATGAGTAATCCCAGATATAATTGTGCAGGGTTTCCGAGGTAGCCGGGAATCTGCCCCGCTCTGGAAGGATGGCCGAACAACTGCCTCCGACGATGTAACTTTAAAACCTTCGTCAGCTGTGTCAGCCGGAAGTATGGACTGGACACCCACTACTGAGCCCTCAACATGCACCCTTCAAACCAGGTGACATTTAACCTTTTTTAACCTAAACCTTGTGGCCGAAGTACTCGGTGAGACTTTCATGAAACGTTCCAGTGTGGACAGTTATTTACGGACAATGGGTGGAATATTTTAATTGTATTTTGTAAGGCTTACGCCTCCTCAATTACTATCATGTATATCTCGTTCTGAGAGTGAAAACTCGGCCGGGGTCACGCACCGCCCGGGTCGAGGGGAGTTCGGTAGATAGAGTTGTATCTCATTCTATTTCTGTTGTAAGCATGTTGGGATGGTTATGTTAACGATGTTGCTCCATGTGGACACGTATTTTATTATTCATTCATGATCTGGGGGTGGTTTTAAACCGTGGTCGACTCCCGTTGGAGACGTCCACTGCAAGCCTGTCTATGTCAGATCTTGCTAGATCCCGTCCAATGCCTGACCCTGCCGGTAGTCAAGTTTTGTAACACTGTGAGCTGACTTAATACTCTTATGACTTATATTCTGTATTACAAACTCTGTTCTACTGTTTAGATAATTTGCACACTTTAAAATTTACCATTGTCACAGATTGTATTTTACCATAGCAAATTTTGTAACCATAGTTGTAATTGCTCCCTATAACAATTAGTTAACCATAAGACTACACAAGATTGATCAATGTCAGTTATGAATACTCATGGTGGTCAAGTTCCAATATTTTTCTATATTCTGTTTGGAAGGTAAAAAGAAACAGAAAATGCAGTTAGGCAACCGGACATCCATGTTGACCTTGTGATGCTACTTTTCATTATCGTAATTGATGGGATTTAATTTGATAATTAAATATCGGCTTGGGATTTGTGCGCTGACCGCGAGGCCTACTGAGAACATTCAGTTAAAACTTATCTTGTTAAAACTTGGGGCATGTCTGCTCCACTCCTGGGATATTTAATTGAAGTTTCGGGGAGGGGGTTTTAGTCACCTATTAATTAAACAGTAAGGGGGTTATGGGTGTTGAACAAGATTATTATATGCGCTGATGACCAGGGTGAACATGTGATGGGTTATTTAAATATAAACGTTGTTGATGTTAATTATATGTGTGTGTTGTTTTGTATAATTGTTACTTGTCATGTTGATTATGCCTGTGTATATTTCTGTATATTTATGCCTTGTTATAAAAAGTGATTACTTGCAGGTCGATACTATGTGCCAATTTTTTAATTGTATTATTCTATAACTACAATTGTTATTTATGTAACATCCCATGATTTTGTTAGTGAATGATGGTTCAACTATTAATAATTATTCAATACTTAGTGCTGTTAATAGTTACTATTCCTTGTTCAACTTTTGGGCAAGGCACATATTAATGAAATTATAGTTAACGGTCAAAAGACTTATTTATCTGGCCTTTAGAAGCTCATAGGTTGTACTGGCCAAGAACAATAAATTGTTGTTATCTTAAGTTCAGTGTTTCATTTGCAAGTCCCATCATACTGGACCCAGCCCAATTTTAGCTTTTCTAGGCTCTCGCCTAGTTCTAAATAACTTGTAACCTCTCTTTCAAAAAAAAAAAAAAAAAAAAAAAAATTAAACAAAATCAATAATAAAAGCATAGAGAGGTTACAAATGGTAGCCGGAGCGTGGTTCATTCTAGGCCTGAACCCTTGGGTCCGTTGGTGTGATGGGGCTTGCAAACTTGGAGATAGTCTGGCAAATAAAATGGCACTTAATAGTTAACATGAAATGTAGAAGCATATATATTTTTTATGAATTAGTGTTAAATGTTTTGAATTGTAAATCTGAGGCCGCCATGGGCACGCGTTGTAGTTGAGTTGTTGTTTTGAAATTGGACATTGCCGGAGATCGCGTGGGGATGGGTTCCCGTATTTAATTTTTGAAAGTAATTGCGCGTGCGATTAGTGGGATGCGGTATGGCCCGACTGGAAGTCGGTATCGTCCGATTGTAATGGTGATAATGTTGTAGTCGAAATGTTGTATATTGTGGTTAGTGTTAGGTGTGTGGATTGTATGTTGGTGTTAGTGTCTGATGTTGTTTCTTCTTGAGTCTGGCGACTGACGGAGAGTTAGTTCCGGAGCGGGGCAGGTTTTCGCAGCGCTAGGAGCCCGGGGGTCTACTCAAAGGAAGGACAGTACTTGAGTTTTTCCGATTCTTGTTAAAATGTTTTTGTAGGTTGTGTTTGTGTTAGGTGTTTAGTGGGAATTTGTTTTATGATTGTTTGTTTTGCATTGTGCAATTCTGGCGGCGGTATGCTATCAGGAGTTGCCCCACCCTCTTACAGGCGTTCTCCAGAAATTTCCGGTGGTGGATGGATTTGATGAGGATCAGCTGTTGGTTTTCTTGGACCTGGTCCTGCAGGTGGCAGATTTCCCGGGGGTGTCCGATGGGGAGGTCTTGTATCTTATATACCCGTATTGCCGGAGTACGTTGGCTGGTCTGGTCACCAAGGCCCTGCGTCGGGGTGACAGTGTTGATGCTTTCCATGCGGAGGTGTTGGACTTCTTCATATCCCGTCGACGACAAGACCAGTTGAAGTTTAAGTTATTCTATCGTCCACAGGCCAACGGAGAGGCATTGGGGGACTTCGTGCATGATGTAAGGAAAGCTGCCCGTATATTAAGACTGGGGTTGCCCGAGACAGAAGTCATACAGGTAATACGAGAGGGTCTGACTCCCCAAGAGAGATCCCGGCTGGTTTTCGCAGAGCCTCCACGTTCTTTTGCAGACCTGGACCGGTGGTGTGCGCATGCCAGGACTGTCCAGGCGAATGACGAGTCCTGGGGAAGAGCTGCTAAAGATGTCCAATACTCCAGTGGTTCATTAGGAAGAGCCAAAGAAGACAAACATGGTGGTTGGAGGAGAACCCAAGAGACAGTCAGAAAAACTGAATATTCCGGAAGTAATGGAGGCTACAAGGGGGTGGCACGTGAGAAAACGGTAACAACAGCTACAGCACAGAAAACAAAGAAACATGAAATTAACAGGGGAAAAAGAAATTATGTTAGGGAACAGATAGCGGCAAGTAGGGAGCCTGTACCAAGGCGTTATCCCTATTCGGAGAAAAAGGAAACTTTAAAGGTTCCAGAGGAAGTACAAGTGCCCAAGAGAGTAGTAGATGAAGAAAAGGAAGCAGAAGTAGAAGAGCGGAATGACTTTGTGGGAACAATACAAGAGGATAAGAGCGCGTCAGTTAATACTGAATTACCGGACTCAAAGAGGACGTCATGGTTGAATCCAGAGGCCGCAGAATTTGTTCCGGTATTTACATCTCGGTTCGTGAGGGATCCAGAGCCTGTAACATCACCATCGCCGGTCGAAATTAATGTAGTCATTGCACATGAACCTGGACAGCTGGATTCCAGGGTGGAAGATGTTGAGGACGTTGTGGTTGCTGAAAGTGGTCAAAGAGTGGAATCGACAGAAGAGTCAGAAGAGCGGTCTGCAGATGCTGCGCAGGTGAGTATAGTTGTAGGTGTTAGGGAGACTGTAGAGTCTGAAGTTGCAGATGGACACAGGGATGTCCGGGCTGCAAGTGTTTCTGAGGTTGTGGATGGACAAGGGGATGTCCATGCCGCAAGTGTAGTAGAAGTAGATGAGGTAGAAGTTGAGGAGAAATTGGGTGGCAGCGTTGTAGAGTTTGTGAGTGAGAGTGAAGTAGTGTGTGAAGATGTGCAGACGCCTTCTGTAAGTAGTGTTGAGGATTCCGAGGAACGGGAGGAAGTTTCAGGTGGACCAGGTGAGCAACTAGCGGAGGACGTGGATGTGCAGTGTTCAGATGGTGGTAGTGGAAGTGATGGCGATGACGTTGGTGATGAACGTGTTGATGAAAATGAGATCAGAGAAGAGGTTAGTCAAGAAGTTCGTGAAGGAGCTGGCGAGGCGTGTGGTGAAGAAGATGGATCAGAGGAGCGACGGGAAGAGGCTGAGGAGGTGCAGTGTCAGGAAGTTGATTTGGATTATGCGGATGAAGAAGGGGAAGTTGTAGAAAAGGAAGAAATTGTAGCAGAGGAGTTAGACGATGAGCATAATCCAAAGCGGAGTGAAAGTAGTGAGGTAAGTTGCTTTGATTCTGATCCCGAAGAAACCAGTCAGTACAGCTCAACACGAGATAATTTCTTAGAGAGTGGTGTCCGAAAGGAGCGAATACCTAAGGTGCGTCATAGAAAGGTAAGAAGCAGAGGTTAACGGGTAGCGGGTAGATGTTCCCCACATTCCCAGTGGTGTTCATCTATTTCAGGGTTGCGCCCCTGCCCACGCGAGCCTTGGTTTCCTCCATTCTTCCTTATTTCCGGAGGTAGCCAGGTCCTTGCCCTCAGTCCTAGCTATTGCCCTTTAATGATCCTTGCCCCATTTCATCTTCCCAATTTTCCTACCACTCCCCTTAGTAAAAAAAAAAAAAAAAAAAAAAAATCTATCAAACGGAGTTAGAGAGAGACTTTTGTGGTCCTCGAGATCGTCAGTTTCCCCTGTGTTAAAGGTTAGATGGAGTGATGGTGTGCTGTTGCTGATTGTTAATAGTTGTTGAGGTTGATGTTGTTCATTATAGGGTCCGAGCCATGCCGCATTCCCCGGTTTTCCTGGTGTTATTTTTTGTTGCGAGAGAAAGTTGTGTAGACGGTGCTGTAGAGAAGTAAAACCCCCTCGAGTTATGGTGTATTTGTTGAGTTGAGATTGGATTAATGTTCGTGTGCCCTAGGTGCGGTCCTCTCTGTCTGGCTAAGCGGGGCCGTCCGCCCTTGTGTAGGGAAGTGGGCCAGCCATATGGCAAGGTTGGAGATGCCTTGTGGGTGCATGTGGCTGGTCGGTCCGAGAGAGGGACGAGAGGTAGTACGATCGCTCACATGCCAAGGTGGGAGATGCCTTGTTTGGTCCTAGGACGAGCATGTGAGTGGGACCGGTGGGAGTAATTGGTGGTCACCGGAGAGGGTGACGTGTTGGGGCGGTCCCGTGGGGTTGGCGTGGCGGAGAGGGTCGCATGGGGATTGGTGGTCTTCCTGAGAGCAAGTGCCTGGCCAACTCACCCACGATGTCCACCGGAGTTTTAATGGGAGTACACTGCAGGGTACCTTCGCGAGTTTGAAGGTAAGGCAACCGGGTTGCCCTTTTGGGGTGGGGGTGTGCCGCGTTTTGGAAAACGCGGCGATGTTCCGATCTCTATATTTGATTAATTAAGGTATTTACGTATTTGTCGACGAGAAAGAAGTTGTCCTTTGGGACGTTCAGTTGCACTTTGTCATGCTGCTGCCCCTTGCCCGCCCGACTCGCGCGCGCCCTATCTATGCACGTACGGGTTTTTCAACAGCTGGTTTATTCAGTACGACTTTAGGCTATCAGCGCTTCACATTCTAGTCCCCGGCTGGCAGAGTAGATTGAACAGTTTTCGTCTCCCAGCTTCTTCTATGAATAAGTAGAAAGCTACGTGACCTCCGGTAAGTCCATTAAAATATGTATTTTAATTATTTATAAAAACAAATTTGTTTTATTTAATATTAAAGTGGATGCGTTGAGATATACATTGCAGTGAATCCTTTAGCGCATGGCGAGTTTCAGGTTATAATTTGTTTTATGTATGCTTTATCTCAACCCTGGTTAATTGACTGTAACGTTAAGGATATAATTATGTTTTATATTAATCCAGTAATGCTTCTACTAAATTAACTAAACTAAGATGGGGCGTAAGCCAGTCATTTTCTGATATCTGTATATGTCACGAACTTGTTAAAAGTTGCCAATTCCTGTAAGTGCGTCATGAAAACTTTTGCATAAAGGTTAATTAAAATTATCATCATTATGGAGTGACTATATTTAGACATATTCTATAGTAACATATTTAATGAAGTTATTTTTGAAGTGATTTACCACATTCAATGGGATTCTTGACTTAGGCAATTTTTTCGAGTTTATAAACCGGACAGTCCATGCTATGTCAGTGGGTAAATGTGGTAGTGTGTGTGTTTCATGAACCTATGAGTAATCCCAGATATAATTGTGCAGGGTTTCCGAGGTAGCCGGGAATCTGCCCCGCTCTGGAAGGATGGCCGAACAACTGCCTCCGACGATGTAACTTTAAAACCTTCGTCAGCTGTGTCAGCCGGAAGTATGGACTGGACACCCACTACTGAGCCCTCAACATGCACCCTTCAAACCAGGTGACATTTAACCTTTTTTAACCTAAACCTTGTGGCCGAAGTACTCGGTGAGACTTTCATGAAACGTTCCAGTGTGGACAGTTATTTACGGACAATGGGTGGAATATTTTAATTGTATTTTGTAAGGCTTACGCCTCCTCAATTACTATCATGTATATCTCGTTCTGAGAGTGAAAACTCGGCCGGGGTCACGCACCGCCCGGGTCGAGGGGAGTTCGGTAGATAGAGTTGTATCTCATTCTATTTCTGTTGTAAGCATGTTGGGATGGTTATGTTAACGATGTTGCTCCATGTGGACACGTATTTTATTATTCATTCATGATCTGGGGGTGGTTTTAAACCGTGGTCGACTCCCGTTGGAGACGTCCACTGCAAGCCTGTCTATGTCAGATCTTGCTAGATCCCGTCCAATGCCTGACCCTGCCGGTAGTCAAGTTTTGTAACACTGTGAGCTGACTTAATACTCTTATGACTTATATTCTGTATTACAAACTCTGTTCTACTGTTTAGATAATTTGCACACTTTAAAATTTACCATTGTCACAGATTGTATTTTACCATAGCAAATTTTGTAACCATAATTGTAATTGCTCCCTATAACAATTAGTTAACCATAAGACTACACAAGATTGATCAATGTCAGTTATGAATACTCATGGTGGTCAAGTTCCAATATTTTTCTATATTCTGTTTGGAAGGTAAAAAGAAACAGAAAATGCAGTTAGGCAACCGGACATCCATGTTGACCTTGTGATGCTACTTTTCATTATCGTAATTGATGGGATTTAATTTGATAATTAAATATCGGCTTGGGATTTGTGCGCTGGCCGCGAGGCCTACTGAGAACATTCAGTTAAAACTTATCTTGTTAAAACTTGGGGCATGTCTGCTCCACTCCTGGGATATTTAATTGAAGTTTCGGGGAGGGGGTTTTAGTCACCTATTAATTAAACAGTAAGGGGGTTATGGGTGTTGAACAAGATTATTATATGCGCTGATGACCAGGGTGAACATGTGATGGGTTATTTAAATATAAACGTTGTTGATGTTAATTATATGTGTGTGTTGTTTTGTATAATTGTTACTTGTCATGTTGATTATGCCTGTGTATATTTCTGTATATTTATGCCTTGTTATAAAAAGTGATTACTTGCAGGTCGATACTATGTGCCAATTTTTTAATTGTATTATTCTATAACTACAATTGTTATTTATGTAACATCCCATGATTTTGTTAGTGAATGATGGTTCAACTATTAATAATTATTCAATACTTAGTGCTGTTAATAGTTACTATTCCTTGTTCAACTTTTGGGCAAGGCACATATTAATGAAATTATAGTTAACGGTCAAAAGACTTATTTATCTGGCCTTTAGAAGCTCATAGGTTGTACTGGCCAAGAACAATAAATTGTTGTTATCTTAAGTTCAGTGTTTCATTTGCAAGTCCCATCATACTGGACCCAGCCCAATTTTAGCTTTTCTAGGCTCTCGCCTAGTTCTAAATAACTTGTAACCTCTCTTTCAAAAAAAAAAGAAAAGGAAACAAAATCAATACTAAAAGCATAGAGAGGTTACAGTTTATTGACCACCAAATCTCTGCTTCAGGTTCTCCACAGTTTTCTGTATACGTCAACATAATCCCACAGTGTGTTTACTTGTAATGAAAAGTTTTTAGCATTGAATTAAATTAAAGTAATAAATGTTTTCGTTTAAATTAAAACTTTTAAGCTTCCTTTCTAATTAAGCGGACACCGTAATTACAGTAGAATGTTTTAAATCCTTCATTTTCAACTACAATTAGTAATTAACTCGAATTAATCTCTCACCGAACACTTGCGTCTCACGTCATTTGATCAGAGTTGTTTGTTTTAGACTACTTATAATTTTGCTTGTCTGATAAAACCAATTTGTATTTCTCTTACTAAGGAAACACGTCTCATTCCCATTAAACATGTTTAGTGTACTAAGTCATAGAGCAACAAAAGATGTATTGTTTCTGTTCAACTCCAGTAGTCCATACGTGACTTTGCATCAGGCATCACGATGCCCAACTCCTGTTATAAATGGTTGTTTTCAACTAATTTTTCTTATATCCGTTTCCTTCAGAAGATCAGTTTCTTGATTTCGTGGTACTTCATACCTTATAGTTATCTCAAAATTCTGCCCTCAAGTCTTACAAAGGTTTTTCATTCTACCTTCACTGTCCACAGTTTTATAGATGTAAAGAACGAATATTCAAGTGATCAAAACAGACAAACGTTCACTGTACATAACACTCTTCCACGAAACCAGACAAATCCGCAAGTTAGAAAAAAATGTCCCAGTTTTAATCACAGCAGTTGTAATCTTAGACACACTTTTCCTGTCATGGAAAGTTTAACAAATTAGTTATACGATAGAGAATTCAAATGTAATGTAATGTTTGTGTTTGATCGGCAGTTCAGTATTAATTAGATTAGAAAAATCTGTTCCTCTATGCTTGTGCTATATTCTTGAGGTATATTGTAGCGTGACAGATAATCCACTAATAATTAATTCAGATAAGATCATAAAAATAATTAAATTACATATACTCAAAGAATGTCAAATGAAATTCAATTACACTTCAAAGGAAAACACCACTATAAAAGAAAAACACCACCAGGAGATTAGGAGCAGGTGATAAACAAAATACCCCAAACACAAGAAGAAAGAAGAGTAGAGTTAGTATCAGGTGATAAAGAAGATACTCCAAACCCAAGAAGGAAGAAGAAATTTAGAAACAGATAATAAGGAAGATACCCCGAACCAACCATCGGGCAAAATAAAACAAAGTACCTTGGTTTAACCAAGAAGAAACACAAGAAGAAAAGGAAGATATAGGATGGAAGAACCACAATAAAAACCTATTATTAACTACCATTAACCCCAAACCATATGTTAATACCATTAAAGAAAGTATAACACCCCAAAACCTTATGAAATTGTAAATAATTATAGACAAAAGTATTGCGTAGTATGATAAGAAGTGCACCAACTAAAGTTATTATATGGTAAAAAATAAACAAATCTTCACAGTCCATTATGACTAAATGTCTGGTCTGAGAATAATAAAACTCAAATATAAGTCAGAACCAACAGTGAATGTGTACCAGTGGAAGTGTTTTTAAATGTAATAAACTTCAAGTTGTAGTGTAACTATAACTTAAACAAGGTGCTATAAAATAACTTTTATATTTTATAATTAACAGGTAATGAAATATTAAAATGAAAAATATTTCCTATATTTCATAAATAAGGTCACTTTGTTATCTCAAGACATTCATGGTAATGCCAATAATAAAGAAAGTATGTGGGGAAATGTTTACTGTACAAGGGGATTTTAGATAATAATACAATATAATCAGAAAGGACTGAAAATAGATTAAGTTTTAATAGAGTTAAGAAATTAAATGGCTAATAATGTTCAAAGCCATGAACTCCATTTTAAAAAGAGTTCCTATACAATAAGGTTTATATTTAGAGTAAGATGTTTTAGTTATATAACAGCATGCCTACAAATTAAAATGTTTAGGTATGGAAGCTGCATTAATGTATGAAATGTTTTAAAATGTATGTTCAAAATAGTTCCAGCAAACATTTGACACAACAAAACTTTGAAGACTGCTAACTAATGTCAAATATTATTTTTTGTAACTGTAGCATGAATTAGATGATACACATATCAATATTTATGTAAACAATTTTATTTCATGTTATGTTAACTTTTAAAGGTCAGAGGAGGAGTAGAATTAACTTTATTTGAAAAGACCATATAAGTAAAATACTAAACTCTAGGCCAAATAATGAATTCACAAAAATGAATATAAACCAGTTAATTCACCAATGAACCATGTAAACTAACAAGATTTATGTAAGGTGGATCAATACCTAACTACTGTAAATGATCCTATGATTTAAAAGAGTAATATAGAAAAATGTCTTAAATTATTAAAATTTTCGAAATGTTAAAAAATAACTATTTCAGAGGAGAAATAGTAAATTAATAAATTATCACTAAAAGACAGTTCAAATGTTAAATTTATAAGAAATTAAGGAAAGCGAAAGATTTGTGACCATCTGAAATGTATTATAATTATATTTAGAACACCTAAAATGGCAGGAATGGTGTACAAGAACGGAAACAGGTTTTTGGACCTAGATTTCCAAAAAGACAGAAATATGGTAATTTTAACAAAAATCTCAACAAATATGGACTATGACATATCAAATTAAACAGAATGAGATAAATAAACCAATTATGTGGTTAATAGTTCATGAAAGCGAACAATAAACTAAAAATATTCCATATATAATGTACCATATAATTATGTACATAGGAAATGAAAATTATTTCAACAATACTTTTCCAATATTAACTTGGCAAGATATTTCCTAAGACGAAGGAAGTAAGTTAGTTCTTTGTTAACATTCATCGAGAACGGTTGATGCGGAATCGCGTTCTAAAACCGTATAACGGAGTGTAATGGAGTAAAGGTTGAATATTAAGTGAAAACGAGAGTTACCTAATTTGACACTTTTTGACTTTATATCAGTGAAATACTATACTACAATAGTGAAAACAAACAATACACTACACAATACCAGTGAATTAAACCGTTAAAACAACCTAACATAAATAATTCACTCCGTAACAACTTTTCGATTTCTCATCATAACCAGCAAACACAGAATACATATAAAATAAGACAATTAACACCAGTGAACACTGAACACTTATCCAGGATACCTCGAACAACATAATAGTCAGTATACACTATTACGGAGATCCATAAAACAGTTTTAAAGGTGAATTTATTGTTAGAATTTCCAAAGACCATTTATGCGTTAACCTCATCAATTCAGCTAGCCGCCATTGTGAATTTCCCGTGATGCAAATTACCAACCAGCACGAGAACATCTAGACACCTATTGGGTATAAATTGTATACTACAAAACATTATATTAACAGATTGTCATTTTTACTTATTAAGACTTATATTTTTGTACATATTATACTTTCTAGGCCTACCCTTCTCTGACTATAAATATAATCGTTATAAGAACCTTTTTTCAATATTTTATATAAAAATAACCTGTAATCGCAAATCGATATCCCTGTGAAAGAGTCGACTATTTGCTCAGCATCGATTTTAAATCGATTTTAAAGAACTATTATTAATAAATCAAATTATTTCAATGATCTGGACATTATAATTATTTCACATCTTAAATTAAGAATTTAATTAACTACAGGACTTACTGGAAGACGATAAATCTTGACGGAAAGAGATATACTGGAGCAGCGCTGAAAATCACTAATCGATTACAGCAAGAAGATAATCTGATTAACTCCAGATTTAGTTAAGATCTACCAGAAGTGTAAAATTAACCATAATAAACTCACAAAATTTTAAAATTTTAAACAAAACACTGAACCAGGATTATTTTTAAACTACAACCACAACCAAACATAAAATTTTTTTTGAACAAATTTTTTTTTAAATAAAATTTTTTTTTTATCTTTTCTTTGAACATACACAAAGAAATTATTTATTTGTAACCAGTGCAATCAGGTCAAGAGCGTTACAATATAAACGTTTTTTATTAAAGATTATATTTAAAATGACAACCATTTGAAATTCAATTCCATCTTTTTTGTTTACAAATGTATCGTAAATTTTACAAGAAAAATGCATAATTAAAAAAATATCTAAATCAGTTGCAATCTGGTTAAAATATTTGATTCTGTAACAAATGTGTGAGATGTGAGAGGTGACAGTTCACTTCACTATGGAATCGGGTCACGTTTTACTGTAAGCTTTACTCGCTATGATAATCTTCTCTAAAACAATCGTTCATTTAAAACTGTTTTACCCACTTGTAACTTCGTGATAAACCACTGAATTATGTCTGCATTTACTTTACAGCACCAGCAAAATACTGTATTGTAAACATTCGTTGCAGCTAGCGGTGCTCATCACAACTAGGTAGACAGCTAGGGAAGTTTCTGTACCACGTGACAGGTATCCATCATAGTGACAAATTGACATGTTTACCGGTACAGTGGCGTTCACACACACACACACACACGCGCGCTTTTTTCATGTTAACAATACCTTTTCATACTCTCTTAACAGTCATATTGTTTCATTAAAACTATGTTTTATTTGGAGTTATTATTATTTTATTAGTATTACTACGAGTAATTTTGATAGTTGTAATTTTGTAATTGGGTTGTTTTCATTATTGTAGCTGTAACAATATTAATAGTAATATTACACTAGTTGTGAAATTGATGGTAACAAATTGCAAGTGTTCTGATCAGTAAATTTAAAAAGTTGCGGACGATACTGCATCTCCTAACATAACTGATTTTTGCATTGGAGGAGTAATAGTCTCGAATTGAAAACAGTAATACCAACAGCATAATAATAATAATAATAATAATAGTAATAATAATAATAATAATAATAATAATAATAATAATAATAATAGTGTTTTAAGTATTATACAGTATAGTAAAGTATACGAGACATGCTGCTGTGATTACAATTGTCAGAGATGCAGCCAGAGGCAGAATGCCCTGAGACTACGCATAAGAGCGCGGAGGCTTTGCAATCGGGGGATTGGTGGAAGCCTTGGGACCAGGGCCGGAGATAGCACCTTGATTATTTTCGTGGAGGCGTGGTAGAAGCGATAGCGTCGGTCTTATTGTCTACTTTTTACATCATTGATGCATATCCCATCTCATGTAATGTAGCTCCCAAGATATTTAAAGGTATCGATTTGCATTAGCTTCCTGCCGTCCTGAAATATCTAAATCTCTTCCTGCCGTTCTGTCTTCCATTCCTAGAGCATTACATGATATTGAAAAACGAGGACCTAATAATCGACAAACTGTAACATATTTTTGTTTACTCGTCTATATGAAAATATTTCCTTTTCCTTCTCACAAAAAATGTTCAATGTAGATTTCAAATCGAGTTGGAAATATACAGTGTCCTTGTTTTAATACTTTTGTGGTCTCAAAACCTTTGGATAAATTATTAGACTATTATTAAGTAAAATTATGAGTAATATAGTTTTATTCTATAACACTCGTTTTCTTTGTAAATAAATATAATAACTGTACATAGACGTATACAGCATCGTAAATTATTCCTGCATCAGCAGGTTGATATTGAATATTCAGACACCTCGGGCTCATCTAGTCTCTTTCGTCACTGTAAAATTAAAAAAATAAAAATAAACCGTGTAACTGCTCCAGAAATATAATACAATTTTTTTACGTATACGCTCTAGTCGCGTTTTTCTGCCTGCAGTCACCGCCTACCTTTTTCTATTATGCTTTAGACGTACGTTTGTGCTCTCTCGTTGTTATGCAGTCTGCTGCAAGTCCTCTTTAATTTTGATGTAAATAAAATGTCAGAATTTCATCCTTAATAGAATGTAACAACGAACACAGTGTAGAGGACCTGTGTAACTGTGTAACTGCCGCCTTAATGTCCGGATCCTCCGCCTTAGTGTACGCTCTATCTGTCAACGGATACACCAGTTGCAAAATTCTAAAACTATATTCTTAATGATTCTGTTGTAAATCGCGAGTTTCACTGGAAGAAAACAAATAAAAATAAATCAGCTTTGATAATAGTCGATGCACCGATTAAACCACTGGTCACATCTAACTACGATGTTAGTTCGATTGAATTTGGTATTCATCAGAACTGTTCAAATAGAATCGCACAAGATATGCATTCCAAGACAGCGTGTTTCACTATGAACATACAATAAATTTGTTCCAGGTAGTGGGACATAAAGTTAATTAATGTGTTATAACGAATTAGTTATACTGTACGTATGTAGTTTGGTACCAGGTACAGATCCCCACTAGCGTGTATACACACACAAACATACATGCCGTGGCAGTTGTGTTATACTGTACGTATGTAGTTTGGTACCAGGCACAGATCCCCACTAGCGCGTAACAAACATACATGCCGTGGCAGTTGTGTTATACTGTACGTATATAGTTTGGTACCAGGCACAGATACCCACTAGCGCGTAACAAACACACATGCCGTGGCAGTTGTGTTATACTGTACGTATGTAGTTTGGTACCAGACACAGATCCCCACTAGCGTGTATACACACACAAACATACATGCCGTGGCAGTTGTTTTATACTGTACGTATGTAGTTTGGTACCAGGCACAGATCCCCACTAGCTTGTATACACACACAAACATACATGATGTGGCAGTTGTGTTATACTGTACGTATGTAGTTTGGTACCAGACACAGATCCCCACTAGCGTGTATACACACACAAACATACATGCCGTGGCAGTTGTGTTATACTGTACGTATGTAGTTTGGTACCAGGCACAGATCCCCACAAGCGCGTAACAAACATACATTCCGTGGCAGTTGTGTTATACTGTACGTATGTAGTTTGGTACCAGACACAGATCCCCAATAGCGTGTATACACACACAAACGTACATGCCGTGGCAGTTGTGTTATACTGTACGTATGTAGTTTGGTAAAAGGCACAGATCCCCACTAGCGCGTACACACACACAAACATACATGCCGTGGCAGTTGTGTTATACTGTACGTATGTAGTTTGGTACCAGGCACAGATCCCCACTAGCACGTAATAAACATACATGCCGTGGCAGTTGTGGTATACTGTACGTATGTAGTTTGGTACCAGACACAAATCCCCACTAGCGTGTATACACACACAAACATACATGCCGTGGCAGTTGTGTTACACTGTACGTATGTAGTTTGGTACCAGGCACAGATCCCCACTAGCGCGTAACAAACATACATGCCGTGGCAGTTGTGTTATACTGTACGTATGTAGTTTGGTACCAGACACAGATCTCCACTAGCGTGTATACACACACAAACGTACATGCCGTGGCAGTTGTGTTATACTGTACGTATGTAGTTTGGTACCAGGCACAGATCCCCACTAGCGCGTATACACACACAAACGTACATGCCGTGGCAGATGTGTTATACTGTACGTATGTAGTTTGGTACCAGGCACAGATCCCCACTAGCGTGTATACACACACAAACGTACATGCCGTGGCAGTTGTGTTATACTGTACGTATGTAGTTTGGTACCAGACACAGATCCCCACTAGCGCGTAACAAACATACATGCCGTGGCAGTTGTGTTATACTGTACGTATGTAGTTTGGTACCAGACACAGATCCCCACTAGCGTGTATACACACACAAACGTACATGCCGTGGCAGTTGTGTTATACTGTACGTATGTAGTTTGGTACAAGGCACAGATCCCCACTAGCGCGTACACACACACAAACATACATGCCGTGGCAGTTGTGTTATACTGTACGTATGTAGTTTGGTACCAGGCACAGATCCCCACTAGCGCGTAATAAACATACATGCCGTGGCAGTTGTGGTATACTGTACGTATGTAGTTTGGTACCAGACACAGATCCCCACTAGCGTGTATACACACACAAACATACATGCCGTGGCAGTTGTGTTATACTGTACGTATGTAGTTTGGTACCAGGAACAGATCCCCACTAGCGCGTATACACACACAAACATACATGCCGTGGCAGTTGTGTTATACTGTACGTATGTAGTTTGGTACCAGACACAGATCCCCACTAGCGCGTATACACACACAAACGTACATGCCGTGGCAGTTGTGTTATACTGTACGTATGTAGTTTGGTACCAGACACAGATCCCCAATAGCGTGTATACACACACAAACATACATGCCGTGGCAGTTGTGTTATACTGTATGTATGTAGTTTGGTACCAGGCACAGATCCCCACTAGCGCGTAACAAATATACATGCCGTGGCAGTTGTGTTATACTGTACGTATGTAGTTTGGTACCAGACACAGATCCCCACTACCGTGTATACACACACAAACATACATGCCGTGGCAGTTGTGTTACACTGTACGTATGTAGTTTGGTACCAGGCACAGATCCCCAATAGCGCGTAACAAACATACATGCCGTGGCAGTTGTGTTATACTGTACGTATGTAGTTTGGTACCAGGCACAGATCCCCACTAGCGCGTAAACACACACAAACGTACATGCTGTGGCAGATGTGTTATACTGTACGTATGTAGTTTGGTACCAGGCACAGATCCCCACTAGCGTGTATGCACACACAAACGTACATGCCGTGGCAGTTGTGTTATACTGTACGTATGTAGTTTGGTACCAGACACAGATCCCCACTAGCGTGTATACACACACAAACATACATGTCGTGGCAGTTGTGTTATACTGTACGTATGTAGTTTGGTACCAGGCACAGATCCCCACTAGCGCGTAACAAACATACATGCCGTGGCAGTTGTGTTATACTGTACGTATGTAGTTTGGTACCAGACACAGATCCCCACTAGCGTGTATACACACACAAACCTACATGCCGTGGCAGTTGTGTTATACTGTACGTATGTAGTTTGGTACAAGGCACAGATCCCCACTAGCGCGTATACACACACAAACATACATGCCGTGGCAGTTGTGTTATACTGTACGTATGTAGTTTGGTACCAGGCACAGATGTCCACTAGCGCGTAACAAACGTACATGCCGTGGCAGTTGTGTTATACTGTACGTATGTAGTTTGGTACCAGACACAGATCCCCACTAGCGTGTATACACAAACAAACGTACATGCCGTGGCAGTTGCGTTATACTGTACGTATGTAGTTTGGTAGCAGGCACAGATCCCCTCTAGCGCGTATACACACACAAACGTACATGCCGTGGCAGATGTGTTATACTGTACGTATGTAGTTTGGTACCAGGCACAGATCCCCACTAGCGTGTATACACACACAAACGTACATGCCGTGGCAGTTGTGTTATACTGTACGTATGTAGTTTGGTACCAGACACAGATCCCCACTAGCGTGTATACACACACAAACATACATGCCGTGGCAGTTGTGTTATACTGTACGTATGTAGTTTGGTACCAGGCACAGATCCCCACTAGCGCCTAAAAAACATACATGCCGTGGCAGTTGTGTTATACTGTACGTATGTAGTTTGGTACCAGACACAGATCCCCACTAGCGTGTATACACACACAAACGTACATGCCGTGGCAGTTGTGTTATACTGTACGTATGTAGTTTGGTACAAGGCACAGATCCCCACTAGCGCGTATACACACACAAACATACATGCCGTGGCAGTTGTGTTATACTGTACGTATGTAGTTTGGTACCAGGCACAGATCCCCACTAGCGCGTATACACACACAAACATACATGACGTGGCAGTTGTGTTATACTGTACGTATGTAGTTTGGTACCAGGCACAGATCCCCACTAGCGCGTAACAAACATACATGCCGTGGCAGTTGTGGTATACTGTACGTATGTAGTTTGGTAAAAGGCACAGATCCCCACTAGCGCGTATACACACACAAACATACATGCCGTAGCAGTTGTGTTATACTGTACGTATGTAGTTTGGTACCAGGCACAGATCCCCACTAGCGCGTATACACACACAAACATACATGCCGTGGCAGTTGTGGTATACTGTACGTATGTAGTTTGGTACCAGACACAGATCCCCACTAGCGTGTATACACACACAAACATACATGCATTGGCTGTTGTGTTATACTGTACGTATGTAGTTTGGTACCAGGCACAGATCCCCACTAGCGCGTAACAAACATACATGGCGTGGCAGTTGTGTTATAATGTACGTATGTAGTTTGGTACCAATCACAGATCCCCACTAACGCGTATACACACACAAACATAAATGCCGTGGCAGTTGTGTTATACTGTACGTATGTAGTTTGGTACCAGGCACAGATCCCCATTAGCGCGTATATACACACAAACATACATGCCGTGGCAGTTGTGTTATACTGTACGTATGTAGTTTGGTACAAGGCACAGATCCCCACTAGCGCGTATACACACACAAACATACATGTCGTGGCAGTTGTGTTATACTGTACGTATGTAGTTTGGTACCAGGCACAGATCCCCACTAGCGCGTAACAAACATACATGCCGTGGCAGTTGTGTTATACTGTACGTATGTAGTTTGGTACCAGGCACAGATCCCCACTAGCGCGTATACACACACAAACATACATGCAGTGGCAGTTGTGTTATACATTACGTATGTAGTTTGGTACCAGGCACAGATCCCCACTAGCGCGTAACAAACATACATGCCGTGGCAGTTGATTTATAATGTACGTATGTAGTTTGGTACCAATCACAGATCCCCACTAACGCGTATACACACACAAACATACATGCCGTGGCAGTTGTGTTATACTGTACGTATGTAGTTTGGTACCAGGCACAGATCCCCACTAGCGCGTATATACACACAAACATACATGCCGTGGCAGTTGTGTTATACTGTACGTATGTAGTTTGGTACAAGGCACAGATCCCCACTAGCGCGTATACACACACAAACATACATGCCGTGGCAGTTGTGTTATACTGTAGGTATGTAGTTTGGTACCAGGCACAGATCCCCACTAGCGCGTAACAAACATACATGCCGTGGCAGTTGTGTTATACTGTACGTATGTAGTTTGGTACCAGGCACAGATCCCTACTAGCGCGTATACACACACAAACATACATGCCGTGGCAATTGTGTTATACTGTACGTAGGTAGTTTGGTACCAGGCACAGATCCGCACTAGCGCGTGACAAACATACATGCCGTGGCAGTTGTGTTACACTGTACGTATATAGTTTGGTACCAGGCACAGATACCCACTAGCGCGTAACAAACATACATGCCGTGGCAGTTGTGTTATACTGTACGTATGTAGTTTGGTACCAGACACAGATCCCCACTAGCGTGTATAGAGACACAAACATACATGCCGTGGCAGTTGTTTTATACTGTACGTATGTAGTTTGGTACCAGGCACAGATCCCCACTAGCTTGTATACACACACAAACATTCACGCCGTGGCAGTTGTGTTATACTGTACGTATGTAGTTTGGTACCAGACACAGATCCCCACTAGCGTGTATACACACACAAACATACATGCCGTGGCAGTTGTGTTATACTGTACGTATGTAGTTTGGTACCAGGCACAGATCCCCACAAGCGCGTAACAAACATACATGCCGTGGCAGTTGTGTTATACTGTACGTATGTAGTTTGGTACCAGACACAGATCCCCACTAGCGTGTATACACACACAAACGTACATGCCGTGGCAGTTGTGTTATACTGTACGTATGTAGTTTGGTAAAAGGCACAGATCCCCACTAGCGCGTACACACACACAAACATACATGACGTGGCAGTTGTGTTATACTGTACGTATGTAGTTTGGTACCAGGCACAGATCCCCACTAGCGCGTAATAAACATACATGCCGTGGCAGTTGTGGTATACTGTACGTATGTAGTTTGGTACCAGACACAGATCCCCACTAGCGTGTATACACACACAAACATACATGCCGTTGCAGTTTTGTTATACTGTACGTATGTAGTGTGGTACCAGGCACAGATCCCCACTAGCGCGTATACACACACAAACATACATGCCGTGGCAGTTGTGTTATACTGTACGTATGTAGTTTGGTACCAGACACAGATCCCCACTAGCGCGTATACACACACAAACGTACATGCCGTGGCAGTTGTGTTATACTGTACGTATGTAGTTTGGTACCAGACACAGATCCCCACTAGCGTGTATACACACACAAACATACATGCCGTGGCAGTTGTGTTATACTGTACGTATGTAGTTTGGTACCAGGCACAGATCCCCACTAGCGCGTAAAAAACATACATGCCGTGGCAGTTGTGTTATACTGTACGTATGTAGTTTGGTACCAGACACAGATCCCCACTAGCGTGTATACACACACAAACGTACATGCCGTGGCAGTTGTGTTATACTGTACGTATGTAGTTTGGTACAAGGCACAGATCCCCACTAGCGCGTATACACACACAAACATACATGCCGTGGCAGTTGTGTTATACTGTACGTATGTAGTTTGGTACCAGGCACAGATCCCCACTAGCGCGTATACACACACAAACATACATGACGTGGCAGTTGTGTTATCCTGTACGTATGTAGTTTGGTACCAGGCACAGATCCCCACTAGCGCGTAACAAACATACATGCCGTGGCAGTTGTGGTATACTGTACGTATGTAGTTTGGTACCAATCACAGATCCCCACTAGCGCGTATACACACACAAACATACATGCCGTAGCAGTTGTGTTATACTGTACGTATGTAGTTTGGTACCAGGCACAGATCCCCACTAGCGCGTATACACACACAAACATACATGCCGTGGCAGTTGTGGTATACTGTACGTATGCAGTTTGGTACCAGACACAGATCCCCACTAGCGTGTATACACACACAAACATACATGCATTGGCTGTTGTGTTATACTGTACGTATGTAGTTTGGTACCAGGCACAGATCCCCACTAGCGCGTAACAAACATACATGGCGTGGCAGTTGTGTTATAATGTACGTATGTAGTTTGGTACCAATCACAGATCCCCACTAACGCGTATACACACACAAACATAAATGCCGTGGCAGTTGTGTTATACTGTACGTATGTAGTTTGGTACCAGGCACAGATCCCCATTAGCGCGTATATACACACAAACATACATGCCGTGGCAGTTGTGTTATACTGTACGTATGTAGTTTGGTACAAGGCACAGATCCCCACTAGCGCGTAACAAACATACATGCCGTGGCAGTTGTGTTATACTGTACGTTTGTAGTTTGGTACCAGGCACAGATACCCACTAGCGCGTAACAAACATACATGCCGTGGCAGTTGTGTTATACTGTACGTATGTAGTTTGGTACCAGGCACAGATCCCCACTAGCGCGTATACACACACAAACATACATGCAGTGGCAGTTGTGTTATACTGTACGTATGTAGTTTGGTACCAGGCACAGATCCCCACTAGCGCGTAACAAACATACATGCCGTGGCAGTTGATTTATAATGTACGTATGTAGTTTGGTACCAATCACAGATCCCCACTAACGCGTATACACACACAAACATACATGCCGTGGCAGTTGTGTTATACTGTACGTATGTAGTTTGGTACCAGGCACAGATCCCCACTAGCGCGTATATACACACAAACATACATGCCGTGGCAGTTGTGTTATACTGTACGTATGTAGTTTGGTACAAGGCACAGATCCCCACTAGCGCGTATACACACACAAACATACATGCCGTGGCAGTTGTGTTATACTGTAGGTATGTAGTTTGGTACCACGCACAGATCCCCACTAGCGCGTAACAAACATACATGCCGTATCAGTTGTGTTATACTGTACGTATGTAGTTTGGTACCAGGCACAGATCCCTACTAGCGCGTATATACACACAAACATACATGCCGTGGCAATTGTGTTATACTGTACGTAGGTAGTTTGGTACCAGGCACAGATCCGCACTAGCGCGTGACAAACATACATGCCGTGGCAGTTGTGTTATACTGTACGTATATAGTTTGGTACCAGGCACAGATCCCCACTAGCGCGTAACAAACATACATGCCGTGGCAGTTGTGTTATACTGTACGTATGTAGTTTGGTACCAGACACAGATCCCCACTAGCGTGTATACACACACAAACATACATGCCGTGGCAGTTGTTTTATACTGTACGTATGTAGTTTGGTACCAGGCACAGATCCCCACTAGCTTGTATACACACACAAACATTCACGCCGTGGCAGTTGTGTTATACTGTACGTATGTAGTTTGGTACCAGACACAGATCCCCACTAGCGTGTATACACACACAAACATACATGCCGTGGCAGTTGTGTTATACTGTACGTATGTAGTTTGGTACCAGGCACAGATCCCCACAAGCGCGTAACAAACATACATGCCGTGGCAGTTGTGGTATACTGTACGTATGTAGTTTGGTACCAGACACAGTTCCTCACTAGCGTGTATACACACACAAACATACCTGCCGTTGCAGTTTTGTTATACTGTACGTATGTAGTGTGGTACCAGGCACAGATCCCCACTAGCGCGTATACACACACAAACATACATGACGTGGCAGTTGTGTTATACTGTACGTATGTAGTTTGGTACCAGGCACAGATCCCCACTAGCGCGTAATAAACATACATGCCGTGGCAGTTGTGGTATACTGTACGTATGTAGTTTGGTACCAGACACAGATCCTCACTAGCGTGTATACACACACAAACATACATGCCGTTGCAGTTTTGTTATACTGTACGTATGTAGTGTGGTACCAGGCACAGATCCCCACTAGCGCGTATACACACACAAACATACTTGCCGTGGCAGTTGTGTTATACTGTACGTATGTAGTTTGGTACCAGACACAGATCCCCACTAGCGCGTATACACACACAAACGTACATGCCGTGGCAGTTGTGTTATACTGTACGTATGTAGTTTGGTACCAGACACAGATCCCCACTACCGTGTATACACACACAAACATACATGCCGTGGCAGTTGTGTTACACTGTACGTATGTAGTTTGGTACCAGGCACAGATCCCCACTAGCGCGTAACAAACATACATGCCGTGGCAGTTGTGTTATACTGAACGTATGTTGTTTGGTACCAGACACAGATCTCCACTAGCGTGTATACACACACAAACGTACATGCCGTGGCAGTTGTGTTATACTGTACGTATGTAGTTTGGTACCAGGCACAGATCCCCACTAGCGCCTATACACACACAAACGTACATGCCGTGGCAGATGTGTTACACTGTACGTATGTAGTTTGGTACCAGGCACAGATCCCCACTAGCGTGTATACACACACAAACGTACATGCCGTGGCAGTTGTGTTATACTGTACGTATGTAGTTTGGTACCAGACACAGATCCCCACTAGCGCGTATACCCACACAAACGTACATGCCGTGGCAGTTGTGTTATACTGTACGTATGTAGTTTGGTACCAGACACAGATCCCCACTACCGTGTATACACACACAAACATACATGCCGTGGCAGTTGTGTTACACTGTACGTATGTAGTTTGGTACCAGGCACAGATCCCCACTAGCGCGTAACAAACATACATGCCGTGGCAGTTGTGTTATACTGAACGTATGTTGTTTGGTACCAGACACAGATCTACACTAGCGTGTATACACACACAAACGTACATGCCGTGGCAGTTGTGTTATACTGTACGTATGTAGTTTGGTACCAGGCACAGATCCCCTCTAGCGCCTATACACACACAAACGTACATGCCGTGGCAGATGTGTTACACTGTACGTATGTAGTTTGGTACCAGGCACAGATCCCCACTAGCGTGTATACACACACAAACGTACATGCCGTGGCAGTTGTGTTATACTGTACGTATGTAGTTTGGTACCAGGCACAGATCCCCACTAGCGCCTAGCAAACATACATGCCGTGGCAGTTGTGTTATACTGTACGTATGTAGTTTGGTACCAGACACAGGTCCCCACTAGCGTGTATACACACACAAACGTACATTCCGTGGCAGTTGTGTTATACTTTACGTATGTAGTTTGGTACAAGGCACAGATCCCCACTAGCGCGTACACACACACAAACATACATGCCGTGGCAGTTGTGTTATACTGTACGTATGTACTTTGGTACCAGGCACAGATCCCCACTAGCGCGTAATAAACATACATGCCGTGGCAGTTGTGGTATACTGTACGTATGTAGTTTGGTACCAGACACAGTTCCCCACTAGCGTGTATACACACACAAACATACATGCCGTGGCAGTTGTGTTATACTGTACGTATGTAGTTTGGTACCAGGCACAGATCCCCACTAGCGCGTATACACACACAAACGTACATGCCGTGGCAGTTGTGTTATACTGTACGTATGTAGTTTGGTAACAGACACAGATCCCCACTAGCGTGTATACACACACAAACATACATGCCGTGGCAGTTGTGTTATACTGTATGTATGTAGTTTGGTACCAGGCACAGATCCCCACTAGCGCGTAACAAACATACATGTCGTGGCAGTTGTGTTATACTGTACGTATGTAGTTTGGTACCAGTCACAGATCCCCACTACCGTGTATACACACACAAACATACATGCCGTGGCAGTTGTGTTACACTGTACGTATGTAGTTTGGTACCAGGCACAGATCCCCACTAGCGCGTAACAAACATACATGCCGTGGCAGTTTTGTTATACTGTACGTATGTAGTTTGGTACCAGGCACAGATCCCCACTAGCGCGTATACACACACAAACGTACATGCCGCGGCAGATGTGTTATACTGTACGTATGTAGTTTGGTACCAGGCACAGATCCCCACTAGCGTGTATACACACACAAACATACATGCCGTGGCAGTTGTGTTATACTGTACGTATGTAGTTTGGTACCAGACACAGATCCCCACTAGCGTGTATACACACACAAACATACATGTCGTGGCAGTTGTGTTATACTGTACGTATGTAGTTTGGTACCAGGCACAGATCCCCACTAGCGCGTAACAAACATACATGCCGTGGCAGTTGTGTTATACTGTACGTATGTAGTTTGGTACCAGACACAGATCCCCACTATCGTGTATACACACACAAACGTACATGCCGTGGCAGTTGTGTTATACTGTACGTATGTAGTTTGGTACAAGGCACAGATCCCCACTAGCGCGTATACACACACAAACATACATGCCGTGGCAGTTGTGTTATACTGTACGTATGTAGTTTGGTACCAGGCACAGATCCCCACTAGCGCGTAACAAACGTACATGCCGTGGCAGTTGTGTTATACTGTACGTATGTAGTTTGGTACCAGACACAGATCCCCACTAGCGTGTATACACAAACAAACGTACATGCCGTGGCAGTTGTGTTATACTGTACGTATGTAGTTTGGTACCAGGCACAGATCCCCACTAGCGCGTATACACACACAAACGTACATGCCGTGGCAGATGTGTTATACTGTACGTATGTAGTTTGGTACCAGGCACAGATCCCCACTAGCGTGTATACACACACAAGCGTACATGCCTTGGCAGTTGTGTTATACTGTACGTATGTAGTTTGGTACCAGACACAGATCCCCACTAGCGTGTATACACACACAAACATACATGCCGTGGCAGTTGTGTTATACTGTACGTATGTAGTTTGGTAACAGACACAGATCCCCACTAGCGTGTATACACACACAAACATACATGCCGTGGCAGTTGTGTTATACTGTATGTATGTAGTTTGGTACCAGGCACAGATCCCCACTAGCGCGTAACAAACATACATGCCGTGGCAGTTGTGTTATACTGTACGTATGTATTTTGGTACAAGGCACAGATCCCCACTAGCGCGTATACACACACAAACATACATGCCGTGGCAGTTGTGTTATACTGTACGTATGCAGTTTGGTACCAGGCACAGATCCCCACTAGCGCGTAACAAACATACATGCCGTGGCAGTTGTGTTATACTGTACGTATGTAGTTTGGTTCCAGGCACAGTTCCCCACTAGCGCGTAACAAACATACATGCCGTGGCAGTTGTGGTATACTGTACGTATGTAGTTTGGTACCAATCACAGATCCCCACTAGCGCGTATACACACACAAACATACATGCCTTGGCAGTTGTGTTATACTGTACGTATGTAGTTTGGTACCAGGCACAGATCCCCACTAGCGCGTATATACACACAAACATACATGCCGTGGCAGTTGTGTTATACTGTACGTATGTAGTTTGGTACAAGGCACAGATCCCCACTAGCGCGTATACACACACAAACATACATGCCGTGGCAGTTGTGTTATACTGTACGTATGTAGTTTGGTACCAGGCACAGATCCCCACTAGCGCGTAACAAACATACATGCCGTGGCAGTTGTGTTATACTGTACGTATGTAGTTTGGTACCAGGCACAGATCCCCACTAGCGCGTATACACACACAAACATACATGCCGTGGCAGTTGTGTTATACTGTATGTAGGTAGTTTTGTACCAGGCACAGATCCCCACTAGCGCGTATACACACACAAACATACATGCCGTGGCAGTTGTTTTATACTGTACGTATGTAGTTTGGTACCAGGCACAGATCCCCACTAGCGCGTAACAAACATACATGCCGTGGCAGTTGTGTTATACTGTACGTATGTAGTTTGGTACCAGACATAGATCCCCACTAGCGCGTATACACACACAACATTCTTGCCGTGGCAGTTGTATTATACGGTACGTATGTAGTTTGGTACCAGGCACAGATCCCCACTAGCGTGTATACACACACAAACGTACATGCCGTGGCAGTTGTGTTATACTTTACGTATGTAGTTTGGTACCAGGCATAGATCCCCACTAGCGCGTATACACACACAATCATACATGCCGTGGCAGTTGTGTTTCGACTTGGAATACTAAGCTGAAAGACTGAGTTGATAATACCACAGTATCATCAGGTTTTTCACTCTGTCCTCGAAATGCCTGCAATGTGGAGCGAAAAATTCTTACCAATTTGAGTTTAGTGAGAAAATCAGTAAGGCAATAGATGCGCTGTTCAGTGTAGCCATTCCCCGCAGGTAAGGGTCCGGAAGCAGGGTCCTTTGAGTAAGAGCCAAGCGCCGGTTCCTCCGTCTCCTAAAGGTAATTCATCTCACGCATACTACCTCAAGCTCGTAACGGAACGAACCAGCACTTCAGCTGTATCATAGGTGCTGGTATAGGCCAAAGTATACCTTACGCGTAAAGAGTTCGATGACAACTCGGGAACCTCTTTCCTGGCAATTAGATCAAAAGGTGCTTCGCTGCTAATTTCGTGTTATGAAGTTGGTATCCGTGGGAAGCATGGACACGAGACAGAGGACGGTATCCTTTTACGGTTCAGTAAGTCACTGGTTCCGTGAGGAAGAAGAATTATAGTTAACCTCTGTTGTTGGTTTCTTGGAAAAATGACGTAGATGCCGTTAATTTGTGGGTTTTCTGTGATCCATAGTATTATTACTTTAGCCCATACCGCAAGTTGTATGCGGTCTGTGGCTGTCGCTCCCAGCACGTTAGCGATGTTCACTCGGAGTACTATCTTTTCAGCAGAATTGAGCCATTAGGTAGCCAGCGGTGAACGTCGGATCCACGTGACTGCACTGTCAAAACTACAATTTCGTCAAACATTTATAATATTTGTATTTTTCATAAACATACAAAGTTTTCCATTAGTTTTTCAATTCTCTTATATTTCAGTGCAGTACCAAAAGAAAACTATACAAAGAAATGCTACAGGCAACTGGAAAGTCTGTTAATGAATTCCTATCGTAGCAGAGGGTAAATAATAAAAATGTTTTTACAGTTAACACTCGCTGAAACATGTCACATGTAGTAAAGGCTTTCTGCACGTACGCCAAAGCATAACTAATACACACGAGGAAGTGCAGTCGGCTAATGAAGTGCAAACGTCTGTACTCTCTGTACATCGTGAATAATAAACAGTTACGTTACAGTACAGCGCACAGTAGACTGAAGTAGTAATTATTTAATTTCACATTCACCACTTTTATTACCTTTATCACTGTTTTATTTTGCAGTATAGCGTTGAAAAATTATACTATTTTTGTGATACCAATGAGATGTTAGGTAGAATTTAAAAATATTAAAAAATTAATTAAAATCTTATTGCTAATTGTTAGATAACACAGCTCTACAATAACTGAACGCTTTGGTCAGTTCAGGTGGCATTTTAGGTCAATTCAATTCCTTTCACATCATTGATCATCTGTTGTAACTGCAAGGAAGAAAATATATTTAGATTAAAAAAAATAGTAGGTACTTCAGTTTCCATATCTCTCTCTCTCTCTCTCTCTCTCTCTCTCTCTCTCTCTCTCTCTCTCTCTCTCTCTTTATGCCACACCACATACATGCTCAGGAATATACACACAGAAACAGTCAGGCTAACAGCCTGCCTGACAGACACACACAAACGCACATGACACATAAAGTAAGTCAACTGTTTTGCCTAAGGTTTTGCTAATTCCGTGATGAGATAATATCATTTATTTCAATGATACAATCTATAATCTTTGCAATCACAGTGGTAAACCTACTTCACAGAACGTGAAAAAATTTGTTAGTTACATAGTGTGCTTCAAAGTAATAAATAATAACGTTATGAGTTTGCATTAATCTTGATGTAGCCAAGGACGTCCTGCTAAACTTATTTATTCATTTAATTTGTTTCCTAATCTTCTGACATTCTTGTAGTAAAGGTACTCTGTTTGCCGACATAAAAACTTCCATGCCTAGATACGTATTTATAATAATTGCATACTTTTAATTGGTAATCAGTAATTTCTTGGCGTAGCTTTTGCTGTTGCAATAGAATTTAATTCACATTTAATTAATTTGTAAATGAGGAAGGAAGGTTTTTACTTTAACAATATGATCAAATTTCTGTCGTATAAACTTCATTCTTCACACATTTCATCTTTAACTATTCATTTTTCTACTTATCTTATTGAATGAGTTCAAAATTTGAGTTTTTGTCAGGCCATTTAACGAGAAATGTCTTTCTGAAGGTAAAAATAGATTTTCAAAAACTGAGACGATTAGAGAAAATGACTGCAGGTATTTTTTTGAATACCTAAAAACATGTGGTTGAATTGTTAAAAATTGTTGATACCGTAACTTAAAGACGAATAAAGATCTATTGAAAAACTATTTACTTGGTTCCTAAAAATATGTGTGCGTACGTGTTTGCCAACTGCAGCTGCAGCTGTTTCAACTCAATTTATAAAATTTTCGTAGAGTGAAACGCATTGTCTCGTCTACATTGGTTACAGATTACGTTTCCTGGAGTTAAGACAAATGTTGAACGGAAAGTTTAATGTAGATTGATTTGTTGTAAACCAGTGAGAATCGATTTCGTGAAAAACGTTCATATAAATAACGGTTCGCTCATGATTGACCAAAGACGTGTTAACGTGACTGAAGTGATAAAAAAGCGAAGATACGCAAAGGAAAACGCTTTGATAGCAACATATAAAGCAAACAACATACGTAGTAATAACTTATGAAGCAACGTGGCGACAGCTCATCGAGTATGCCAGAGGAAAATTTTAAACTGTTTCTAACAATTCTCCGTCTCTCCTCCTATCCCACTCTCTCACTCTCTCTTTCCCCATCACTGTTTCTCTGTCTCCGTCTGTCTGTCTCTCTCTCTTTCTTTACGTAAACATAAAAAACAACCAGAGAAACAGACACACACACACACACACAATTATCTTCTGTAGGAAAAATAAATTAAAGTTCACTGAGAAGTTGGATAAGACTTTACACGCAGATCAATTTCAAACTCGAAAGCTTTGTTTTGTCTTATTTACTTTACGGACTAAAACCAATATTCCTTAAAACACTCATTGAAGGCAGATTGAAGAAAACCCGTAGAACTGAGATGTTTGCTGTAGTAGCCCTGCCAAGAAGGTAGTAAAGACTGCCCAGTTATAATGGATCTACAGTCCAATACGGCGATGAAACTGAAGATAATGTCTAACTGAAAATCCATACATAATGTACAACCAAATTAAGTAATCAATTAGTAAATAAATGAAAACAAGTTTGAAATACTCTGTACGTATATACAGTTTTTAAGAAAATCATACACGACTTTATTTATGTTAATGTTTTTGTACCAAACAATAATCTACAGGCAATAATCTTAACATAAAACAATAACAACACGTGTAGCCCTAAGATTTTGCCAGTCCAACAACTTGACACAAAATATGATGCTTACCGTACGATATCAAAGTATATAAGTGCTTAACTCTCTCCTGCGTAAATGGGTATGAAGGTCCGTGGTTCAACTAAACCATAGTTACTGGATGCCAAATGTCATAACGGACTATTTGTTTCCCTTTACTCGGTCTGATGAGTGCTGCAGTCAGTCTGTTTGTTTAATACTACCGTTTACGTTGTATGGCGGTCCACGAGTTGCCTGATTACAAACCATACATTCTGTATTGTACATACAGCTTGTTATGTACCCGTTGAAGTACACCAAGAATCCACAAATGACAGATATCTTTAACGCAGGTAACAAAAGAAGATGACGGAACTAGTAGACATAATTTGATTCTTTCTGGAGTTATCTACCATATCCGTGATGAATTATGGAATAAATAACTTGAACGGAAAGCCATTAATATACCGCACATCACATTTGCTAAAGGGTGTCGGCTCGAAGATCAGATTTATAGAAAAAGTGTTACTGATCGTACATGATGATGGAAAAACAACGATTGGAAATGACTGGAAACGCAAATGCATTGTTAATAAGAATGAGTGATTAATCAGTGGCTCTGAGTTAGCGGCTTTTAATTGTATTGTTCAGTTATTAATGAATTAGTTGTAGTAAATTATCGTATTTAAAAAAAACGTTTACACAAAGGTAATACGTGTTAAGTCAAGGATGTTAATTAAAAGCTATTTAATTATGAAATAAAATAATAACTGTGTTCTTATTTTCTCTAACGCTGAATTTTTCACGCTGAATAAAGTAAAAAACAGTAGTCATACGCCCAACAATGTATAAACAAAATAGAATATGATACTACAGACAAGTAGTTCATTAACTAACAATTTCTATACCATGGCGAATCAAATTGCACTGCACACTTTCTAACAAATTGCTATTAACATTATAAGGGATCAATATTTTACGATACTGATCAGTATATCAGGAATCCGTGTTTCCATTACGATTACTAAACCAACCAACACTTTGTCTCGATTTAATAAGACAATCACATAGAAAGAAGTACGTTCTAAAAGTAGCAATAGACTTATAAAATTATATAAACGCTGAATGTCGACTCGAATGGAATGTTTACTAGCTCCGGCCACCTAGCTGTCATATGGTCATCTATCCACGCTTTATATTCATGCGTGTTAAAACTTCTAGCATTTTTTAGCAAAGGATGATATCTTTTCTTCGTGCTCCTGCACTAAGGAAATCGTTCGCCGTAACAGAGTGACGAAGCCAGCTGCTGTGGCTTATATAGGTACCGCAGGTGTTCGAGTAACTTTCCATCCGTACTGCATAATGCGTATTTCAAGTGCTCTTGAACATTTTGGAAGGTACTTCAATGTTACGTGAGTAACAGTGAGGCCTTGATACCAACGAGACACGCTGAGCTAGTCGAGAACGACACTCTCCACTGTCCTAGAGTGCTCCATAATTGCGTAACACTGCCCTCTTCTTAAGCTTGTTAGTCCCGAATTGGCAAACCGTCTCTGAGTATTTGCCCAAGCGATCTAGGTGGACGACCTTAACTTTTCGCTGTCCTTCCTGTTGAATCCGATAGGCAACGTCGTTGATTCTCTTTTTCACAAAGTAAAGTCCTTCCCAGTGAGTCTCAAGTTAAGGTGAGCGACCACAATTGGGCTTTGGGTTGTACAACCAAACCTGATATCCTTCTTCGAAACCCACACTATTGCTGCGAATGTCATACCGAGTTTTCATTTTATCACTGGCAATCTTCAGCCGTCCTCTTATCAAGCGATTCATTTCTCGCAGTTGGTTTTCTAATTGCGAAGAATAGTTTTGTGGCTCTTGGGACTGGATCTCAGGTGATCCGAACATCAAGTCCCCAAGAAGACGAATCTCTCGCCCAAACACCAATTTTGCTGGAGTCATGCCGGTTGTGTCGTGTAATGATGACCTATACGCCATGAGGAATAGTGGTACACGTTGGTCCCAGTCTTCGTTGGTTCTTGTCAACAACCTTCGAAAGATGCTGTTCAAGGGTCCTATTGAACCTCTCAATCATTCCATCCGACTGAGGATGGAGAGGCGTTGTCTTGGTCTTTCGAATTCCGAGTAGACGGCATAATCCTTCAAACACTCCTGATTCGAAACTTCTCCCTTGATCCGTATCGATTTCCATTGGGACTCCATAACGGCAACAGAAGTTGAGAACTAACGCCTTTGCCACAGTGGTAACCTCCTAATTTGGAATTGCGTAAGCTTTCACCCACTTAGTAAAATAGTCAACTATAACCATGATATTCCGGTTTCAATCGTCAGTAACTGGGAAAGGTCCATCAATGTCTATGGCAATTCTCTCGAATGGCAGTCCAACGTTATACTGTCTCATTTCCCCCCTCCTTCTTGTTTGTGGACCCTTGCATGCAGCACACATTTCACATGTCCGACACAATTCCTCTACGTCGTGGCAAAAATTAATCCAATAGAATCATTTCCGTATTTTTCCAAAGGTTTTATTAACGCCAAGATGACCTCCAGACGTTCCATCGTGCATCTCCTTCAAAACAGCCTGAACTTTACTTCGGAGAACTATCAGCTGCATGACCACGTCTTGTCCATTTGCACTTTCCCTAGCCCTTTCAACAATCCGTTCTCTAAGATAAGAGATTCCCATTGTGCGCAATAGCCCTTCAGCACTTCCTAACCATGGTAGACATCTTGCCATTCCGGGCGGCGACCTTCCTCTTTAGCTGTCAAGATCGGTCCATTGTCTTCATTAGTCATCTGTTCTTGTCGAAAAACTTGTGTCGTCGCTGTCTACCAGGAAATCTACAGTGATGGCTTGAATATGTTTGCTTGCGTTTGTTCTTCCTTTCTGCGGCAATGTCGGCAGTCTTCCAAGATAAGCTATCTGTATTACCATGCAGGCGACCCCGCCTATGTTGTACCTTGAAGTTGTATTCTAGCAGATGATCGAGCTACCCTGCCCAGCGAATCACTGAGAATCCCTGGGAACATTTGAGAGGAAAATACTGAGATGAATATATGAACCAGTGAGGTGTCTGGAGAAAAAGTACTAATGGAGAGTTGTATAACCTGCTGTACAACAAGATCGTAATCAAGGATGGCTTAAATGGGCAGGTCGTGTTATCAGGATGAACCTTCAGCATCCTGTAAAGCGCCTCTTTCTGTATGACCCAGAAGGTAAAAGGAAAGTGGGAATTCCAAAGCTGAAGTGGAGAGATAGAGTACAGCAGGATGGAGAAAGGATAGGAATCAGCAATTGAAGGATGGTTGCATTGGACAGAGACCGTTGACGAGGTCTCCTTCAGCAGGCCAGGAGACCATGGTTGTAGCGCCCCTGATGATGATAAAAAAAGAGTGAGGCTAATCACTATGGTGACTTAGCTCTTCTGGTTGTAAGGAAACGTGATATGCAAGACAATTTGATTTTATTGGAAGGTCGTAGTTTGGCATTAAGATGACTGGCGAGGAAACGGAAGTGAATGTAGTCAAAATAATGGACTGCAAGCTGTGAAGTGAAACCTGTAAGTACCTAACGTTCAAATACCTATTTATTTTAAAAAGTAGTCTTTTTATTTGCTTGCAAAAACAGATGAATTTGTAATCCATATTTTTTGTAAAATTATTTTAAAAGTAATTAGGGCTTTGTTTACTAATAGTGACATGGATTTGTTGCTTCCGTCGAAGTCTGTTTTGTTTATAGCTTGTCAAAACTCAGTCATTAAAACAAACATTCTCTACCACAACTTCTTAATTAATTACCGCCATATTGATCATTAAATTATAATAGTGAATATAATTCATTTCAACAAAATATTGAAAGGTAAGTTGCATGAAATTACTTGAAACTTTGTAAAACAATTCTTTTCTCAGATCAATGACTTGTCTGTTAGATTCATTAAAACGATTTACAAATCAGTATACTATAACCTTTATTAATATTAAACACAGAAAGAATAAGTAATTAAATATGTAAATTAAAATGAATGCATCTATTATTTAATAAAATTCAGGAGAAATAAAACGATTTATGGAGTTTTTACTACCAGCGTCAGATCATAAAACGAGATAAAGTAGATGTGACGCTTATGCAGTCAGGAAGTGATAAAAACGTGATATGAAAACGACATAAAACTTTTATACCTAAAGTGACTCCAGTAAAATCTCAACCTTGAAATGAGTTTACTGCTGTTTTAACCTGGTCTGCTTTATTGATACGGAAGTTGGAACGTAGAACTCTTAGGCCTTTTTTATAATTGTAATTACCTTTTAGTCCTTCTATAATTCTGCATATTAATTTATGTCTGTCATAAGTCTGACATGTATGTGTACGTTACGTGTAAGTCGAAACCATAATTTTACGCCTGTTTTTAAATAATTTTGATGTTACAGATAGTTTACTTCTAATTTGTAAACAACGAATAGCAATGCAAACGTGGTTTAAGTATTACAGACAAATTTAACCATACTAACTGGGATCCGACTCAGAAGCATGGACGTTAGAAACAAAACATTAGGTGTCTTTGAGAGAAGGATGTCAAAGACACATCTGTAGAAGGAGGACCAGGTCCATCTGCTCAGACGCGATAATTAGATGGAGGAGGACCTAGAAAGGTTGAGTATTAGAAACTGGAGAGCTAGATCGAAGAGTAGGCATGAATGAAATCGACTCTTGAGACAGACAAAGACCCATGAAGGGTTATGGAGTCACAGATAAAACTGGGAGAAGGTGAACCAGCAATTCATGCAGTATCAAATGTTAGCAGTAATTCCAATGCTGATGAGGCAGAAGAAATTGTTTTCATCAAAAATATATTGATCCCAAAATAGCCCATTGACGAGCAGAAGCGCCAACGCTTATTGGATCGCAGTGCTAATGAAGGTGAAGCTTTTTTGAAACGAATAGTAACTGGATATTAAACGTGGATCGACCACTTTGAGCCTGAAAGCAAACGCCAAAAATGGAATGGAAACATCCCGAATCTCCAGGAAAAAATAAATTCAAGAGTCTACCCTTTGCAGGAAAGATAATGCTTGCAGTATTCTGGGACTCACAACAGTACTTGGAGAAGAGCTCAACAGTAATGGTGCAAGTTACAGTGAGATACTGTCAAACGAACTGAAGCCTGCAATTCGATGTAAACGCCGAGGTCTATTGTCGGCAGAAGTGCTTGTGTTGCATGAGAACGCGCGCTCATATACTGCCGCCCACACTGTCCAGACTCTTGTATGCAGATCCTGCATACAGCCCCGTCGGATTACTATGTCTTTGGTCAACTTAAAGATGCCTTAAGAGGTCGTCAATTCTACAGAGACCAAGAAGTGAAGGAAGGGATGCATACTGCTTCCTTGCAAGCATAAATTGCTTGCTCCTCAGCCGAAAAACTTTTTTCTGAGGGCATCAGAAAGCTTGAACAACGATGGACCAAGTTTTATTTATAACAGTTCTACTGTGAAAATTTGAGCTTATGAATATTTTATTATTATTGGCCCCTAACAGTTCAGTTTTACTTTTGACGTCTCTCTTAACTAACAAAATCTAAAAATCTATTTGTTAAATATAGTATCAATCAGGTATATATGTCCATATTGTTACATTTGATGGGACAAATTCAAATATAACAGCAGTTAAGAAACTTGGTACCAGCCGTCCTAAAAGATGCCTATCATATGTTAAAGTTAGCTTGCAATATTTTGGGTGATAAGGGTACTGGATTCTTATGGAAAAAACTCTAAAGAGCCCACTAAAAATTTAAATAGGACCGTGACACAATTAAAATTATTCGAAAAATGTTTCCGAAGGTAAAGTGTGAAGAGTGTATTCATTTGCTGATAACAAATGACAATAACTTGAGCGTTTACACTCATTTTACTGACTTTGTGTCAAGTGGAAGTTAATTAGAGTGTCATCAGACGATTAAAGATTGTAAAATTTATGTATAATTTGTTGGTTATATCTGACAGTTAACTTCATAATACCAAAAAAATTATGTATCAGCTTGTAAAAAGTTTGTCGGTACAGTGTTTAGAAAACATATTTCAACATATTTTCTGAAGACAGGCATTAAGTGAAACTTATCAGATTAATAGGGATATTATTTTATAAAATCTTGTGCTATGATATTGCTAAGGAAAGAACCGCTGCAGCTACATTCTCTAAACGTGGTGTCCTCTAAAAGCTGTAGGCCTATATGTGGACACACAAATACATCATACAGAACATTTGGCAGTCGGTAAAATAAATTTACCGTATAAAATATTAAACACGAGAGTAGTCCATCTACACGAGGTCATGTTATTCGAAACATTTTGATAGGATAGTCATTTGATTTGTATTCCGATCGCATGCATCTCTGTATTTTCTCTCTGCTTCCGTTCCTCTTTCCACTAAACATTTTATATAATTAGTACACATATATTTTCTGAGAAATATATAAATACAAACAAAATTGTACTTATCGTACAGAGTTTGTTTTACTGAGATATTAAAAATATTTCTAAATCTTATTTCAGTTTCCTAAGAAGTATCTGTAGTTCAGTGTTAATTTTTTCACTTTCTTTATTCACATCCAGTAGAAACGAGTGGGCTTACTTGCATTACGCAGCACAAACCATGAAATAAAACTTAAACTATTTATATAGTTATTATATAATATACGGTACATAGTTAACAGTAATTTAAGAAACTATTTTATCAAAAATATTTATGCAACTATTAATATAATCATTATTATTACATAATTTTTATTATTGTTTAATGGTATATTATTAACAAAATATAATAATGAAATGATTATTACATTTCAGTAAAATAATTAGTGTTTGAGTTGAGTACCGTGACTAATAGGATGCCCAGAACAGCTGGGACGAAATTAAAAATGGAAACATAGTGTTTACAGGTCCTATTTTCCATACTAATTTAATTAACGATTACGTTACTTGACTGGCTGCCTGAATTCGTCTTAAAACGTATGACACATAAAAATTAAGTTTCTCAGAGGTTTCACGATTTAAAACTTATTTGGATAGGCTATCATAATTATAACGTTTGAAAATAAAATACAAGATTTAAATCAACTACGATGAATTGGTATATGCATTGATATCAAAATGATCGTGTTATAAAACAAATTTTTCTGTTTGCTTTTATTTAATTTTTTCAGCATTAAGATGAAGCACTGGAATTAGTCTTAATGGAAAAGCACTACCTTTTGGAAAAGAGACTTTCATTTTTTACTTTTGTGACTGACCTCTAATGAATTTAATTTAAATTTTCAATATACTGACGTTAGCACAGAGTTTAAAACGTATTCAAGTTATAACTGTGTCCAGTATAAAACTGTTCAAATAATACATAATGTATGATGTTTTCATTATATGCAGCACATAAAGTTGCCAATTACAAAAGTACTGTTGCGTTAATTAATTTTTGTATGAGTTCGCATTCATAGATCCGGAGCAATTTCAAAAATTTAAATAAAGACTATTGGAATAACAATCATAATACTTTCAGTAATATTGCACGTTATTTTAAAAAAGCTACTGTATGTTTTTAAATAATAAAAAACCTTAAATATAAAGAAGTTTAAATAATATATATATATTTCAATTAACAATAAGAGCAATGCCATTTTTATACATAACCTTTTATCAAAATGTTCAATGTCATCCGACCAGAAATGTAGTGAAATCACAGGAACTCTGCTTTGAATCTTGTCTTTTAGCTCGTGAATAGTTTGCAGGCTTCTGGCGTATAGATTACATTTTAGGTATCCCCAAAGAAAATAATACAATCTGTAAAATCGCACGATGTTGTCGTCAAGTTGGTATCATCATTTCATTAAGAATTCTGCCTAGTTAAGAATTCGTTTCGTTCGGATATTGCATATCCTGTTCAAACTACATATGGTTTAAATCCATTTCAATCTGATTCTGATTACAAAATATCATTTATCATCGTACACTAGCTTTAGCTGTTAACTGTATACCTAACAGCATGGATCTGATATTCCTGAATCTTCAGCAAAACACTTTCACTAACCGTGGCTATGTTTTTGAATAAAAGAGTTGAAGCGCACACATGGGCATCTGTACAAAACAACTTTTCTTGACTTAACGCGCTGTGCCACGAATTGTTTTCTCTTTTGGATGATCACAAAAATCATGAAGTTTGCACAAAACGCTCATTTCTGTAATACGTTTTAATGATATGGACACGTTGTTCTATTATATTTTGCTCCACGATTTACTTTTTAATGGCCAAGAGATGGGAAAAGCGAAAAGAGAAACACAAGGAGCGGAGCAGTCAACTAGGAGCATCGCAAAGACGTGTTTAGCGAGCTAAGTATCTATTGAAGGTTGTTACAAATGCTTTAAACGTGTGATATATTTAAACAAGTTACAAGATGATACACTTGACATCTAGAATTCATGCTGAAAATTACTGACTTAGGCTTAGTATTAAACAATTTTCTAGCCGCTAATTACCATATCATCCACTGTTAATAAAGTAAGTCGTAACTTTCTGCTTGTTTAAGCTTAGGCATGTAATAAACATGTGCATGTAACACGTTATTTTAAATCAGTAATTTATTCTTCGAGTATGCCAATATAGTTTAGAACTTCTTGTATTAGGCCTATATTTTATTATAATAATGTAATTTATGCATTTGAATAACTATTGTTATATTGAAGTAGGAGTTTAAAAAGACCTTTTGTTCTTCTGCTATATATTGCTTTCTTGTTACGGTTCAAGTATATACAACAATTTAATCTCTTTACGTTATTTGTGTCATCATCATCACCACCATCATCATTATCATCATCTGCACAACACGGCATAGGCTAGGCCTGTTCTGCCTTCAAAGATCCTCCAGCCATCTCTTCCGGGGTCTACCTAAACACCTGTGTCCTATAGGTTTGTATTTCCAGAATTGTTTAGTCAGTTTGGAATGTGACGTTCTTTCTAAGTGTTCTTTTCAACGTTCTCTGTAACCTTTAAATTTTTCATTCAAGATAAAAACTTGTAACTCTTCTCTTATCGCCTCATTCTTGATATGGTCAAGTTTAGAACACGTTTTAACTCATCTTAAAGACTCTATATCCGAGGCCTGTATTGTACTATCTTGTTTCTTGGGGTTGTTGTCCATAATTCACGCCCATAGGACAGTACTGGGTACAGCCATAATTTTGCAAAACTTTAATTTTGTTATCCCGACGTACCTTGTTTCTAAAAATATGGTCGATTGTACCACAGATCATCAGTATGTACAAAGCTTAACATCAGTATCACAGTTCCTATCATAGCCAATACCATTTCCCAAATAATTAAAATAACTCACCTGTTCTAGAATTCGATGATCAATCATTATTTTTGTTCTTATTGGTTCCTTGCCTCGAAACGCCATTGCCTTTGTTCTTGTAGTGGAGATTTTCAGTTGTTGCAAATCTGATGAAGCTTAAAAACCGATTTTTGTAAAGCAGCTTCTGTATTTTGAATAACAAGCAAGTCGTCTGCAAATAACAGCGCATTCAAATATCTGTCTCGTGATATCTTCATACCAGGGTTCACTAGATGTTTCCATTTGCTCACTATATTGTCAATATAAATGTTAAAAAGCGTAGATGATATACTACACCCTTGTCGAACACCTTGATTGACATATTTTAACACTATAAAAATGTTGAGATATAATAGAATTATTTTTAACAGCTATCCTTGTTCCGTTTCATAGGCCTTGTATAGTTCATATAAGTTGCTGTGGGTATCCCCGTTCTTCTAATAGTTGCCACAGCAAAGGCCTTCTCAAAGTCAATGAAAGCTACATGCGTTTCTTTATTGAACTCACGATGCTTTAATCTTATAATAAAGGCTATTTTTTTTATATTCGCTATAACCATCGTCTTCTCGGTGGTCATATTTATTAGAATATAATAGGCCTACTTCTTTATTTCTTCCTTCAGAATTATTAAACTGTGTCTACTGTAAATTAAACTGTAGAGGCTCTTTGGAATTCGCCACAGAATCCATATTATCAGTTCGACCAATTGCGTTTCCTCCAACTCTAGAAGCCTAATCTTAGTTTTTTTTCTAATTTTCTATTTTTTCATCTGAAACAGTAACAGACTTAGGGTACAGTGTTTCGGCAGGTCTGAAAGTAGTATTTGTTAAATGGGATAGCCCGAAGATGTAAGTTAAATAGTAACGGAATAAAGCTTGCGGCAATTGATATGAGAATATTTAATGATACGTTTCATAAAACCCTTTCGGGATATTATAGAAAACAGATAAAATATGCATACAGTAAGCAGCGATTAAACAATCGTATCTTAGAATAAATTCTTCTCTACAGTGAAAAAACCATATGAGAGAGACAAATAATATCAGGATCAACCAAAATGAAGTCATTAATTATTAAGTCTGAATAGAGTATTAAGAACTATTTATTGTGAATGAATGGACATGATCCATTATTATTTTATGTAATGTAAATAAAATAAATGTATTAAATGCCTTAAATACATTATTAGAAAGAATCTAAGTTAAAATAAAAATTATATATTTGTTATGACAACAACAACAAAAATATTAATGTGTTGGATTTGAGACCAAACACTCAGATTTCATGTAAAAATTAATTATTATCAATTTGAAATGAAAACTATATGTAATTGTCAAGCAGACAAAAATGAACAATTTATCTTAGATAAAGAAAGCTGTCAAATGAATAAAAGTCAGTCAAAATAGCCAAAAACAGTACTAACTAAAAACATGTGGTAGGCATATAATATTGTATGATTTATGGATTTAATGTTGCCAAAATGCAACCAAATTGTATTAGAAAGTTGAAATATAATATAAAGCGACTATACTAATATATTTGACTAACTTTAACATTGTAATAATCGAGTTAGCAAAATATTTACCTATACCATGTATGGCTGGATCCAATCAACCAGTACAAAAATAGTCATATCTGGCTAAATATTTACAAAATGTTGACAAAAATAAAATAGAATGGTACAATACTTCAGTATACCTTAAAAAACGAACAAACTCAGTCGAAAATAAGATCAATTATGAAAGAATTTAACTTATAAGAGTGAGATTTGTCACACCATGAAGAAGGGCATCTCAAGACCAATCAATGCGATGCTATGTTATCCTGTAATAAAAATAATATGTGTAAAGAGTAACCAGGTATCACAAAAGACAGACAATATAATAAACTCTGAGTGTACACTAGTGAAATACTACATATGTTAAAGAAAGAGACTAATTATTGTGTTATAGCATTGACAACAACCTAGGCCTTGGGCAGAGGCCATGTAAAATTGAAATTATCTATGTATTATATATATTAAAATTTGTTTGTTTTGTTATAGGAAGATAGTAATGTTATATGTTCAGATTGTGGAAGAAACATAATAGTTTCACAACAATTTTTTGTTCTAAAAAATTGAATTTCAATGACAACAACCCAAGGTGAGAGTTGTATATTGTGTTACTTATTAGAGTTAATTTATTTAAAAACCAATCATAATTAGTATCACTAGATTCAGTTGAAAACAGAAAATCTAAATGTAATAATCGCATGCAAATTGTGAGTACTAATGTAAAACTGTTTGATAAATACCAGAGTAATTTTTGAAATATCCTTAGTGTGAAGAATAAGAAATTTGTTCTAAAAGCTTCGACGGAAGTTAAATTTGTTCCATGATGTTCCATTTCTTTATTCTCGAACAATCTAGAAGGAATTTTTACACAAATATACCGGAAGTCAATGAAAACAATCAGCCTGAATTAGTATAAAAGAGAGACCAAATTCGACCCAAGAAACACTTGAAGCTTGAACTCCAGAACAGATGCATCACCCACGACACTGATCAACGCAGCTAAGGCGAAACCGAGAGGGGAGAAATCGACACCAGATCCGAAGAAAGGCTTTTCCCGTACATTGACAGACTGACTTAACCTCTACAGGAATCCACGCCAATGTGTTGCTGAAATAGCGTAGCAACACGGCAAATTTTAATAGAAATCACGCAGCCAGAACGTCAACGGCCCAGGAGGAACCAAAACTTTAAATAGAGAACCAATTCTGCTGTGTTCGCAAAGACAAACTAACTTGACAATAACCCCCTTAACGTAAACATACAAACACAAAGCCTTTCTCTCGACTACATGGGAATCAGCGCTGTGGCGGCCAATTTGGGAATCAACGCGGAGCAGCTGATTTGTAGTGGCGGGGTTTGAACGAGAATCTACTGCCAAACGTTTTCACAAAAAGTTCGGAAATTGTAAATGATCGCAATTTTGACTTAAAATAGATTCAGTGCACACATGAAGAGGCGAGATTGAAAAACTACCCGAGAGGAGTGTCCAGTGCGAGATTAATTAACCATTGGAACGTGAGTTACCAAAATTAAAGTCATTTTTTACCTGGTTACATTTATCACACAGTTGTACTGCACACGCCACACACACCTTCAAATCACTTAATTTTTCTTGTAAGGCATCTTATTGATATGTCTTGGTAGTTCAAAGGAGTCACGTCCTGAGAGTAAAGATTTTTTCACGTATTAAACTCATGCTTTTCAACTGAGTAAAAAATTGAAAATACTAGCCGATACTTGATTGGATATATAAAATTGTCAATAATAATAATAATAACTTGTGATTTTTTTTTTCTTTAGTAACTCTGCAATTGTATAATTTTTTTTATGAATGTTAGTCCTTCAGACGATTTGTTTGTTTTTGAAGAATCATTAAACTTACCTGATTTTTTCAAGCTAAACTGACTTGTTTATATTTTTTCATAGAAGTAAGATTTAAAAATTTTAATTTCTTTAATAATCACATTTTATTCTTGGAACAAACGATTCCAAGTGGCGCCCACAAAAAACATAGTATTAAGTTGTGTTACAGGACTACATCACCGCAGAGGATCCAGTCAACTGTAAGTAACAAAAAGTGCGCGGAGGTAACGCCCGACAGCATACAACACTTTTACACTACACTATCTTATTTCTTTTGTTATAACGTTAACCATTATTTTTCGTGCATTATAGACCTACATTTCTTCTTATTGTCTTCCCGGAAATTCTTCTTAATAAATTTTCACAATAAATCCGTTATGCCTGTTTACACGACCTACAAATCGTATGTTCCTTATTTGCATTATTTTTTATTTCTTCCTTTGGTCCTCCTTAACTTTATAGAGATCCCTAGGTTATTTAAGGTTATTTAACACCCCGTCAGCCAGCATTCTTGCACGAAAACGTGGTAGTAGGCTTAATTGTTGACAGGGTTTTCGATCTTCTCTACCGTTGTACTCTGGTGTTGTTTGCTACATGTGTCATAAATTTCATGTTTGTCAGTTTAGGTTAGGTTTAAAATTTATTAGGGTGTCCTTAGCGCTTGATTTTTATCTTCTAATTTAATTCGTCGGGCACTTAGGAATAGTGCGTACGTTAGTGTAGGCGAGTAGCCTATACGTGAACATGTTTGTATATTTGGATTTCACATTTCAGGTTACAAATTAAACGGTTTCAATTTCCTAGACACTTGTCCAGAAGAGGTAAGGGATAGGAAATATAACTTTATTGTTTATTTATTGCATTTTAAGTTTTAATTTTTAAAGTCCGTTGACGTTTATGTAACTAAAACTATTATTTTTTTTTATAATGTTATATGAAATCTTTGCGCTAACGCAAATAACGATTATGTTTATGAATGAAGAAAATTCTTTGTGTAGAGAATTGTTAAGTACATGGTTGAGTTTAAGAAAAGAAAAGGCAAAAAGGGGCAATGAAAAGGATGAAAAAGTTTTTAACTTCTAAAGGATCAAATAGGCATTCCCTGTCTAAGTGTCAACTTGTTTGCAGCTTCTGTCGTAGTATAGTTTAAGCATATATTTGATCTGTTTACAGTAGACACACATGAAAATGTTTCCGATGCTACGATGCGTAAAATACAATTTATTTGATTTTATATTGTAATAAATACCATTACGCTAACGTGTGACGTTACGTTGCGTTAGCATATGATGTACTGGATTATGAAATTTTTTTTGATTGAAAATAATATAGGTCTATTAGTGTAATGCCAACATTCATAACTTAGATTTATACTGAAAAAAATAAGTGTATTTAACATTAATAACCTCGCTTACTTAATATTATAAATAAATAAAGCTTACTGTTTCATAAAACCATAAATGTGGTTAAAAAAGTTCGTATGAACTTTAAACCGACTCCTACGTAGTAAATTTTAAATTAAAAACTGTTATTCTGATCTGCTATCCTATACAGGCTTTAACATTACAGGAAAGTTAGAAACAACAGTAGAATAAAGGCTTGTTAATGACAGTCTAGTTCCGGTCCGAAAGAAAAACTGTTCAGCCACTTTGAATGGGGGGGGTACTGAAATGTATTTTATTATGTGCTGCAGATTAATTTCGTTTAGACATGGCGCCTGGGACGCGCGAACAGTGTTAGGGAGAAGTATGGAGTTGCCGACTGTGCATCTATTTGTCAACTGCCGTCTCAGCGGAATTCCTGTACCTACTTCAAAATCACCCTGTGCAGAATATCTTTTGATACAGCATCAAATACTAAATAAACAAATAGATACCGGTAACGAATACATAAAATGAAATTCTGGTATTGTAAATATACGACAGTAGCATACTTTGCAATTTACGAAAGCTTATCTAATGTAGTCTTCTGTACTTCGTTACATTGAATGTAAAGTATTGTGTATTAAGTAAGAAAAATATTAAACTGTATTACCTACAATTAATTACGTAGATCAGGTTACGTGTCTTTACAAAAAGTGTTACTCATTTCATAAACCGATTTCTAAAATTTGAAAATTTCTGTGAAATTAGGTAGCTTAATATTTTTGTATAGACTTAATAAGCGATTTCCACTCCAGTTTTATAACACGCGTGTATAACTAAAAATTAATTGCATAAGCTAACTTACATGATTTTAGTACTATGGACACATTCAATATTTAAGTTGCATGCTCTTTTGTGTCCGAGTTAGCTCTGAAATGATTAAATATTTGTTTACATTTCCCTCCAGTACCGGAGTTCCTGCTGACTTTACGGTTGTCCTCTTCAGCACATGAACCATGATAGGTTTTTTCAGCGTTTGCCTTTACCCCTCCTTCCTAATGTCTGCAGCTTCTGGAACTTATATCTCGGAGATTTATTTATTTATCTTAAGTTTGTCATGACATTTTATGCCATTGGAGTTGCCTGGGGTATGAACAAAATGATTTTCGCCAAAATGGTAATCGACCTTGCGTCCAGATTTTCCGATGAATACTGTTCTAATTTTTATTATTTCTAAGCCACTCAGGTGTAGACAGATTTAAATTTTCATCCCCCTACTGCTACTACTACACCACAGACAAACACGCGCGCGTGCGCGCGCGTTTCTGCCGGCAATCAATTCGGTAAACGTTTGTCTGAACACCATTAAACAGCGATCCTTTGTTTTATATGTTGAAGGCACGTATTTCTGACTCATTAGCCGCATAATTTCTACAGCCGTAAAGCGTAAACAGCGATTTACTGTAGTAGACCCATTGACTGTTTCTTACCTTGCAGAATACGGACTCTTGCAGAGCATATTAATATATATTTATTCATTAGCGCACTGGAGATTTAATTCTTAATTAGTAGAATTATCACTTTTATAAGGTAACAAACAAGTAAGTACGAGGAAAGAAGAAATTTCTTCTGTCTTCAGTTGTGATTTGCGTTAGATTTCTATGATTTTTGACGAGAAGTGGTAAAAGGGATGAAACAGCACGTTTTGTAAAGAAAAAAGTGTGTGTGTGAAAGGCTGGTAAATACCTCACTTACTTAATTTCAGCAGCCTTCACAAATTTTGTTACTCATATTATCCCTCACGCTGATATAAGAAATGTTAAGGTGCGAAAGATTTTAATAGTTGTGACGATTTCATTAATAAAAATATATTAATTAATTAAATTGTTAATGTATAAGCTGAGAAATTTTAAAGTTTTAATAAAATCTCACATTTTAAACTAAATCTTATTGCTATCATTAAATAATAATAATATTTAATAAAAAGTCTAATAATAAAATAAAAGGGAATACAATTGTACAGAAAGGGTAAAGCTTGTTAATTAATCCTGCATATACAGGCACTGACCAGAATTAACTTGTTTTCTGACCCCTAAACAAACTAAATATAATTGTAAATTTTGTTATTATTTAAATAATTAAATAAGACCACTGTAATGTACTTTGATAACGTCTGTAACTAAGAATATCTCTATTTAATTATTTAATCAAACTTTAGTCCTTTAATTAAATTAGAAACATGGAACTACTTTTATGTTGACTAGTAATTGTCGCGAGATTACTACTCTCCCCCTTACTATTTTTGCCCACTTGCAATGGAGCGCTCACGCCGTAAGCTGCGTACAGCGTTGTTTCGCGACGCGTGTATAATTATGTGAATGGTTGGTTCAATGAATATTTAAATAACTAAATTTGTGCGGCGATGACATCTCTCTCAATGAATAATTAACAAACTATGTAATCCATACATTACTACAAACATGAAGGTGATATTCAACTAATAAATAATCATGTGAAGTGTATTACTGTGAAACAAACTTTCTATTTATTTATTATAACTACAAGAATTACAACAGTCGTCTAAGATGAGAGTATCCTACAAGAATTACTACAGTCGCCTAAGATGAGAGTACTTCACCCCGAATGATATAACAGACTTCAGGAACTTCACCGTCACCGGATACTAAGGCAACGACAGACCTTCAGGAAACACACCAAGGACCGAAGAACCAATTCTGCAGCAAATACTGAAAACCAGGTGACATGGAGGCTTGTCTTCCATGGTTATGAGTTACTAAAATTATTACCCACAAAAGACAATTTAACTCACCACTTTTAAGACTTTAAAAGACAGACATTATATGTAGCAGGTAGTCTGTAATCTAATAACACTGGTTATAGCAAAAGAGTAAATGTTTAAACTAAAAGTTTTCTTGTTTTCAAAGATTAATAAAGTCCATTCTTCAAATGGCTCAATTTTCAATATTGTATATGGCAAGGTGACCATTATTAACTTAATATATATTCAATCCCGGATCCGTGGAATAAATTAAATAGATGTACATCATATTTTGAGGGCCCTTATGAAAGAGTAATATATATAATTATACTGTAAACTATATATGTTGAGAACTTTAAATAGAGAACTTTATCTCATAATGTAATAAAGAGATGTCATCTGAGTACCGAGTAAACTGAGTGCATAAATCAACAGTCTCCCCTTCCCAATATCCTGATATAAGAATTGTTTTATTTGTTGTGATTAATTTTCAGCTCGTCACAACGAAAGGCAGCCTGTATAATTGGCATAACCAATTAACGCGGGTTCCCTACGTTATAACACAAGTTTAGATGTTATAAATTGCGCCACTCTGCTTAATTGCTTAAATTGCGCCACTCTGCTAATTAATTTGCTAATTTGCTTAAGAGAAAAGAAAGAAGTAATTGTGTCCCGATATCCCACACACACAAGCTGTTGATCTATTCACTCATGTATTTTAATGTGTCAAAATTTTAAATAAAATAAAAATCATAATTATTATTATAGTAATATAGTATAGGTAATTTTAATTGTAAATATAATATGTGTAAACTTATATCAACATATTGACCCATGTAAACAAAACCATGTAGGTACTTGCCCAAAAATTTCATTCATCAACGTGTCGATTTGACGACAAACTCGGACAGGTAAATTTCCTGTTGCCGCCTGTGTGAAACTGTCATAGTTGCCCTCCCGCAAGTTGAGTTAGACAATACGCCACCCTCTTTGTTAGTTCTATTGTTATAAGAAGCGTGTATTATCCTGTGTTTAGTAACCGAGGACTCCCCCTTTGTAAGCAAAACAATGCCATTGTTTAAAACTAGTCTGACCTACATTCCAGCGTAACAGCTGATCGTTTAAATAGAAACTAATGCAAATGTTTAATAATAACTGTTAATAAATGTTTACCATGTACTAAAGTGTAGGAAATAATTGTGTATAGTATAGTAGAGTAAATTATATTATGACGTAAATTTCAAATAAATAAATGACTTAGTTAACCCTTCATTGTTAGATAAAGTATTAAACCCCATGCCCCGAAACAGTAAACTTGTAAACTGAGCTAAAAAAAAAAAAAAAAAAAAAAACAAAGTAAAAAAGTGTTCTAAGGAAATATGGTAAGTCGATAGGAAATAATTCTAGGTAAGTTTTTAAAAACCCCAAAGTAATAATAAGTGAATAATAATTGCGCTTGAATAATAAGGCTGAATAAATCTTAAGTTAAACTAAATTTGTGTAACTTGTAGCAGTAAATAAGAGAAAGGAAAATAATAATAAAAGTATAGTTGAATAGTGAACAACCAGTTGTGGCCTGTACGAGAACAATATAGCTTGTTAAGAATAGTAGTAAGCAGCCACCCTCCCTATTGTGATAAACCGGTGCTAGTGTAAACAATTGAAAACCACCCCTGTGTATTACAATGAATTGTGTAAAGTGTCTCCCCTTCCGCATAGTTTGTTTGGTTATTGTTAAAGAGATAATAAGAATTACCCTCGTGAGATTCCGCTTCTCTCTGTAGTATAAGAAATTAGGATAACAATGAATCTAAGGTCAAGTATGGGATTGGCTTTAGATTTCCGTAGATGTAATTAAGGAAAATATATATATGTAATGTAACAAGTCACAACGGCGCCGACTGAAAGTTGTAATGATGAGGCAGAAAGGTGCCAAGAGATCATTAAAAGAGTGCGTGCTGAAAGCTAACTTGTGGAGTTAGAGTAAGCTTATGTCAGTCGGGCCACAATATTGTGAGTTACGAGTAATTAGGGAAATTAGTAATAAGAATTAAAATATAAGTTAGTACTGTAAGAAGTGAGATAAAGGGAATTTCACGAAGGAGAACATTTAAATGAGAACAAGATCATTTAAAGAGAATTAAAAAAAAAAAAAAAAGTGGACTAATAATAAATAAGAGTAATAATAAATAATTTCACACTTTGTCACCAAGCATACTCCAAGTCCCTAATTTTAATTAGTCCCCAATACTCACTAAAATTCTTAGTGTGGATCTTAAGCGGCGGAGTATGTGACGATTTCATTAATAAAAATATATTAATTAATTAAATTGTTAATGTATAAGCTGAGAAATTTTAAAATTTTAATTAAATCTCACATTTTAAACTAAATCTTATTGCTATCATTAAATAATAATAATATTTAATAAAAAGTCTAATAATAAAATAAAAGGGAATACAATTGTACAGAAAGGGTAAAGCTTGTTAATTAATCCTGCATATACAGGCACTGACCAGAATTAACTTGTTTTCTGACCCCTAAACAAACTAAATATAATTGTAAATTTTGTTATTATTTAAATAATTAAATAAGACCACTGTAATGTACTTTGATAACGTCTGTAACTAAGAATATCTCTATTTAATTATTTAATCAAACTTTAGTCCTTTAATTAAATTAGAAACATGGAACTACTTTTATGTTGACTAGTAATTGTCGCGAGATTACTACTCTCCCCCTTACTATTTTTGCCCACTTGCAATGGAGCGCTCACGCCGTAAGCTGCGTACAGCGTTGTTTCGCGACGCGTGTATAATTATGTGAATGGTTGGTTCAATGAATATTTAAGTAACTAAATTTGTGCGGCGATGACATCTCTCTCAATGAATAATTAACAAACTATGTAATCCATACATTACTACAAACATGAAGGTGATATTCAACTAATAAATAATCATGTGAAGTGTATTACTGTGAAACAAACTTTCTATTTATTTATTATAACTACAAGAATTACAACAGTCGTCTAAGATGAGAGTATCCAACAAGAATTACTACAGTCGCCTAAGATGAGAGTACTTCACCCCGAATGATATAACAGACTTCAGGAACTTCACCGTCACCGGATACTAAGGCAACGACAGACCTTCAGGAAACACACCAAGGACCGAAGAACCAATTCTGCAGCAAATACTGAAAACCAGGTGACATGGAGGCTTGTCTTCCATGGTTATGAGTTACTAAAATTATTACCCACAAAAGACAATTTAACTCACCACTTTTAAGACTTTAAAAGACAGACATTATATGTAACAGGTAGTCTGTAATCTAATAACACTGGTTATAGCAAAAGAGTAAATGTTTAAACTAAAAGTTTTCTTGTTTTGAAAGATTAATAAAGTCCATTCTTCAAATGGCTCAATTTTCAATATTGTATATGGCAAGGTGACCATTATTAACTTAATATATATTCAATCCCGGATCCGCGGAATAAATTAAATAGACGTACATCATATTTTGAGGGCCCTTATGAAAGAGTAATATATATAATTATACTGTAAACTATATATGTTGAGAACTTTAAATAGAGAACTTTATCTCATAATGTAATAAAGAGATGTCATCTGAGTACCGAGTAAACTGAGTGCATAAATCAACAGTCTCCCCTTCCCAATATCCTGATATAAGAATTGTTTTATTTGTTGTGATTAATTTTCAGCTCGTCACAACGAAAGGCAGCCTGTATAATTGGCATAACCAATTAACGCGGGTTCCCTACGTTATAACACAAGTTTAGATGTTATAAATTGCGCCACTCTGCCTAATTGCTTAAATTGCGCCACTCTGCTAATTAATTTGCTAATTTGCTTAAGAGAAAAGAAAGAAGTAATTGTGTCCCGATATCCCACACACACAAGCTGTTGATCTATTCACTCATGTATTTTAATATGTGTCAAAATTTTAAATAAAATAAAAATCATAATTATTATTATAGTAATATAGTATAGGTAATTTTAATTGTAAATATAATATGTGTAAACTTATATCAACATATTGACCCATGTAAACAAAACCATGTAGGTACTTGCCCAAAAATTTCATTCATCAACGTGTCGATTTGACGACAAACTCGGACAGGTAAATTTCCTGTTGCCGCCTGTGTGAAACTGTCATAGTTGCCCTCCCGCAAGTTGAGTTAGACAATACGCCACCCTCTTTGTTAGTTCTATTGTTATAAGAAGCGTGTATTATCCTGTGTTTAGTAACCGAGGACTCCCCCTTTGTAAGCAAAACAATGCCATTGTTTAAAACTAGTCTGACCTACATTCCAGCGTAACAGCTGATCGTTTAAATAGAAACTAATGCAAATGTTTAATAATAACTGTTAATAAATGTTTACCATGTACTAAAGTGTAGGAAATAATTGTGTATAGTATAGTAGAGTAAATTATATTATGACGTAAATTTCAAATAAATAAATGACTTAGTTAACCCTTCATTGTTAGATAAAGTATTAAACCCCATGCCCCGAAACAGTAAACTTGTAAACTGAGCTAAAAAAAAAAAAAAAAAAAAAAACAAAGTAAAAAAGTGTTCTAAGGAAATATGGTAAGTCGATAGGAAATAATTCTAGGTAAGTTTTTAAAAACCCCAAAGTAATAATAAGTGAATAATAATTGCTTGAATAATAAGGCTGAATAAATCTTAAGTTAAACTAAATTTGTGTAACTTGTAGCAGTAAATAAGAGAAAGGAAAATAATAATAAAAGTATAGTTGAATAGTGAACAACCAGTTGTGGCCTGTACGAGAACAATATAGCTTGTTAAGAATAGTAGTAAGCAGCCACCCTCCCTATTGTGATAAACCGGTGCTAGTGTAAACAATTGAAAACCACCCCTGTGTATTACAATGAATTGTGTAAAGTGTCTCCCCTTCCGCATAGTTTGTTTGGTTATTGTTAAAGAGATAATAAGAATTACCCTCGTGAGATTCCGCTTCTCTCTGTAGTATAAGAAATTAGGATAACAATGAATCTAAGGTCAAGTATGGGATTGGCTTTAGATTTCTGTAGATGTAATTAAGGAAAATATATATATGTAATGTAACAAGTCACAACGGCGCCGACTGAAAGTTGTAATGATGAGGCAGAAAGGTGCCAAGAGATCATTAAAAGAGTGCGTGCTGAAAGCTAACTTGTGGAGTTAGAGTAAGCTTATGTCAGTCGGGCCACAATATTGTGAGTTACGAGTAATTAGGGAAATTAGTAATAAGAATTAAAATATAAGTTAGTACTGTAAGAAGTGAGATAAAGGGAATTTCACGAAGGAGAACATTTAAATGAGAACAAGATCATTTAAAGAGAATTAAAAAAAAAAAAAAAAAAAAAAAAAAAAAAAAAAAAAAAAAAAGTGGACTAATAATAAATAAGAGTAATAATAAATAATTTCACACTTTGTCACCAAGCATACTCCAAGTCCCTAATTTTAATTAGTCCCCAATACTCACTAAAATTCTTAGTATGGATCGTAAGCGGCGGAGTATGTGACGATTTCATTAATAAAAATATATTAATTAATTAAATTGTTAATGTATAAGCTGAGAAATTTTAAAGTTTTAATAAAATCTCACATTTTAAACTAAATCTTATTGCTATCATTAAATAATAATAATATTTAATAAAAAGTCTAATAATAAAATAAAAGGGAATACAATTGTACAGAAAGGGTAAAGCTTGTTAATTAATCCTGCATATACAGGCACTGACCAGAATTAACTTGTTTTCTGACCCCTAAACAAACTAAATATAATTGTAAATTTTGTTATTATTTAAATAATTAAATAAGACCACTGTAATGTACTTTGATAACGTCTGTAACTAAGAATATCTCTATTTAATTATTTAATCAAACTTTAGTCCTTTAATTAAATTAGAAACATGGAACTACTTTTATGTTGACTAGTAATTGTCGCGAGATTACTACTCTCCCCCTTACTATTTTTGCCCACTTGCAATGGAGCGCTCACGCCGTAAGCTGCGTACAGCGTTGTTTCGCGACGCGTGTATAATTATGTGAATGGTTGGTTCAATGAATATTTAAATAAATAAATTTGTGCGGCGATGACATCTCTCTCAATGAATAATTAACAAACTATGTAATCCATACATTACTACAAACATGAAGGTGATATTCAACTAATAAATAATCATGTGAAGTGTATTACTGTGAAACAAACTTTCTATTTATTTATTATAACTACAAGAATTACAACAGTCGTCTAAGATGAGAGTATCCTACAAGAATTACTACAGTCGCCTAAGATGAGAGTACTTCACCCCGAATGATATAACAGACTTCAGGAACTTCACCGTCACCGGATACTAAGGCAACGACCTTATTATTTAAGGCAACGACTTTAAATCAAAAACCTTCAGGAAACACACCAAGGACCGAAGAACCAATTCTGCAGCAAATACTGAAAACCAGGTGACATGGAGGCTTGTCTTCCATGGTTATGAGTTACTAAAATTATTACCCACAAAAGACAATTTAACTCACCACTTTTAAGACTTTAAAAGACAGACATTATATGTAACAGGTAGTCTGTAATCTAATAACACTGGTTATAGCAAAAGAGTAAATGTTTAAACTAAAAGTTTTCTTGTTTTGAAAGATTAATAAAGTCCATTCTTCAAATGGCTCAATTTTCAATATTGTATATGGCAAGGTGACCATTATTAACTTAATATATATTCAATCCCGGATCCGTGGAATAAATTAAATAGTTGTACATCATATTTTGAGGGCCCTTATGAAAGTGTAATATATATAATTATACTGTAAACTATATATGTTGAGAACTTCAAATAGAGAACTTTATCTCATAATGTAATAAAGAGATGTCATCTGAGTACCGAGTAAACTGAGTGCATAAATCAACAGTCTCCCCTTCCCAATATCCTGATATAAGAATTGTTTTATTTGTTGTGATTAATTTTCAGCTCGTCACAACGAAAGGCAGCCTGTATAATTGGCATAACCAATTAACGCGGGTTCCCTACGTTATAACACAAGTTTAGATGTTATATAGTGGCCAAGTGGGAGGCAGATGTACGGTATTCAGCTAGTTAATCTTCAAAATGCATCTAGTAAATTTTCTAGCGATTAAGCTGTGATCTTCTGCCATTTATATCTTAAAAAGGGATGAAGTATCATAAGTGTAGTGTTCTGTAAATCACAGTCCTGAGTCCTAGTTGCGTAGACACAAAATCCGCACAAGCCATTAGTCTCTTTGATGCCAGCAGACTACATGCGGGCTGGAGTTAAGCAGAGAGCTGGAATGCGTGTGTTGATGTGAAACGGAATTTATCTTGTGATTCACACCATATGCTGAGTTTCTCTCAGTGATATATACTTATATACTATAGATATATACTATATATACTACGCTCCGTGGCTATCAAAATTATGAGATTCCACCGTTGCGCCTTATTTTGTTATAAATGTTTGAACTTGTAATTCATGTGATGAAATTAACTTTTGTGTTTATAAAAATGTACGCTACATTTTATATCAGATTATAAAAAACTTTATAGAAATTTATGCCATGGAATTTTAATTTTATTTAATACGCCCACGTATTATGTCACGTATTATTAAATATTTAATTTGGATAACTGAGTTTTTCTTTTACTTGGTACATGAACACTGGAAATCATTTAATAACTAATTCTTTTTTATTTATGGGAAAACTTTTAACTATATGGTCAGAAGTGACAATGTCATAAGGTAACAGGATCGTGAAATACAACACTTGTACTGTATAAGTGGTAAGATCTTAATGTGTTGAAAAATATTTCTTTTGTGTATTGTTTTTCAATTATTAAAACAATTTATTGTAATTTTTTGGGGTATTATTGGACGGGGAAGACTTTATTGTAAATTATGGTCTTGTTTGTAACATTGAGGGAGGGGGTCAAGACTGTATAAATAAAAGTGGTGCTTCAAGACTTTGTGCTCTATCTCAGTCGAGCCACTGAGGATGCCTCATCGTATTGTGGACGAAACGTTTGGTTTTAAAATAAATAAATCGATGTGTGTTAAACGAAAACAGTGTTGTTATTAATGAAAACCACAAAAGTTTACGAGCGAGATTGTCGGACGTTGGTTGGTTCTCCCTCAGGTTTTGGCAATATGACTAGAAAATAAGTAAGAGACATAGGATACAAGGTAAAGGCAACGAGAGATGGTGAATAGAAAATAATAAGACAAAATATTTCAGCGTTCTCTACGTATTTTATAAACGTATCTTTATCATAGTGTAATAGATTTAAAATTTGTAATTTATGGAAACAATACAAGTTTCCATAAATACGCGTATATAATACAAGTGTCCTGAAATATTTGATGCATATATATATTGGGATGTACAGAGGTCGCATAGAATAAGTAGTCAGTTATATCGTATATTGAAATGCTTCGGTTTTATTAATGATTTTTTTCAGATTGCACTAATAACTTAATACTGTTTGTGATAACAAAATAACACTAATTCAACTGTCTCTGTTTACTTTAATAAAAATTATAAAATAATTTCTTCTTATATTCTAATAAGTTACATAAATACATTATTTATGTGTTCTTTTTGTCTTTAAGTTTATAAGCATTTTTTAATAAAGTTTGTAACAGATAATTTCACTTCCCTTTACGATGGATAACGCGATGTCGATCTTCCTGTTCGGAAGACAGATGTGGTTGCTCCTTCTGGATACCGCTCAGGATATTTTTGCTATCTCCTGTTGTCCGAAATAAGTTCAGGGTCGTTCTCGGGCTGGGTACTTCTACAATTTGTAGTGAATTAATTTTTAATTTTAATTTATTCTGCGTATTAAACATACACACTACTCAAGCTCCAGCAAACTTCAAGTGTCTTTTTAAATGCCTATGCGGACGATCTTGTACTATACCGGATTAGCACTCGATATTCAAGCGACTCGTGAACTTTCTGACTTGTGCCCGTGCGCTTTTGTAGACCAATCGCCTAACCTAGCAGCAGCAACGATACGTTATCGAGTTCAGAGAAAGACTGAATTATACGATATAAAGAACAAAATCAACTAAGATTTTGGCCAATATCTCGAGCGTTCATTGGCTGAAATATTCCCTTTCTTTACGGCCTAAGTTCAAATAATTTAATTCGTGTATAATACTGTATACGAACAAAGTTAAGCTTTAAAAACTAGGTTAATTTTATTACTTTCCTTCAGGGTCATTACCTTTCTTATAAAAAAACTTATGTATTTAGTTCTTTAATTTATGAACAAATATTACTACCCGATAGGTCTTTTATTTATGCGTATTCTAGTGTAAGCCTCATTTCAGAATTTTATATTCACGAAAGTTATTTAATTTAATGTTTTTTACTATTATCCCGTAACTTAGTTACATATACTCGCACACGGACACTCGCCATATGCCTACGCACTACTCGTCATATTTTCGCACTACTTCACAATACTAATATTTTTTTTACTGTCAAAAATTAACTTAAACTAACAAATTTGACATGTATCTTATTGTCTGTTATACAATGTTGAACCTGCAGTCTTTGCTTAGACAAAGTTTCATTGCAGCATGGTATCATACGCTCAGAGTTAAATTACTACTTTATATGCAAATTCTAACATTCTCATGTACACGTTGGTAAGTACCTATATGATCTTTTGGTAAATACCTACACTGCACACTTGCATGTACGCGCGCATGTGTGTATGTTCATCACATTTATTTTCTTGTGTGTAGTTGATGCGAAGTATATAAATAAGTGCTTCTTTATTATTACTTGTCTATAGAATTAGGTATGTCGGTGCATTTAAATGTTAGTAATTTCACGTGACGTATTACGTTTATGGCGTTCATACTCCAACACATTACACAACCTTGGCACTATTCGATTGTTTCATTATGCGGAGGGGAAGAGGGCTTCACTTTAGTTTGTTAGAATATCAAAACACTGAAAGGGCAGCGTAGAATTACAAAAATGGTCGCTCATTCTTAAGTAGTAAGCATTCCTTCGAACCCTTTGACATACTCAAAATTATTTTATTGCTTAATATATATACCTATACTTTACAGTAAATAATTACCTGCAAACGCACCAACTCAATTCTTAGCCTTTTATTTTATAAGGCTACTATAATCTTATAATTTACTATCTTTTAATCATATAAGATGCTATTTAGTATTTGTGTTATTTCAGATATAGCGGTTGTCTGCATTATGCTTGTTTCTTTTCGAAGCTCCTTTCTCAACGTTTTGACACCCACTGTAATGTCTTTTTGAGGAATGTGTACTAAGTTCTTTGAGAAAGTGGTTTTAAATTAATATCAAAAATTACTTCAACTAAGGTGCAACAACGTTAGTGATAATGTGCGAAACAAAATCACAGTGATAGTGTATATTGCAAAATCGCAAAATCAAACACATCTGTCTCAGACGACTTAATTGTATTAGCCTGATGCGTAGGTGACAGATTTGTTTTAAGTAACTCATTGTTTAGGAAGTTTGCATTGTTTCGCATATAATAAACAACTATATATAGGCCTAATTGCTAATACAGAATAATTGCAAAATTATTGTTAATACAAAATAATTGCAAAATTTATTGATTACTGTAAGTGTACATGTGTTTGATTGTTATACAAGTTAAATTATACAGTAGCATATTGTGCAGTATATTCAATTTTAGAGTTGTGTATATTTTACTATTCTGTAACTAAGAATTTATTTCGTACTTCTCTTTTAATGTGAGTTCTTACCGTCCAGTGATGCTCCGGTCAACGTCTGGAGAACGGCGTTCGCCCTGGTCCCAAGCGTAGGTGTTTTCTAGCGTGGGCCTCAGCTCTCGATACTCCTTCCGTCTTGTTACTTTAAAAGGCGAATTATTTTCATCTGTGAATAACATACTTTATAGAATTATTTAATAACAGGGAATGATTGGCAATCCCTGTGTTTGTTCTATACGATGGCAATGCATCAGGGTAGCCGAGTTTCAGATGCGCTAGGACCACTCAGAGAACACTAAAATAAATTACAGTTTTCACCTTACATGTTAGTAGAAGGGATTGACGTATCAGAAACTGTATGTTCCAGTCTAAGCTTACATTGAAGGACTCTGCTGTTTCTCCAACTTTACACACAAACACTTGCAGTCACACTTTTTTACACAAAACTCTGACTCCTTGTTTAACAATTTGATACATACATTAAACAGACTTACATGTAAGGCTCGGATCAGGGGCGGATCCTAAATTTAATGTCGGGAGGGGCAAACTTGTGAACGGGCAACTCCCCCCCCCCGATATTTTTTGTAAACATAAGTCATAAAAGCACAATTTATTGTCTACTTATATATATTAAAATCATGTATAAGCATAAACTTTATTAATTTTTTGACATACATTACTTTTTTTATTACCTAATACAAGTGTTACACAAAGAGTGCAGTAATATGTTTGCCCTTCATAATGTTACTCTTCAGTAAATTCGCACTCATTTTGTAGATCACGGTAATAGCTTAATTGGTTATTACCTTCAAACCTATTTTTATAAAAAATAAAGTATGATATACTTAATAGCTATAGAATGGAATGGAATGAATCATAATAAGTACTATTTAATAAAAGAAGAAACGCAAAATAAAGGAATAAAGGAATGCAAAATATCACCAAACATGTTGGGAAGAAGGAACAAACGTATTGAAGTAAACTGTTTGGCATTCGCAGATGACTTTGCTATACTTTCTTAACATCTGACATCTGCAGTAACACAAGTTAATTTTTTAGAGGACATAGCCAGTAGAACAGGCTTAAGAATTTCTGCAGAAAAAAACAAATTTCACACAAACATTAAAAACGCGCCAAAATTCCTGGTAACAGATTTTGGTCGAATAGAAAGGGTTCGAAAATTTAAGTATTTAGGAGAGATAATTCAAGAGAATGGCTTGGAAAAATCTGCTATAGAGGAAAGGATTCATAAGATGGAACGGGCATATGGTAGACCTATAACTAAAGATATTTACAATAAAAAGTGCATATCTAAAAATGCGAAAATAAGGCATTACAGTACAGTAGTGAAGCCAGAATGCCTATATGCAAGTGAATGTCTAGCATTGAATTATAATTTAGACAAACTAGAAATTTTGGAAAAACGGATTATTAGGAAAATATTAGGCCCACGAAAAACTTCAGAAGGTTGGAAATTAAGAAGTAATGATGAAATATATCATGTGACGACCTCGTTAAGAGTGATAGTTTTATATTTTAAATATATATCTGATGATGGAGCATAAGCTCTGAAACGCGTCATGGAAAAATTATAAGAAGTCACAAGGCGGACAAAATAAGGTAAATTTAGTTATTAAATATATCAAAGCATAGAAAGTATAACAGAAACAATGAGAAAAAGAAGACTATTATTTTTAGGACATTTATATAGAATGGACGACAATAGGTTGACAAAGCAAATCTTGAAATATTTGTGGGGGAAGAAGTCAACGTCAAGTTGGATTAAAGAAGTCCAAAAGGATTTAGAAAAAAATAATATACACGCAGAAGAAGCAATTGAAGGAGAAGTTTTTCGGGCAAAAGTGTTAAAAATGGAAGGAGTCCACGGTAGAAGAGAGAAAACCCCAGATTGAAAGTGGACTGAAGACAGGAAGAAGAGACACAGTGAGAAGATGAAATAGTATTGGAAAAAAGGAAAGAACAAAGAGTAAAGAATTGAAATTGGCATGTGGTCCCTAGATGGCCGATACGGAAAAAAAGAAGAAAGATCGTTTTTTTATAACAATATTATATTAAAATTTTGCAGATACAAAATTACTATTAAATGGGCGGTGAACATATTTAAAAAAATAATAAAAATTAAATACAGTGACCGCCGCTTAATGTGATCACAGTTACTAGTACCGATTTATTCCTATGCCGTTTAATGCATAAAATATTCTTACCACTTGTTAGAATCAGCCACTTAATAGAATTGGCGGTTACTGTTATGTGTAGAAAATACATTTTTAAATATTTTAACATTATAAGATATCACACATAAAATAAAGTTACAGCGCTGCGCTTGTGTGAACAGGCACTTGGTTAGTCGGTTACCAACCTACTAAAAATTCACTATTTGTAAATACGGCCATTTTTTACCAAGTAAGATTCTCGGGGGGGGGGGGGAATTGCCCCAGTCGCCCCCTCTCTGGATCCGCCCCTGGCTCGGATGTTATTTCGTGAAAACCCTATAAATATGCAACCACTTGTGACTTAACAACTACCAAATATTACCTAAAACAATTTACAAATATAAAACTGGATAGGCTATATTTCCATCGATTCCTCAGTATAGGAAACATTTAAATATATGTTTGTAATATTTTGTTCAAAATAACACACTAACAGTAATTTATTACAAAATAAAGCATCTTGTTGCAACGAAAATAATAACCTTTAAGATACTGAACTACAGCTTATTAAACATAATAATTTGAATTACTACAAAACAGTTTGGAGTAAATAGAAAACACTAATAGCACGAAAACACTGATATGAAAAAAAAGGATTTTGCCATACAAGAATTCATAATAAAAGTTCAAAATGTCTTCCGTTGTTTTCAACACTTATCTTTTTACCTTTTGCAACGGATCTTCTCACTCGTTCAGAATCTCTTGGCATATTCCGGATCTGCTGACAACCTTCAATAAACCCTGAATATTTTGAACCGCAGTTGAGTACTATATGTTTTTAATATGGTCCGTTTAGATAATTCATAAGTCACCCTATTACTCCGCCACGGCCAATCCTCCTTTCACCATAATATTCGTCTGTAAGAGGACGTACAATGTGACTAAAGTGTGCTGTGGCCCATTGTGCATAAACATTTGATTTCTTAAGGCTATTAGAGACTCTTTCATGGTAAAATGTTTTGAAGAAAGTCAAGATAATTCTGACCATTAAACATCCATTAAATCTCGGTGGCAAGAAAAAGGACCGATCAAGAAGTCGCCCGATGATATCTGCCCAGAGCTGCAAAGAACAGCTGGAAACTAGACTAGAATATGTGGCGAGAGTCTTCTGCCAAGTATTGATTGTTATGGACACTCCATTCGGTGTAAACCTTGCTTCGTCAGTGAACATGACAGGAGTCAAAAATGCGGTTCAGTTTCCATTTTGTGCAGAAAAGTAACACAAAATTCCCGTGTACTGCTCATAGTCAAAATCTTCTAGGGCTTGTACTCTTTATAGATGGTACGGTTTTAGTTACTGGCTTTGTAATATCCTGAATACAGTCATGTGATCCACACATTGAACCATAGCAATTCTACCTGTAGGCTACTCATTTCAGGATTTCCCTAAATCCTGTTCAGTATCCTTTCTTCTTATAAAAGATCTACCTCGGTTCGGGGAACGAAAAATTTGGTTCCTTTTAGTCGATTATGCACCCTAATAAACATTTTCTCAGCCGGTAAGTTTTGCTTGTGAAAGCGTTGCACGTGAAGACCGTGATTGCTGATTGCTGTTTGAAAGTTCATACATTCATACATCTTTTATATAAAGATTTTGCACATAATTTCAGCGAAACTGTAATTATTCATTCTCAGTAATTATGTGAAAAAACAATTTATTTATTGATAACATACTGTGTTTATTTTAAGATATGTAGCGATATGAGAATATTTTTTTTGCGATTAGTGAGCACCGTTACTTTAACAACAGGGACGACGGGGTTGCAAGATTCTAATTACAAGAGACACTAACACGCCGGTTAAGAGATTAAATAAAAAGATATTAAGCAATATTTTGAGAATATTGGCTAATTAGATGTGTATGTGCTGAGTGCCAATTTATTTATGGTTACGGACGTATCTAGTAACAAGAACGGTTTAAAACGGGTTTCAGTAATTCAAAGTAGGCTACTCTTACATCGATGACTAATCATTTATATTACAATTAATCTAATATAAAGAAACTGTATGAGCGGGATTGTATATACATACTATATGCTAACCAGTGTAATCAGTTCTAAAGAACAGATACACGTTGCGACTTATCTCCAGATCGATCGTTATCATAATCGTTCACAATGGTTCAAAAACTCTAACAATTCAAACAAAGGTAGAGGCAATTTCCATTACCTCTACCTCACCCTTCAATGAAAGCTACCCGTACTTCCTTATTTCGTACCACATCATTTATGAACGAAGAGGGTAAAGCAAACGAACATGATATACAATGATTTTGAACCGTATGAAGGATATTATCGTTTACATCATGGCACAAAGTTAAAAATACAGTATTCTGCTAGTTTATATGTGAGTTTGCATAATTTTATTTTCTGAATAACTAGAGTTAAAATAATCTCATGAATTATTTTAAAGAAATAATTTCTGTTGCAGTTTTTCCTTCTACGAAGAAACACGACGCCCCATATACATGAAGAAATGTCAACACATTACTCCATGCGCATCCTGGTGTGTTTAATCATAAATTCGTTATAATTACAAAACTAGAATTATGAAGTCAGGCTTGCAAAGCTATATATTAATCCCGAGGTTACTGAAGAGGCGTTAGCCAGAATTGTAGTGAAATTAAGTTCCAAATAAAGTGTTACTCAGATAGCATATTTAAACAAGCTCCGCTTCTCATGTCGGAGAAAATTAGAAACGCTCCTTCGCTTTGCAGGTTTCTATTTTACAGAAATTTTAACGCTCTCTATAGCCAAAAAATCTTTCTCTTTTCAGTTCGCTAACCCATTTTGTTCCACAGCGACTTAATTCGGAATAGACCGCTTGGAATTAATTTTAGTGAAAGCGTATGGACGACAGCTTTTTACTGCTGGAGTAACTAACCTGCTGGACCGCTGCAAGCTCCGCGTCAGAAGCCACGATTCCTTAGCTACTGTTGAAGGTCTCCAAGAGGGAGTAAAGTAGACTATGTCGTTGTGGGGCGTCAGCCGCTTTTATAGACATCCCGTGGCTTAGGACAGTGTTCCGCAACCGGTGTGCCGCGGCACAATAGTGTGCCGTCACAAGGTGAAAGGTGTGACGCGAACTTTTACCTATTATTGTAATAAATTAATTGTCGATTTTAAGTAAGAAGGTGCTTGTTTATTCTTTAATACATGCTGATAACTGTTATATTTTCATATAAATTAAATGTAATTTATTTACTCAATATTGTTGTTATAGTTTGCTTAGCTTATCTTAAGTTATTTGTATTCTCGCCTGAAATATTGGGCCGGTTTGATGGGTTACAGGCGGCAAGCTTTGTGTTCACCGCAAAGAAAGTCGCATAAGAATTTTAGCAAGCCTTTTAGCGGCCCGCACCAATCATACAATACAGTTTACGTTCAAAACTCTAAACGTTCTAAACTCTATTCAAGAGAGTTCTTTGTAACACCGCATCTTTTGTGTACGGCTTGTTGTACGTGCTTTTAACTAAAATTGCGGGGATTAGCAAAAATGTCCCTCTCTTTTATTATTTTATTGCCTTGTTTTGATATTTGTGCCTGTTTGTCGGCGCTTCTTAAACTTTATTGCTCTTTTCCTTCGCCGAAGGACCCACACATTGTCAGACAACAATTACAGTATTTCAGTTCAGTTCTATCACAGCTGTGATCTGCAGTAGTGCAAATATTGTGATTGCTACACCAGTCTTACTATTTTCTTTTACAGTGTTATTAAACTATTTTATTTTTCGATATGGCTAAGTTTCTTGTACGGAATGGTCCGTCCTCGAGTGCAAGTAGTGAAACCATCGAGCCCGAAAAAAAGAAACAGAAAGTAGTTCACAGGCAATATAGTGATAATTATTTATCTTACGGGTTTTTTTTGGTGTGGTGACAAAACATGCCCAATCCCCGAGTGTGTTGTGTGTGGTGAAAAACTCAGTAATGCTGCTATGGTTCCCAGTAAATTGAAACGACATTTGTCAACAAAACGTTCCTCTCTGTTAAGTAAAGTCGTGAATTATTTTCGTCGGTTGTTGGAACAAAATAAAAAACAAGTGACGCTCATGACTACGTCGGTACGTGTTTCGCAAAAAGTACAGGAAGCTAGCTATAAGGTAGCCGAACTTATCGTAAAGGGCAAAAAACCACACACAATAGCAGAAACGTTGTTAATGCCCGCGTGTAAAGAAATGGTAAAAATAGTCCTGGGTTTAGAAGCTGGTACTGAAATTTCAAAAATTCCTCTCTCTGCTGACACAATCAGCCGCCGAGTTAGTGACATGTCCAGTGACATCGAAGACATTATGAAGGAGAAGATAAAGAACATTCGAAAGTTCTCACTTCAGATCGACGAGTCCACCGATATTGGCGGTCACGCACAACTTCTTTCCTACATAAGGTATGTTGATGGGGATGTAATTGCAACTAATTTCTTTTTTTGCAAAGAACTACCCGAGCGAGCAACCGGTGAAGAAATATTTCGTACGACTAATGAATATGTGGTCCGTAATGAATTAACATGGGAGGATTGCGTTAGTGTTTGTACAGACGGAGCCGCTTCTATGACAGGCCGAGTGAAAGGATTCGTGGGTAAAGTACGCGAAGTAAATCCTAACTTACGAACTGACCATTGTCTCATTCACCGCGAAGCAATTGTTGCTAAGTATTTGCCATCTCCTCTGAAAATTGTGATGCACGAAGTAGTAAAAGTCGTGAACTTCATCAAATCGCGGCCCCTAAATATGCGGCTTTTTAACGTTTTGTGTCAAGAAATGGGATCAGAGCACACTACACTTCTGCTACATACAGAAGTACGATGGTTATCTCGAGGTAAAGTGTTAACGCGAATGTTTGAACTTAAAGAGGCGGTACTTGCATTTTTGACTATTGAGGGGCATGAGTATGCGGATTTGTTTGCAGATGATGAATGGGTATCTAAGTTGGCATATCTTTCCGATATTTTCGTACACTTGAATGAACTAAACAGAAAAATGCAAGGTAGAAACGCAAATATTTTGACTAGTATGGATAAGATTCAAGGATGTATTAATAAGTTAAATTTGTGGATACGGACAATTGAAAATGGATCGTGTGAGATGTTCCCAACTGTATGGCCCCTTGCTGACGATAATAAGGTGTTGATGCACTTAATTAAAGAACATTTAGTACTCTTGCAGCAGAATTTCAAAAAATATTTTGGAGAGAGTGTTGAAGATTTTGACTGGGTTCGTGATCCATTCATTATGGATTCGAAACATCTTCCGAATAATTTAGGCTTACAAGAGGAACTGACAGATTTGAAAGCAGACAGAACATTGAAATTACAATTTTTCGAAGTGCCTTTGGAAACATTTTGGTTGTCAATAAGTAGTGAATACCCGGCTATCTCCGAGATGGCAGTTAATGTGTTATTACCATTTTCAACTACATATTTGTGTGAACTGGGCTTCTCGACGTTGACTGAAATTAAAACATCAAAGAGAGAGAGACTCAAATCCATCGATGAAGAAATGAGGCTTGCTTTGTCAACGATTCCGCCATGAATCAGCCGTCTGTGTGCAGCTAAGCAGGCTCAAATATCACATTGAAGGTATGAGTAGAGTTATTTACTTTAAAATTCGTATTTTCTACAGTGAATTAAAGTTAATAAATTGTTAATAAATGCATGAGTCTATTCCTGTTTTATAACAATAATAATAATAACAATAATGATGATAATAATAATAATAATAATTAATTACATATTTCGTAATTATATTAAGATTCATATGATTTTGAGGGGACAGACATTTTGGTGTGCCGTGTTGAGTCTAGGCCCGTCTGGGGTGTGCCGTGAGTAAAAAAAGGTTGCGGAACACTGGCTTAGGATGTAGTTTTCAAAAGGTAGCTTTCGGAAGGCCAGGATGGACGATAGCAAATATTGCAAGCAGGCGATGTTGTATCGCTGTCTTCCCCGTCTGAGGAAATGGCTTCGTGGCTCGTGTTGGAGCATAAAGTCACGATGGCATAGGCGAAAAGCTGGGGACGAGTATGTCAATTTGAAAACTTCCTAAAGGAAGTTTTAACACTATTAATGCACAGTGTTTCCGAAAGCCAATTTTCTAAGTGTTTCGAAGTAAACAATTTTTAATTGTCGGGCTTGAATTGCAATTACGGTCGTGGTGGCTTGGCAGAATCACCTGGCTCTATTTAGAGGAATCAAACTCATCAGAGTAAGAAACTGCTTGTCTTAATTTTTCAAAGAGTGGAGTATGGGATTACTGCACGTAATTTGTGGTGGTAAGGGGAATTCTGCAATGGTCAATTAGAAGATGCAGAATCATCAAGAATCGTGGAAAAATGCCCGAGAGCATTTAACTGTGATAGGTGTAGAAGCGTTGTCTGTGTTATTGACCTCACGAACATTATAGACGGTAGATTCTCTGGCATTGGGAAACGGACGAACAAGGTCAGATAGTTTCAATTTCTGTGAGTGTGTATTTTGTTCGCACGTGTGTCGACTTTCTCTTCTAAATGTCCCCAGTGTGCCAACAATTTTTGTTCTGCGCAAGTCGATTTGAACGTAGTACATCTATAACACAGTCTTGTGGATTGTTTATAGAATAAATTGAACCAAGGACACCACAAGAGCGACAAGAAAGACGTTTACAGAGGTGCATTCTGGTAAGGACACACTTAGTCTGGTACTACATCACCAGTTTGATCCTGTTCAACGACCGAATCTCCCTGTGGCTAAGAGAAATGTGATTATTTTCTCTAACTGGTTTATCTCCTTACTTGGTCATGAAACCATACAACGTTAACACTAACTACATAAGTTCTTATCATTTTATTTTTTTGATAAAACATTTATAACAACTAATTTAAGGAGTAAAATTCTGACATAACTCACAATATTACTGAAAAAGTGTCTTAAATACTTATTTGCTTCAGTAATCAATTTGGTTCAACAGACAAGTGTGTAAGAACATTAATCCGTCTTTGTTTACCTTTGAAATAATACAACTTAATCCCTTTTCATTTGTAAATAAAAGCAATATATTTATATTATTCAATTTTTGGTGTATTTAATGTTCGAAAATATTTGTTCTCGATACCTAAAACGTGGTACACGATACACACATTTCAGTAACCATATCAAAGGTGTAAGTTATCACAATCAATCAACAAATATATAACATGTAACAAATATGTAATTTTGACTTTTTGCTTAAACTAATAAAATATCTACATAAAATTCACAATTTGTTATGATAGCGATATGTTGAGAATTGAAAATTAGAGTGCCTACTATGTTAAGGCGTTGTTAAATTTACAAGTGATAATGCTAGTGAATTTATTATTTAGGACTGTGTATTTTGTTAGATTTGTTTAGTAAGTAAAGCTCTACCACTTAGCCAATTTCAAACAAAACTGTCGTTTGATCCAAACAATCCTAACGAAGCTCTGTTAGCCTTAGCCACTGAATCATCTTAACATTGACTACTATCAATAAAAAGCCGGCGTATCTTACAATATAAAGCGTTGCAATTTCAATCAGATCGTTTAGTTGTGCTTCTTTTTTTTTATATATAATCTTATCAGAATCTTGTAATTGTTGATAAAATCAAAGAAGTTGTGTTATTAAAAATTTGGGGCGACGTGTTTGTGATGGTTCGTGTAATATTAGGTAAATAAACGTACAAGTCGGGTTGTAATTAGTAGCGACATTGATGTCTTGAAAGCGCCTTCTGGCAGTTAATCAATGCTGAGAACAGTAATTAGGAAGCCTTGATTGCCGTCAGGTTAATGGAGGAGATAATTTAATCACGGATTTAGGAGAGTAATGTGTCAATCTAATGGCATGTGGTAGTGTAACACAGTGCATTTGCTCCTGTCTCGAATTAATAAGTAATAACTAAATAATTAATACTTACTAGTATTTAAATTAACGACAGGCTTGTAAGCATGGTGCTTTTCTCTTTCACCGTCCCCCTTCTATTGCTCTCCCTTCCCCCCCCCCAACACACATCACGCAAAGAGATGAAATATTTGTTATTGATACCCATTTTACGGATTTTATAAAATTAACGTATATACGGATTTGTATACGGACTTGTGCTAAAATTATAACAATTTTTTATTACAATTATAAAATTATAACAAATTATAACAATTTATATAAGACCTACCGTGAATAGAGAACGTCTGATAACACCTTATGCATAACATATTATTTATAATTTATTATAACAACAGTACAAATCTGACAGTTAGCTCATTTCTCAACATAGTTCCCTTGTCTCCTTGGTTTTGAATACACAATATATATATATATACACACACACACACACACACACACACACACATAGAACTAACAAGTTTATTACATCCTATAACATGGAATAATACATACTATAACATAGAAATAAAAATAAAATTTGAAAAAAAAAACAAAAAGGCAATAATAACAATCAACAAAAAACTTGACACATTAAAACAACACAACAAAAATCAAGAAAAAAAAAGACAAAAATAAGCACACATTTTATCCTTTAACTGTTAACCTAAGCAACACAGAATTTAACAAAATAGAAACAGATTATTTAAACAATAGTACAAAAATCAACTTAACTCAAAACACAAATAAAAACCTAGAAAATTTAATAGTAGAAACAGAATATGCCATTAACCTAATACAAGACAGTATACAAGAAGAAAAACGAACAGAAGCAACACATATAATTAAAAAAATAATTACTAATGAAATAAAAAACAGATCTAAACAATACAAGACAACAATACAAGATAATAATACAATAAAATAAATTAAAAATAAAGTAAATAACAACAATTTAATCATAACTAAGGCTGACAAATATCAAGCAACAGTCATTATAGACAAAAGAGATTACATAAGAAAAACCGAAGACTTCATCAACAATAATAACTGCATACAACTAAACAAAGACCCAACAGAAAAATATCTTAAACAGACAATAAAACTAGTAAACATTAGCATAACAGCTAAAAACATTTTCATAAATAAAAATACAGGCATATGTATAAATAATAATCCAGAACCACTTAAAATGAATAGACTAATAAAAATACACAAATTAAACAACCCAATACAACCATTAATCAACTTCAAAAAAGCACCAACGTATAAAATAGCAAAAATAATAGCACCAAAACCAAAAAGTACAAATCACCAAACCAAAAAACCAAAACCACCTAACAAATAATTATCATAACATAAAAATACATACGAATTAGTAGACAAACTAAAGGTAATAAATATAGATGAAAACACATTTTTCATATCATATGATATCACAAATATGTACACCAACATCCCAGTAGAGGAAACAATAGACATAATAATAAACAAACTTAAAAAACAAAATGAAAACACACAACTTATAACTGAAATAAAAAATATCCTCCAACTAATTCTAAAACAAAATTACTTTGAATCCAATAGCACAATTTATCAACAACAAGAAGGTTTGGCAAAGGAATCTCCATTATCTAGCGTACTAGCAGAAATATTCTTACAACACATAGACACCAAAATACAAATATTATAAATTCATTTGACCCAAATGGCACATGGATAAGATATGTTGATGATGGACTATATGTATCAAATAACAAAAATACAAATGCAAATAACATATTAAAACAAATCAATAACATACATCCAAAAAAAAAATCAAAGAAGAAAAAGAAAAACATAACAAAATCAACTATTTAGACATAACCATTACTAGAAACAATAACCTTCTACAATATGTAATGTACAGAAAATCAACTTTCAGTAACATCATTATACCTAACCATTCTGACCACCCACCACAAAATAAAATGGCAGCTTTCTATTCACTATTTACAAAATACCCCTAAACAAACAGAAAACAGACAAAGAAAGAAATATAATATACCAAAGTGCTTATGAAAATGGATACAATAAAAATTCTATAAACAAACTAGAAAATAAAATCAAATATAAAATAAAACCTGAACAATTAAGAGATAATCAAAATGAACAACACATAAATAATAACAGCAATAAAAAATGGACCACATTCACATATATAAATAATAAAATGACAAAGCTAACAAAACTATTTAAAAACACAAACATTAAAATAGCATACAAAACTAATAAAAATAATTTGCAAAAACTAAATAACCCACACAACAGAGATAATACAACAATTAATTATTTAAAAAACAACTGAAAAAACGTTATTTTGAAGATTTAGGCGCACAAAAAAAAACAGAAATATATAAATCTAATTTGGCCACACATGCAATAAACACTGGACATGAATTCCCAGACATAACCAACATGACAGTAATAAAACACATACCACACAAAGGCACCATAATGAACATATGGAAAAATTTACAAATACACAAACACAAAACAAACTAATACCTGAACAAACAGAAATCAATACAAAACATGACACAATTTTCAAAATGGTCACCATCGAAAATACACAGAATACTAATATATACACCACACTCACACACAATAATACCAATTTATAGTACCAAAAACCAACAGGAAACCATAACAACAACTAACCAACACACAAGTACTCCACAAGGGTCAAAATTAAGAAGGCAGAGGATGGGAACAATAAGCGTCCCGAAACATGTTCCAAATAAGGAAAATACATATTGAGGGTAAGTTATAAATATTATATATAATATATTATATATAATATTATTTATATAATATATATATTGCAACAGAACACAGGATGGAAGTTCATATAATAGGGATACTAATGCTATAACACATTTTCTGACGGCGATAGACATGTTGTAAATTGATTTTGTTATTTTCTTTGTAAAACTTTGTCATAAGTTTTGAACCAGGCTACGTTTAAAAAAGCATGTTATGTAAAAATGTTCATAATTTTGTACTCTTTTATGTCATGTAAAACATTTTTGTGTAAGTGCGTGGGTACGCGTGTGATTTACATTTTATTTAATAACTTCGTTGAAAATTAACATTTCGTTCTGAAACTTGGACAGGACATTCTCATAGTTATAACCTACATTTTCCATATACTCAATTCTTCACAACTGTAATTTTATATATATTTTTTTTAATGAAATCAGTCTTCTGTTATTTTTGTTATCTCCTAGAAAGTAATAAAATTTGTAGATTAAATCTAGACAGGCCTTTGCAGAATCGGACAGAGTTTCAGCCTGATGTCGGTCTATCAGTGTACTTATTTATGACGTTGCTAGGTTTTCAACCAATCAGAAGGTCTAAAAATCATTTGAGACGGTCTGTTGCAGAGAGCACATCGTTCAGTTCTTTTTGAAGACTTGCCATAGAAAGACGTAGTCGCTGTCACGAGATTTTCATGTCAAGACAAGTCGATTTCCATAAGACTTAGAAGTTGGTTCACGGTTCGAGGTCTTCGTAACCATTGCCACTTTATAGAACTCCAATAATAATTAAATAGATCAATTTCTAATGCTTTTCGCGAACAGTGGAAGATTTCCGGATTAGGGCAAAATGTCTACCGTGATATTTTGATTAATTACGCGAGAACACTTCAAGAAGCCGGAATTTGTGTAAGCCTAATACACGATCTATTTTACCCAGTTTTGATCCCTGAGATTAAGATTATTCAAGTTATAAACAATAACAGTCCTATATCGCAGTGCGTGTGTATGCTGAGACGTGGATATTCAGCGTGAGTAATCTTCGGTCAGTCGACGTGACATCCTACTACGCAAACCTGAGGTCTACGCAAACAGTTGGAATTCTACGTACAAGTAACTTATATGTAAAACAAGCCAATAGACTCATTTATTGAAAGACAGTTCTTTAATAAACAATTTTATATTATAAAGCCATAAGACAATAGTAATTTTTAACGTGTTAATGAATAAAATTTTCCTACCTCCAGATATAGACTATGTTGTAGTAATTTCAAAATAACCTATCTATGCGGTCATAATTTGTATTTTTGCAATATATATATATATATATATATATATATATATATATATATATATATATATATATATATTATGTTACGTGATATTTTTCCCATCATCTTCATGTGTAATTACATGAATAAAATATGTTTATAATTCACAAAAGTACCAAGAAACATGATAGTTTTTGTGTCAAGAACTAATTATTTAACTACTTAGTTAAATAAAATTTATTTCTTTTATTATTTACTTAAGGTTAACGAAGGTTCTAATAATTATGTTTATTAAAGTTAAAGGAATGTGAATGATAGTTATGTTAACTATTAAAGTTATTAAGTAAGGAGGACCATGTTTTGGAACTTACTTACAGTGTTTTGTTGTATTTATAAAAACTGTATTGTATACAGAAAGTTAAGAAGAATTGTCATCTGTTACTAATAGTTATTAGTAATTAGTTTGGCTATATTGATTAATAGTATATGTAATAATATTAATAACACAAATGTTGCTATTAATAGGAAAGTACCAAAATAATAATAATAGAGATTTGTAAAACTAGGCATGTTAAGCTTAGATAGTTAAGGGATTTGGAATAAGAATTTATATTAAAATTAGAATAAACCATGTCAGGTTAAGTTATATTATTACTAATTGTGTCCAATAGTGTTAATAAAGTGAAGAGCACAAGAAGAACTAATAATAAATAATTTTCGGACAAATAATTAAAAGTGTAAAATGGTAACTCAAGAAATATGTAATAGAAGATAATCAAAAGTGGTATCAAAATAATTAGTGTTCCATCACAAACTCAAAAATACTAATAAATTGAAGATCAAAGATCTTATAAAAAAGTTATGACAATTTAAAGAAAATGGAAGGTAAAATATTAGAAGTGTGTTTATGTTGAGGCTCAGATAGCACCATAGTAACATAAAATGTTAGAATTCACACCAATAAAAGCTAAGATAGGCCTTAGCAACTGAAATGTTATAAATTAAATAAAGAGGAGTGCATTATTGGATCTAAACGAGAAAGGTTGATATTAAAATAAGAGTGACTAATCCAAGATATTGTAAATTTAATATCAGTGAACTTAAAGTAAAGTTAAATAATACTATTAAACAAAATAAATTGAAGAAAGAAGTATAGTATCTTTCTGAAGAAGTAAACCAAGGAATCTATGAAGAAATACCATCAATCTATCCAGGAAGAGAAGTATTTTTTTGATAAATAACTCAACTGAAGCAATTCCATTCAAGGCCTAGGCCACACTTCTCAAAGACACTGTTTACACTTTTAATCAAAACAATTTTGAACTTTCACTGTGAAAATAATCAATGAATAATATTATTTTCAGTATAAAAAACAATTAATATAGAGTGATACTATCATCTAAAGTGAACTAGACCTTAGGGGTCGTGCAATAATCACGTGATGTCTACGGAAAGGGGAGAGGGTTTCGGAAAAAATCACTAAAATATCACAAGGGGGAGGGGGTGTAGTGAGATGTCACGTGTATTTGTTTTTTCGTTATTAACTTAAAAGCGCGCGATTTCTGATCCAAGAAGGCACAGTGTAAAGTCATGTCGACAAGCAACCTAATAGTCCGAGCAATAATATTTCAGAGATCACAATGTTCGTCCTTCACGGATCCTTACGCGACGATCGATCGCTACATCGAGAGAGATTCTCTGCGTAGTGCGCGAAAATGATGACGCCGAGTGGCTTAATGAGACTGACGTTGATCTTCAACAAAGCACAATGCCAACAGCTGATTTGCAAGATACCTATCGGATAGGTATCTTGCAAATCAGCTGTTGGCATTGTGCTTTGTTGAAGATCAACGTCAGTCTCATTAAGCCACTCGGCGTCATCATTTTCGCGCACTACGCAGAGAATCTCTCTCGATGTAGCGATCGATCGTCGCGTAAGGATACGTGAAGGACGAACATTGTGCATCTCTGAAATATTATTGCTCGGATTATTAGGTTGCTTGTGACATGACTTTACATGTGCCTTCTTGGATCAGAAATCGCGCGCTTTAAGTTAATAACGAAAAAACAAATACACGTGACATCTCACTACACCCCCCTCCCCCTTGTGATATTTTGTGATTTTTTCCGAACCCCTCTCCCCCTTTCGAGCCTCACGTGATTATTGCACGACCCCTTAAAAACACTTAAATCAACATAACCTAGACACTGAACATTGTAAAACTATTAATTTAATCTTGTTAAGACACTTTGTAATTTATTGTAATCCCATGTATTTTGGTACTTTTCCCAACATATCTGTCGTTTATATCGTAGTCAAAAGGACTTAACGTAAAAACATACTATTTGTATTTTATTTAGTAATTATACAAAATAAAGGAAATGTATGGTCCCTGGGACATTAAAAGTTACTGCTACCACTCTGAGCATATTTAAAGAACAGCCGGTCAGACTTTGTTGATAATTATATTTGTCTTTTAAAACAATTTAAAAAAAAAGATAATAAAGGATTTGAGTCTAATAACTACAGATAAAAGGTTTTCGTTTCTTTATTTAATGGATACATAAATGTGTATGATATTATAAACACCATATCAGTGACTGTTAATTTGCTTCATCAACTAGCTTAAGTTGGCAACAGGCCATTAAATTTACAAAAATAGTAAAGTTAATTATTATTGTAAAATGAATGACCATTAATTTAATTGTTATCTAACATGATTACATGAGCATTATTGATGAATAAACAGTATTTCAACCCGATAAAAGAGTTAACGATAATTATTTCTTAGACGATACGAACCCGGTTAAGTGAACAGCTGACAGCAGTTGGTACCACTCGCAAGCGGCAACGAGATAATTTAAATATTTTAAATTGTCATTTCGACTATGCCTTGTTGACAGGACGGTTAACAAGTGAGATCTTCACTCTAAGTAAGTAATTCACTAATGAATAAAATTAATTTCAGTGAAAATTAAAATTATAAATCGTTAAACAACATTACGACGTCCGACACAATTAACAGGTGCCAATGGTGGAGTCAACTTAACCGATTCGTCTCAACTAAAGGAAATAGAATTCAATTAAACCAACGATTCATACTCAACCAATAATTTAGTAAACAAATAAACAACGGATAACCGCTTATACGTAACAATATATATGCACACACATAAAAGGAAAAGAACGAATACTACTCAGAAGCAGTCAACCGTAAGAACGTTTTTTTAAAAAGAAAAACAGTTTTCTTAGTTAATTTTATACTGTATTCATATATACATAATTAAATTATTTTTCTTATAGCTTTTTGTTCTTCTGCATTTATTTTAAATTGTATTCCTACTAGGTAACGAAATTTTAAATGTATAGAATTTTATTGACCAATAAATGTAGATAACAAATGTTTTAATTTTTGTTTCATTTTCCCGATTGTATGGTTCACATTAACTCGGATAAACCGACTCCATTGAATAAAAACAAAAATTGGATAAAGGTTAGTAAACGCAAACGGATGTTGTTTAAACGAAAAAATTAAAATTCACAGACTATCTCTTCTTTTGACAGCAATGGTTAACCGCTGTGTACTGCGACAGAAAGCGATTTGAGTGCAAATTTAAACGTGAATTCCAGCGGTTGCATAAACAAGCGAAATACGAATTCAGTTAATGGAATAAATTTGAATTTTTTCGTAAACAATGTACAATTTTTGTAAAGACAAACTGCGCTAGACAGTATATACATTTTTTCTTTAATTTTTCTTTAGAGAAATTACGATATACTAAATGCAATGCAGAGTAAGTAAATCACTATATCAGTCAGTAAGATATACAAGAAAATGTGTAAATAAACATTTGCCGAAGTTACTTCAATACAAACGGTCTACTTTAATTAAGTGGAAATGTGCTTTCGATAAAAGTATTTAATGAACACATAGTTACAATTCTTTTTCTGGATTTTACATTACCACTTATTTGCACCTTCTAACTCTACAGCTAGTACAAACCATAGCTCGACTGAATGATGTATAGTCTTAACGTTCATCCCGTACTCCGATAAATCTCCCTATCTGCATTTCTGGTTCCATCACTTAAAATAACTTCGTGCTTAATTCTTCGGCATCGTCATAGAATTCTATCGCATAAAGTGTACAATTCCCTCTGGACAGCTCTTCTCAGTACTATCTTATTATATATACTCTACACTCCGAGTTTTTCTACCTCCCTACATTTTCAGACGATTTGTCTCATCACGGGGCTGAACATTCTTCAGCATTGACCTCAAGTAGTTATCACACTCTCGAGCCTACAACTGCTGTTATAGACGGCGTTTAATGTTCGTGGCACCCTTGACAAAGTTCATAAAATGCGCATCTTCCTGAAATAAATAACCAGCGTGAGAGTAAGGGGGGGGTGTTACGTTGGGCATCTTTCCAACGGTGAGTTAGGCGTACGTTATGGTACCACCAGGGGCGGATTAACCATTAGGCTGACTAGGCTGTAGCCTAGTGCGCGGCACTTTGGGGGCGCAAAATTTTAGCTAAAAAATAATACAATTTTACAGCTAAATGTAAAATTGGTAATAAATTACAAGGATACAAATTTGAGTTCATTTTAAACACAGGCGCCTGTTTGTGAGAAATTATGGTAAAACTGAACATAAATAATAGAAGTGCTTTCCAAACTGTTTTCTACGGTTATGAGTCATCGGCGGCCGGCGCTCATATAGGCCTAACTATGCCGCCGCCCAACTTTCGTGGATTTGCCGACCACGTTATCTATTCCATCCACTTCACCAAAAATGTTTTATTTATTAACCGCTGGAGGGCGCGTCGATGTAGAAGGCTTTTGCAGTGCATGCGTTAGGTATATCAAAAAACGAGTCTAACAAAGACTAATTTGCGCCAGGCTAAACTGACCAGTGTAGCCTTTTTGTTCAATGAAAGTGACTTTCTGCAAGGACTTGATTTCAGTGAGATGAGTAAAACGTTTGCTCAGTCTAAAGCGGGAAAAAATAATCAACCTTAAACTTTAGATGAGTCTTAACAAATCCACAAGATATTTTACTGATTGTCTTCTTTGTGTAAATGGTGTTAAACGTACCATTAATAAAACTGCTATAATTCTGTAACTACTTAGTTAATTTTTTCCTAATAAAAGCCATGCAAACTACAAATGGTTGAAGGTGTAACTCTAAAACAATCTCTGAAAAATAGTCTCAGTTTTCAATTCTTGGGACTATTTCTAAAAACAGTAAGATACTTGAAATATTCCTAAGAAATATATTGTAAGGTGTTTAAAACTTAATTCAGCCCCTTGGAAATAAACGTAAGAGTGAGGGGGGGCTAAAATATAATTAGCCTAGGGCGCCAAGATACCTTAATCCGGCCCTGGGTACCACCACCTACGACCCCCCCCCTGGATAAGTGGCCACTGCTAATAATTAATTCTAGTGTCTTGTTTTAACTCAAAATACATGGTATAAAATATATTTTACATTACTGTATGAAGAAGTGGGTGGATGAACAGTTGCCACTGGAGTTCTTTTACAGTGTTATGAACGGCCCATCGGACCACATTCTATAAACTTCAGATTCTAAGGTCATTAATTTTTACACGCAACAAACAATATTTAAGTTCATAACGTAACTAATAAGAAGTGCTGACAAAAAAATATTACAAATTGTTTTAACAGCGTGAAACAAGACACATTTATATTCATATGCTACGAAATTACGTAACGCTCTCGGCACGTGCAGTTACGTTGAAGTGTTACACGTTTCTCGGTAAGCCGAGCTGGTGCAGTGTCTGTGACAAGTACCCTCTAGACTGTTCGAGTACTTGTAACTACGCAAATTATACTACCACGCCACCAAAAGAATGGGAAATTATTCTGGAACAACTGCGAGTCCTATATAAGCAACAGCGGCCGGCTTGGAAGTTAGTTACACCTGGCGTTATTGTAGAATGGGGATCAAGTGGTTGTTGAGGATTAGTGAAAAGTGATTATTGTGTTAGAATAGTGCGGAACTATAATAGTTGACATTATTATTGCGCGCGGATAAATTTAACTTGACTTATTGTATGAGAATAGTCGGACGATGGAAAATTTCCAAGCGCTGCTGTTGCAGACGCAACGATGGGGCAGGAGACAGAAGAAGCAGAGAAACGACAGGATGAGAAACGCAGACAGGAGGCGGAAGAAGCAGAAAACGACAGGATGAGAAACGCTGACAGGAAAGAGAAGAGGCAGAAAAACGGCAAAAAGCACTCTTGCTCGAGTCGGAAGAACGACAAGACGAGAAGCATAAGAAGGAAGCGAATAAAACGGAAGCTCTTTTTGAAGCTATGCAGAAACAGATGCAAGAATAAAACTCTGCAGAGCTGGGCCTCTTACGAGGTAAGCTTAAATTGCTAGAATATCTGATGTAGAAGAATCGATGTCTACAAAAATATCTGTCATAGATGAATCCATTACAAATAAAATAGCTGAAGTAGAAAAATCTGTCTCGAATGTGGAAGAAGCTATGTCAAAAAAAAAAAATCTGCAGTAGAAGACTCAATTGCAAAGAAAAGAGAACAAATTAAAAGTGAAGCGAGGAGTTCATGAAAATACAGCCATGCGTTTCAAAAACAAATTGCTAAACATACATTACCAACGGTAAAGACAGAAAAGTACATAAAAAATAATGTATCAGAGAAAGTGACTTTGCCTGCAGTTAGGCCAGTTCATTTCAAGGCCCCAGCACTTAATGGAAGCACTTACTGGGTGACGTATCTTCGGCAATTTGAAGCCGCTGCTTGCGCAAATAATTGGACAGAGAAAGACAGGGCAGTTTCACTCGTTCTTGCTTTAAAAGGAAGAGTTACTACAGGAAGTGTCACCTGATAGACAGAACACCTATGCCGAATTGATAAAAGCCCTACAATTACGGTATGGTGATAAATATTTGCGAGATGTGTAATGCACTCAATTGAGAGCAAGGCGACAGCATTCCGGGGAGATTCTTCAAGAGTTTTTATGTTTACATCGATAGACTGATAGGCTGGCCTATCCTGAAGCACCAGAAGATTTTCGAGTGAAGTTTGCGGTTCAGACATTTATTGATGGCATCAGAGATTGTGAACTTCAGCATGTGTTACGAATAACAAGATACCGAAGTAGCTCAGAAGCTCTTCTTCACGCCCTCGAGTTTGAAGCTGCCAAGAGAGCGTCCCGCTACATTAATGGGTTTGTGTCATCACACTGTAGTCACAAGATCACAAGAGCACAAGAGTGATTGCACCAATTGGAGAAGTATAGCCCCAGAAGAGCACACAGTTTCCAACGCTTCGTACGACTAGTGAAACCTTAATCGTTAATGGGTTTGTGGAAGGTAAACCAATATCATTTACAGTTGACACGGACGCAACAGTGTCCATTGTGCGCCCTGATTTAGTCATCAAGCACTAGCACTATCCTCAATATAGCTCTTGTACAATACAGACTATGACTGGAATCTCCGTCAATGTGTTAGGAAAGGTACACGTGCGGGTACGCCTGAGTCACCTCGAGTTTAGCTACCAAATGATCGTTACAGACATTGTCGATAAAGTGATTCTTGGCACGGACATTATGACTGCCTACGGATTCGTTGTAGACTTAAGAGAGGATGTCCTGAGGGTTGGCCAAGAGACGATAAAGCTTTGCATGCCTAAAATGACAGGGTCCGCCAACCATTCAATCAAGCAAGTGACATTAACCGAATAAAACGTCAACAGATGTGGAGAAGAAGAAGCTTTGTTATTGCGTACGGAAATGTTACAATAGTGCGGAATTCTAATAGCTGACATTATTATTGCGTCTGGACAAAATTAACTTGAATTATTGTATGAGAGTACCTTGTTGATTTCATGTTGTTATTTGTGACTAATTAAAGGTCGTAATTAGTGACTTCATTGGTGTCTGTATTTTATTTCCACTGTACAAAACGACGGTCCGTGAGACCGTCGTAATAATATGTTAAAATACTTGTCAGCAAAAAACAAATAGCAGGGGTTGGCATGTTTTCGATCACACAAGTGTGACATAATAACCCATCGCAGGGGTTGGCATGTTTTTGATCACACAAGTGTGACATAATAACCCATCGCAGGGGTTGGCATGTTTTCGATCCCACAAGTGTGACATAATAACCCATCGCAGGGGTTGGCATGTTTTCTATCACACAAGTGTGACATAATAACCCATCGCAGAGGTTGGCATGTTTTCGATCACACAAGTGTGACATAATAACCCATCGCAGAGGTTGGCATGTTTTCGATCACACAAGTGTGACATAATAACCCATCGCAGGGGTTGGCATGTTTTCTATCACACAAGTGTGACATAATAACCCATCGCAGAGGTTGGCATGTTTTCGATCACACAAGTGTGACATAATAACCCATCGCAGAGGTTGGCATGTTTTCGATCACACAAGTGTGACATAATAACCCATCGCAGGGGTTGGCATGTTTTCGATCACACAAGTGTGACATAATAACCCATCGCAGGGGTTGGCATGTTTTTGATCACACAAGTGTGACATAATAACCCATCGCAGGGGTTGGCATGTTTTCGATCACACAAGTGTGACATAATAACCCATCGCAGAGGTTGGCATGTTTTCGATCACACAAGTGTGACATAATAACCCATCGCAGGGGTTGGCATGTTTTCGATCACACAAGTGTGACATAATAACCCATCGCAGGGGTTGGCATGTTTTTGATCCCACAAGTGTGACATAATAACCCATCGCAGGGGTTGGCATGTTTTCGATCACACAAGTGTGACATAATAACCCATCGCAGGGGTTGGCATGTTTTCGATCACACAAGTGTGACATAATAACCCATCGCAGGGGTTGGCATGTTTTCGATCACACAAGTGTGACATAATAACCCATCGCAGGGGTTGGCATGTTTTTGATCACACAAGTGTGACATAATAACCCATCGCAGGGGTTGGCATGTTTTTGATCACACAAGTGTGACATAATAACCCATCGCAGGGGTTGGCATGTTTTTGATCACACAAGTGTGACATAATTTTACACTGCTGCTAATAGGTACTTCATTTAATAACAATACTAGTGGATCGAAATTCAGAAATATGAAAGTGCATATCGGACCTTTTAGTAAACGAAACTGAGATAAATAAAAGATGCTAACTGTCAAATAGAAACAAGATTAGAATGATAACAATGTCTTGTTGTGAACGAAAACTGACACAATTCGTGAGAGCAATCGCGTTGTCAGTAGTGACAGACTCTGTGTAAACAAACTCTGAGTAAGAAAAAAAGTAAATTAAAAACGACAAGTTCTTCCAATACTAAATTTACAACATTGATTTACGCATGTAGACAACTTTTGTAAGAATTGTAATAATTATTCTGCTTAATATTTTTACATCTTTTGCCACTCAAATCTGTTGTGGAAATTTATGCCAAATATTTTTGCCAAATCAAATCCGGTTTGGGATTCAGAAATCCGGTTGCGAAGCCGGTCTGTTTTAGCTCTCATTTACTGGTGCCACAATCTTTGCACTCACACCACTGCATGCACACAGAGAACTATGGAATATGGACTAGAGGTGTTTTTACTAGGACTGAAGCAGCGACACCAAGCCCATGTTCTGGGAGCATTTCTGTTCATATAAAATAGGCTATCACACAATAACATCATTTTGACTTTTCTAATCCCATTTTGAATTTTCACTGTCCTCTTGTAGGATCGCTTACAGTATCGCTTGGTTAATATCGTTACTGACACGTTTTCCCTAAAGTTAAAAGTTACTTTTAAATTTTTTCTCCTCAATGATTTCTCGACATTTTCCCCAACAGAAATATTTTTCTAGAGAATTTAACTCCTACAAATTAAATAATACATGTCTTTAACTCCACAATTTTTTTAAGTCATTTTACACATTGGGTAACGTTTTCTTTTGACATAACAAAAATGACCGTCATACGTCAACATATACGACATCCACCGTAGTTACTACCTTACAAAAATGTTACAAAATAAAAAGAAACTCCAGAACAACTCTTTGTTTCATACGACCGCGTTTTTCTTCCTACGAGGCGGTTACCTTACTTTGTATCCAATCATCCTGCACAGAGAAATTAAGAATGTCGTTCCATACCATACTGCGTGCGGATGTAGATCAAAAGAAACACTTGTCAGCTTCTTTATCCAGATAATTGCTCACTTGTTTTTAGTTATCGTCGATAATTCCATAATGAAAGTAGTTCAAGGCTGGGAGATCAACTGTTGACGACCCATTGCATAGCTAAATTTCGCTGTACATTAAACCATACATATTTCTCGTTAAAAAAATTCTGGAATGAAACAAAGGTACTCATCAGTCGAGTACTCAGTATTAACGCTGGTATATACGCGCGCGCGCGTTGTGTATTAATTTTAAATTTTGCATTTTGTTTCTACTGTTATTTTTAAATTAACTTTTGTGAATACTATATAAGAGTAACTGTGATTATGTATACAAAGTAATGAAGTGTAAATAAAGCATACACAAAAATATATAGAACATAAAAAATAAAAAAAATTCGTGAATATTCATAAACCTTAAAAATGTTTCTTATTCATTCGGAGCGAGAAAGCTGGTTGGGCTAAAACCTGAGTCTCTACTGTATGGCGTCAGGTAGAGACGATGCAGTCCCGAGGGACGCGATATTACTGTCCAAACCCATCCTTCTCACTTCCAAACTGTAGACCCTTTCAATAGGAAAATTGTCTCCAGTCTTTGGAATAAATCGTTATATAAGTAAAAATAAAGCAAATTATTTAATTTCTTTATTTAATTAATTAGAAGCTTTGAGAAATATAATTATTAAAGCTGTAGTAAATTGCTGTACTTACGTTACTGCAGGGTAATTAACTTTAATCGTATGGTTATTATGTGCTTTGTCGTAACTTTACAAGTTTACGCAACTTTTCCTGAACACAGAGAGACGGAGATGGAGCAGATGATAGTCTGTTGGACTCCTTTACTGCTCGGCGGCGGGTCAAATCCTGCCGTATAATGTCCATAAATCTGTAACAAAATATTTGGGTCTGAATACACGCGCGCGCGCACATACCCACATAAAAGTAGAAGGTGCAGGCCACTTTTACGATTATGAACTTTAAAAAAAAAAGTAATTACTAAATTTTATGAAATTTTAATTAGTCTGGCTCAGAGGATTAACATTATTCTATAACGCAGATCAAAATTAACTTAGGCCTGGAATGCATTGTATTAACATTTACAAAGTGATAGAAAAATAATTGTTGTTTTGCATCATTTCAGTAACTTGTACAATCAGCAGAAAACACTTTCTCTAAAATAATTATTCCGTTGTTTTTAAAGGGAATAGGGAACCTTCTATACCGCCCAGGTAAAATAAGCCATTTTTAGGTACATTTTTCTCTGAAACTAATTACACAATGCATATGAAATTTTTACTGTGTTTTCCATGGCTTTTATAGAACACCTGGTAGTAGAATTATTGTCTTATAAGATTTAAAAAAAAAATGTTTTTTTTTTAATTCTATCCGTAAAAAAAGGATTTATTTTTTCTATTTAGAATTTTGTATCAGTGAATTGAGCTTTATTATGGCAATAAATCTACTATAGCAAATGGGTAATATTATAGAGAGTGTGTACAAAAAATTTCAAGATTCTACGTTTCACAGTTCCTGAGAAAAATGTACCTTTACATTAATTTTTTTCGGGAAACGAGTATTAAAAGTTAGACTTATCATATATTCTTAAAAACAGCGCTGTTCCGTAATCTGGATCAGCATTTTTCAGCTCTTCGTCTTGCCTCTTCTGTTTTGTTTAGCCCCTTTAGTCACGTCTCTAGCAGGCTTTTCAGCTTTTTAGCCGGATCACATCGAAACTTCGTAGAGCATCAACAGACTGTTTATGTTTACTCAGCTTCAGCCCTAATTACTTGAAGATAGCTGTCTTCCATCATTAAAACTTAAAATGTCATCGTACACACCAAGTTTTAGGGTGGTAAGCCCAACAAATGTAAGTTTTGGGACTTCGGACCAAACGACGTTCTTAAAACTTTCGTTCGGATTTTGGGTACCCCCATGTAAACATTTCTTAAGAAGTTCTGAATTGGCTAAATCCTTTTAAATTTTCTTTATGGCCAACATAACTGGCTCTGGTAGGCTAGATTTTTGTTGGTGAGGACGTTTTAAGTGTTACGCATTATTAGGCCTATAACAACACCACGAGTCGGCTCCCTTGGGGCATAAACAGTGTCCGCATCTGTAAACAATGTGAAAATAAGTTGCCCAAATATTTTTTTATTTCCTGTACACTGGACGTTCCTCTCTATAATAACTTTGTAGTTTATCTGTTTCATCATCTATCAACCTATTTTTCCCCCAAGGACCTTACCATCTTCTAATTTCTTCCCTTTAATCTCTTTCTTTAATGTTCTTAGCCTCGTCCCTGTCCTCTTTTTCCTGTCTACTGTTATTTCATCGCCATAAAGCTTATCATCAATTACTTTCTGAAACCCGTTGCTATCACCATCACCCAAGTATTTAATGTATCTAATACCACAATTCACTAAATTTCGAAACACTTCTATTTCTGCGGCAACCTCCATCCCGCCAATTAATATTTTAGCAGGGAAGGTGGCGTGATCTGTAGCAGGTAGGCGAGGCTATAAATACGAAAGAAGACAGCTGACCAGCCTTTGTTAGGTCTTTCAATCACCACTCACAGGTAAGAAAAGATTATTTTACTTTACATTATTTGTAGTTTATTCTTATATTTCTATTCTTATGTTTATTTTTATATGTTGCTCCTAATTTTTGTAAGACTTACATTGTTATGATATAATTTTAATCGGATTTATATATATTTTGCCAATATTTGGTTTTCTGTGTTTTATTGTAAGTCGTTTTATGTTTTTTTAGCTTCTGAGAACGAGTCCAGATTCTAAAAATCGAAACTTCAAGTGGAAAATCCTACGATGGAAGCAATCCGAGTAGAAGATTTACCCAATAAAAATGGTGTACCCGATCAATGGTCGTCTGGAAGTGGTATTATGGTTCGTAAAACCATGATAAATGGCGAACATTTAAGAGATGAAAAAGCACTATAATTTTGTGGCACGAACATGTAAGGGGAAAGGGTTTACTAGTATCAGGACCGTTAATTCAGGAAAAGGCTTTGGATTTTTATTAAAAGATTGAGGGGAAACTGACCAGTTTACAGTGAGTAGAGATGGCATTGGAATACATCAGCCAACAAGATGAAGTGACGCCAAGTAACATCATATGCTTCAAAGATTAGTGGGATATAGCAGCAAAGAAGAGATCACATCGCCTGGAAACAAACGTCATTGGACGGTTTTTTAAATAATGATTATAAGTAAAACGGTGTTTAATATTATTTAAGATATTTTTATTGTCCCTTTTTAGATGATTTATAACGCGCTAATAGATGTCTTTTGTTCTTTAGGATTTCTTTGATTTATTCTAACTCAATTTTATCAGTAACATATTGTAAATTATAAAATCAAATTGGTTATTAGAATTTACGAAATGCCTTTAAATGGTTTAATTACATTCTGGAAAACATTACTGTATTGTATATATTAATTTCGTTTTCTTTTTGGAATGAAATGTAACTAGGATGCTCAACGTTTTTATCTGTTTCAAACCCTTTGTTCTAATACAAGTGAGCTGCAGTATATTTCGTAATTTTCATAAGTAAATTATTAAACACATACCTACAGAGTAATGAAAGAAACATCATAGTAAATATAATATAGTTCGAACAACGTCACTGTAGGCGATTAATTATGCGTGTAAACAAAATAATGCAGTAGATTATAAAGGCATTGACCTCCGTACTCCGGAATTTTCCAAATCTGGCCTGGCCGTCCACCACAGTGGGCCGGAATGTCGCCAGCCTACTGTATAGATTCATGCCTTTATTATTTTACATTAATTGTTTCTGAAAGTCCTTTTAATTTTTAAAATTTTTAAGTAGAGAGTTTATGCTACAGTTCATTTGACAGTTGATTCAGTAGTAACACGATAACATAGCCCTTTAAAACTTTTTTCTACGAATTATCGGTATTAACCTATTTAACTTTTCGTTCTCACCATCTGTGAATTAGCCTGATGGAGAAATTCAGGAAAACTACAGAAAAGTAATTTTTGTGGGTAGCGAAGTACGTACGTAGTTTTTTGTACGTAACATAGGTAAATGGACAAGAATTAATGGACAAGTACATTTTCACAAGAGAGCCTCCTGCGAGACGTAATCGCTGTGGCACGGTTTTGTCAGCTTTCCATCTTGTTTCAGAGTGCCCTGCTCTTCAACATCTACGAAGCAAAATATCCCTGCAGATGTGCGAAAAAGTTTAAATGACAAGACTGCAGCCGCCAACATGCTTCTCCTCTTAAAGGAGATTAAGTTGTTAACAGCAATATAGGTACGAACTCAGAAAATTATAAGAACATTAAAAAAATTGTGTAATTAAGTTAATGGACTGATATGTTATTATGACTTATTGTTATATAGTTGTTATATTTGTTACTTAGTGTTATATTTATTATATGTATACTTAGTTATATTTATTTATGTGCATGATGTGTATTTATATTGCTTGTGATGTGGGGGGTTAATACTTCTAATTTTATTTTGCATGAGTTAAACTAATATTGTTATTTTGTTAAATATTTTTATCTATCTCATTTGTTTACACTATTTGGTATTTAAACAAATATTTACTATACGAGTATATTGCGTATGTTAATACATCTGTTTAAGAACCTGTACAAATTCATTTTTGTGGTCGCTAATGACCGTTGCTGTTACAGCGACCTTAAAAAAAAAAAAATTAATGACAAACAAAGAAAAGATACGACAGTTACATTTCTAAGCAACAGTAACTGAAATAAAAATAAAAATTCTTGTACACTTATTTGACTGATTGCTCTGAAATGCAGAGGAAACTAACTTAGCTCAGAAAGGAAATGAAGTTCGATCAGTCTGTCACTTCGAAAGACATCAGATGGATGAAGCCGCTAAATGTAATTTTTTTTTAATTTGGTATTATGAAGCAGCATCACCACGTATTCAGTTCAACCACAGCTTTTGTTGTTCGTCCGAGATCGATTTGCTCCGACAGGACAAATCCCTTGTCTGATCTCCTTTATTGTAGGTGTTAGTCATAAGTCAACATGAATGTGCATTCAAAGGTGCCTGCTCGTACGATATGAAGGCATTGCTTACTTCAGTTAATACGCCTGCATTTACAATATTGTGATTCATAAACTTCTACATATTTTTCAGTACTGCAGTTAAAACGCCCCGGTTTGGTGGGTACCAATAAACTGAAAATGAGTTATGTTAATTAATGATAATTATTGTGTTGGTTCTGCCGGATGCAAACTGCCTTAGAACACGATCACCAGATCAGTTCACCAAGTGCAAGTTCGAGGAACTCATTGTCGTAAATATACAGGTGGCACATAGCGGTTGTGTCCCAGTATTTTCTACTCCTGTGTTAATATTTTGTTTCGTTTCATAATGTTTGGTGTAGACCAATGTTTTCAAAGTTTTTTTTACATGGCGATAATACTCAATAAACTTGTCACAATATTTATATAATTTTATATTGGGCGGAGCCTGATGAGCGTAGCAAAATCAGGAATAGCTCTCTATCCATGACTCGATGCATAACTTAGACCGCAAACTCCTCCGAAACTACTCAACCGAATGTTATAAAATTGTGCATACATATCCGGACTGTATTGTAGAATGCACACATGTAATTTTTATTTCTCTAAATTATTTGGTTCAAAAGATATTAACCATCTTTTAAAAAACGATTTTTTAAAAATCTTAGCTTAAACGTGTAAGAGGAAGAGAGATAGAGATGTCGCTGGCTGTCGCCCAATAAGATAAGATTTTGCTGTATCACAAATGCCGGTGAGTGTGCGTGTGCGGCTTCCGCCGTGCGTGCTCAGAGCGCCGATACTGATAAACCCATGTTCTGTGCGCTGATCTTATCTATGCATCATTAGACACCTGGCTTCATATCTGTATATCCGCTGTTCGCCAACTTCGTAGCCAACACTAGCGGTCCAATAAAAATTTTTACAAGTCATTACTAAAACCATTATCACAGCACCAGTAAGGTCCCAGAACAAAATATATTTATTATTACGTGAGGCATGTAATTTTTTGATTCCTTTTGCTATCTCTTACTAAAAGGTTCTAGAACAAAGTTAAGGAAAAATTTTGGCCCGCTCTCACCCCGAAAGAGTTGAAAACTACCCCTAAATGGTTGAAAATATGAAACGATTTGAGAATGCATTTTAAAGCCCTGAAATTAGGTACTTATAGGTTCTTGGGGGTGCTGATTACGATTATGAAGTCCAAAATTATATTAAACGCAAAGGGTAGTTTTTAAAGGGTTGAATCAGGCTATAATCAGGGGGTGTAATTATTAAACTTCGCGAGAATGCCGGTCATAGCCTCGAAAGTGAGTACCCATAGGTTTTGGGGAGTGCTGATTACGATCTTGATGTCAAGGGATACATCGGACGCAAGGGTTGGACTTTAAAGGGTTGAAAACCAACCCTAAAACGTTGATTACATGAAACAACGCAAGGGCGTACTTTTAAGTCCTGAAATTGGGTACCTACAGGTTTTGGGGGGTGATGATTACGATATTGACGTCAAGGGATACATCCGACGCAAGGGTTGAACTTTAAAGGGTTGAAACTTATAAAAAAAATAAAAGTTGGATTCCAAAGTTCTGAATAGCAAATAAAATGAAAAATTTCGAAAAAATATAAATAACAAAAAAGAGAAAAGGATGTCAGAAAAATTATGTTAGGCCTACAAATAAATTTATACAGTGTTCATTATAAATAATAAGTTTTTATTATATGTATAAACATAAATTCTTATTGGCAAAGTATCTACACTTTTATAAGTATACAAAATAGCCTATATTCCCTTTCATTCATCTTCGCTCTCACTTTCTGTTCCGTTTTCATCATTTGCGTCTTTTTCCTGAACAGGGGCTGCATTGAAGCAACTATTTCCGTTACAATTTCTACATGCATGTGTACAAAATTGCACTTTTTCTGCACCCACAAGCAACTCCACAGCCTCTACTGCAACTACAAAATAGCATTCGAAGAACATTATCTGGGGCTCCAGGCTGCGTCATTTTTATTGGGACCAAAGAGTCATCTTTATTTTCCCATCCCCAATCTAAAGGTGAACACTCTCTACCTAACCACATCTGAATTTGCAAATAAACTCTCTTCAAGTGCTCTCGTAAGCCATTTTCAGTTAGGATCAGACACTGTAATTGGACTGCATTTTTTTTGTGATGCTTGCAAGAAATGATTTATATCTTATTGTCTGCAGATTTTGCTCTTCAGTTCCTTCTTTTTGTAGTTTTGGTCTACTGTTTTTGGCAAGTTGTTCTAGTTTGCCGTATATTGCCTTTGTTAACTGTACTCCTGCATTGAAAATTATATCTACACTTTCATCTTCCTGTAGAAATACTTCAGCCAATTTTTGCAACAGTTTCTTGGATTCCAAATATTTAGCAACATTTTTTCCCCCGGTTATAAAAGCATGAAGTTGTATCTGATCCCGTAAAAGAATGTAGAAAAAGAATGTATTTTTTTAAATTCGTATAATTTTTTTCAAGACTTTTTGAAGAAAAAATTTGAGCAGGAGCTTTGTTTTTGTTTGGCTTCAAATAAAATATTGCTTTACCATCTGGTGGAGTTAATACGGTTAATAAGACCATAACATCTATGTCTTCAGATACAATTACAACCTTTCGTGAATCAAAATTAATGGATAAATCTACCGCAGTCTGAACAATTAGGCGATCCGCATCACCTTTGTCTCGATAACACAGAATATTATTTTTAGTTAGGGTTTCCATTAAATTAGTAATAAATCTGCTTTGATTAAACTTGTTAGCTAAAAGCGATTCCTGAGCAGTAGTGTTTATTGTCTTGTTTTGAAACACGCAGTCACGAGAGGCATTTTTTTGCGATCTTCGAAATCGCTCTTGACTTTTTGTTGTTTTTCCTCATAACCATCAAAACTGACGTGACAGTGATTACCAAAATTTCTTTTTATATATTGAAGATAACAGTTAAAATTGGCATTGAAACATATGCCTATTCCCCACCTTACTCGATGCAAAAGCATACCTCCATCAATTACAAAAATACATGAATACATGAAATACATGAAAGCTGAGACATTTTCACTAACTTCCGTGAAAAGATCGTATAAATCTGATTTTTGTGTTTTGCGCATAAATCCGTCATTGTCAAATAGTGCAAGCGGAAATGGAGCTAATTCATATTCGAAATATTTTTGAAATTCCTCATCAGATTTCTTCATTACGGAAATTCTTTGAAACAATAACAGTGGGTTGATTGCGACTTCTTCATTGTTAATCTTGATTGTGCTACTAAGAGCTAAAAGAGAAGTTTATATTTGCGGTTATCGAAAATAATAAATATGCATAAATATGCACAGAGAAGTTTAATATGCATTTTAAAAGAGAAGTTTCTTTGTCTTTTTAGGTAAAGTAAATTCTTTTAAATTTTTGCCATTAATTTTTTTCTAGTAGCTGATCCTTTTTCAAATGCCAAATGGCAATCAATAGAATCATTTCCAAAAACCCCAGACTCATAATTTTATCGTTACTCAGAAAGGGGTTATGTTGCTCTACAAATTTCTTTAACTTGCGTAAGTCTTCAGTATCTTTTTGGACTCGAGCATCAGATGCACCCACATGCTGGTGGCTTCTTTGTAAACAAATTTTACAAAAATTGTCAATCCCTTCCATTATGTGTCTTGTATATATTGTACCCTTGATCCATTTCCATACAACACTATCCGAGGCTCCTCTTTTAAAAAGCCCACCAGCAACTTTCATTGATCGCATTAATGTTTGTTCGATGTTTGGTCAGAAAAAACACCAACATAAAATTTGTCAGTTCTTCTGCAAGTGAAAACCCCTTGCTCAGTAAATTTCTTATATTCATCTGGATCCATACGAGAAGCAAGATCTTCAACGTCTTGCAAACAGATTTGTGCAGATTTAGCATATGCGAAAAGTCCTGCAGAGTAAAAGAATTGTATCATTAATTCAAGCGTTTGGCAGTGCAGCTACCAATCTCCCATACGCTCTGCAGCAACAAAATCTTTTAAAATAGGTAACATACGGAAGTATGATATCCATAACTTTGCAGTTTTACTTTTTTTCTCAAGTTCACATAGCTTATCTTCAAACAATTGACTTATTTTTATGAAAGTTTCACTGCTCTGAATCTCGTCTAGAATCATCATAAAAAACATAAAAGTCGTCCTCTCCAATGTTTACCAAATCTTGAAATTCGACAGTATTTTATTTTAATTCATCAAATATTATTTGCGATAAGGCTTGTTGCAGTAAAGTATGCGCTCGTAAGGCTCGAGCATACGCATGGCCAGATAATATGTGATTAACGCTATTCTCCGCGTAAATTAAACATAGGACTTCCCGGATTCCACTTCCGGCCATGATATTGCTGATGGTACCCATAAATGACATCGCAGCATGGAACCCACCAAGTCTAATGAATACTAGAATATCATCATAATTTGGCGAAGCAGCCACCATATCGCGTTTTTTTATGTAAAGGGGTTGATCGCATATTATGATGCAAGTTTTCACACCTTTATTTCTCGCTTCTTCAACAGACTCTTGAAGTGCAGTATACAACGTATTGTAATCGTTTGGTGCTGAATTTACGAAGGGTAAATAATTAATTGCAGATTGTGAATATTCCTGTATGCCACTTGTTAAATTTCCCATGAAGCCATTCCAGCCAGAAAAATTATTATTTTTCATGTACTTTATGTACATCCATAAAAAATTTAACTTTCCACAGCACGATAGAGTTAAGGATGGACTGCCTTCGGAGATTTTCACGACAATAGATTCTAATCCTTTGTTAGCAGGTCGATTATACGAAATGATAGGGATGTTTTCAACTGCTAGCAGTTCCGATACAGGAGGGATTTTTAATCTTTGTACTGGTTTTCGAGGTAAAATATTAGAGTACGGCGTTATTATTTGAATAGTTCCAAGATTATGGAAAGTACCATGACCATGAATGGTGGCTTTGTTGAAATCTGCGTTGTCCTCGACCATTTGAACAAATGTATCTGGTTTCACTATAATTTTTTCTTGATAAATGACAGAAGATTCATATAATTTAGTTTCGTAGTATGAACTGCTAAAACCTAAATAATGGCACATATTCATTATATTTATTGGAACACCTTCTCTATAAAACGTTGTAGATAATGAAAGTTGCAGCTGGGGTATGAATGATCTTGGACGTGTGGCAGACATGATAGCATGAGCGATCGATGTACACTTGTCTCTATAAATTTGTTTGTTTTCGTCTTTTTTGTCCTTGGTAATAATTTCATTGAAAAAAATAATAACTGCTCAGGAATATCTTTATTAGCATCAGCCAACATTTGATCACTTGCAGGGTAAACACCATGTTGCATGCAGTGGATTTAATGTCCTTACGAATTATTTCTGCAGCTGTTGCCAAAATTCGTCTTTTTTCGTCCTCAGGATTCTCCATTCGATCTGCACACCACTTATCATTCAGCACAAAATTCTGTGTCTTTGTAAAGCATATAATCGTGTGCTGGCGGTCTTGAGTACTAATAAAGATTTGGTCGTCATATTTTAATTTTAACCTTTGTACAATTGTGCCTTTGTGCGGTATATAATCATCTTCAGTTAAAACATTCTGAATTTCTAATAGTGTGAACTGACATTCTTCGTTTGTTTCCAGAAAATCAAAAATTTTGTTCATAGATGCGTTAATTAAGTCATTACGCGAAGGCTCATTATTATCATTTTTTTGATAAATATTGCACGTAACACCATTTGTGGTAGCGGGCATTTACATGCATTAAATCTTCTTCAGTTAAAAGTCTTTTGTAAATTTTACGATAGTAATCATTTCTTAAATTTTTTATTGCACTTTTAACTGTTGATGAATATCCAGGAGAAGAAACCAAATCTCACAAAATAAACAACATTTGTGCCACAAAAAAATTTAATTTTCTGGTTGAATGTCACCACTACAAGATTGTTTTTCATTTTCATCGCTGCGTCGTAATTTTTTTTGGGTGGACTACACAGTGATGTAGATAGTCTTCTTTTAGCGTCGGCTTGTATGATACTTTCATTTATATAGTACTGCCAGCAAACTTTATGTGCTAAAACAAATTGAGATCTGTTCAACATGCCTCGCAGGCCGTTATCTCTTTGGTGGCCCTTAAAGTTATAACCTTTATAAAATAAAGGTTATAACTTTATTTTATAACCTTTTATGAAGACTTCGAAAAAATCAGAAGGATCCATGGACACTAACTCAAAATCGGCAGAAAATTCCTCACGTAATAGACTATAAGTTAGTTACAATGTTGGACAATTCTTGGATTTCGTTGTCAGTAGAGGGATATTGAGAGTTCAAACCCACAAAGGAATGCCGCCTTTCTTAAAAAACACTAAAAAACATGATCTCAGAGATGACGCCGCCACCGCTGGACCCGCAGCATCCCGATGGACCACAGCACCGCGAATAAATTTTTTTATTTTTTTAATTTTATTTTTTTATTTTTTTAATTAAATTGATTTGGTGGGATGAGGTTCAATGGACCACCAGCATCCGTGAATATAATTTTTTATTTTTTTAAGAAAGCTGATTTGCATATCAGTGGGTGGTGTTGGGTGGGAGGTTTTTTTATTTCATATCAGTGGGTGGGGGGGTGGTTCCAACTCGAAGCATTATAGTGTATACTAAAATATATGATCAGGTGTACCAACCTTTGCATGAGTTCAAATTTGTTGTGTGTTATAATGTATATTAAATCTATATGATCAGGTGTACCAACCTCTGTAGTATTATTATAGTGTATAGATATTTTATATGAGCAGGGTTGTCAACATTTTCTGCGTAGGGGGGGAGGGAAATTCAAATATGTGTTATATAGTGTATATATTAAAATATATGATCAGGGTTACCAATCTTAAATTATTGTGTGCGTGTATAGAGCAGATCTGCCAACATTTCTTTCTCTTCTGTGGTGGGAAATTCAAACTATATATGGTCATAATTGTTACTCTCTCTCTCTCTCACACGGTGTGTATGTCTCTCTCTCTCTCTCTCTCTCTCGTTGTCAAACGTTATGCTCACCGGCATTATAGTGTATATTAAAATATATGATTAGGTGTACCAACCTTTACATGAGTTCAAATTTGTCGTGTGTTATAATGTATATTAAATCTATATGATCAGATGTACCAACCTCTGTATTATTCGTCCTCTCTCTCTCCCTCTCTCTCTCTCTCACACGTTGTGTATGTCTCTCTCGTTGTCAAACGTTGTGCTCAAACTGTTCTCCTCTCTCTGTGGTCAGTACCGCACGCATGTATATGAAATTAGAAAGTTTATTCGACATATATTAACGCCCTCTCTCTCTCTCTCTCTCTCTCTCACTCTCACTTGTTTCAACTGTGTCAACAAATAGTAACGTCCTCTCTCTCTCTCTCTCTCTCTCTCTCTCTCTCTCTCTCTCTCTCTCTCTCTCTCTCACACGTTTCAACTATGCAAGGTTCCATACCCTTTCTCCTGTCTCCCTCTCGTACATTGAGTAGTCGGTGTGATGAATAAATAATTTTAGCCCTCTCTCTCTCTCTCTCTCTCGTTGTCAAAACGTCGTCTTCATGTTCAATGTATTAAATAATTAATTAATAGTTTTATAATGCAGTCAGTGTGATTGATCCTTGTTAGAAATATATATATTTGGCGTCAATGAACTACTTACCTGTTATGTTGTTACAGATGACAAATCCATACGTTAACGGCTTAGCAATCTGGTACAATACTTCTGTTTTAAGGTCGCAGTTTACACACACACACATAGGTTCAGTAGTGTATAGCGAAATAAATTAAAATTATACACACACATGAAAACGGCGGCTGAAATTCATACAAATCTTCTGATGTAACAGTTCACAAAAAATAAATTAATTGTACACATGTTCAGAGGTGTAGAGTGAAATAAAATAAAGTCATAATTTGTTTAAATGATTAAATATATTTTAACATTCACAATATAAAATTCACAATTAAATAAATACATTAGAAATTGATATTTTTCGAAAGTTTATATATAATTGTGTGTCGTACTTGTAGAAGAAGCAACCTGCAACATAACAATACAACAACAACATTAAAATCATGTTAAATATCACACACACAGATGCACACGCAACGCGCGCACATACAGACGCATACGCAACGTAATCACACACACACACATACATACGCATACGCAACGTAACCAAACACGCAACGCGCCCACACACAGACGCAAACGCAACGTAATCATACACATACATACAACGTGTACACGTTTGGTTTGAATCATGTACATGTAGGGCCAATAAACAGATAACAGATTTAAATATGCTATAGTCATTGTAAGACGTTACAATCATTGAAGTGTTTAATAAGTAAATTGTATGTATGTATATATCACTGAATAATAATAATATAATCGTTCTAGTGTTAACGTTTGCTGCAACAGGTAAAGCAGTTTACAAATAATTACATATAGGTTCAGAGGCGTATAGTGAAATAAATTAAAAATCCATTCATCAAAACTTTGTAAATTAGAATCTGCACTACATTCAAACACACAGTGAAAAAAAAAATTAGTAATGTAGGTTGTTACCTTAACGTGGTACATGCAGAACTAGTGCTGTTACAAAATATATATATATAGTAGGAAAGCCCACAGACTACTAGAAATAGTTATCACCTGAAAAAAAGAAACCACACATTACGAACTAATATGTATAAACACAAATATCGTTACAATAATAATAATAATACATAAACTTACGTTTACTGCCGTCCGAACTGAAGTGTGAGGAGGCAATAACTATAGATATCACAGTAAGAATTTTTGTTGTTGTTTTTTTTTTTTTTTGTTAACCAGTGGTGTAACGGGGAATTTTAGCAGGTGGAGGAGCAGAGTCGTCATCGTCGTCGGCATGTATCCGATAATGACCGTACGCAAGCGTATCACGACCATTGTCTAATATATAACGCTTATCATCATACGGTGACAACGCTTGCTTATTTACACGCATCGTGTACAACGTATGATGATCGCTACGTAAACACAGCGCACTGACAGAAAACCGACAATGATCAGTGAGACACTTGCGATACATATCGTGTCGCAGACTCCTCTTAATCGCAACTCGAGGCACACCTTTACACACACGTTTTTGACTCGCATTGCTAGAATATTCGTTGGCCACAAGGAACGAATAACATTTCGCTCTGAGACCTACGAATTCTCTAATAGGACGACCACACGTTTCATCCTTGGCTGTTACATAATATATATTAGGAAAGTCGACAGAAATAGTTATCGCCTGCAGCAAGAATTTTTGTTGTTGGTGTTTTTAACAGGTGGTGTTTTTGCATGTACATACATGCAGAATTATGGCTGTTACATAATATATATTAGGAAAGTCGACAGAAATAGTTATCGCCTGCAGCAAGAATTTTTGTTGTTGTTTTTAACAGATGGTGTTTTTCATCCCCTGAAGCTTTGCATGTACATACATGCAGAATTATGGCTGTTACATAATATATATTAGGAAAGTCGACAGAAATAGTTATCGCCTGCAGCCATATACAAGTTTACCTAATGAAATTAACAATGCTATGAGACACTTACATTAAAAATGTTTGTATAACAGAAAAATCATTAATTATCCACTCTCTAAGTGCGTGTACATTATGGTTTGTACATAGTGTAGAAGAAGAATTGCAATGTGTAAGACATAACGCCCCAGGAATGTCTTTTGGTACGTCTTTTGGGCAACCAATGTCATCAAGATTTATTATATGATAATGAATTATTTTCGATTCTAAAAAACGTTTTTTCTCAAGACCCTTCACAAACACATATTTATATATGTTCGTATACGTTGTTAACACTGAAACAAGATTGTCGTACGGTGTCTCTCCTTCATCCCATCTTAGCCCATGATAGTTTGTCGTTAACCAGCAGTTGGTTCTAGTGTATTTCGAATTCGTAACGACTGTAGCAGGCGGGGCGAAAATCCAATGTCTGTATGCAAAACGTGTTACGTCCATAACCGACAACTCCTTTACTATATAATTGCCGTTGTCATCATAAAAGCAGTGAAAGTCAATTATTACAGCAGCGTTTTCCATTATACTATAAAAAAAAAAGAAACCACACTTTACAAACTAATATTTATAAACACAAATATCATTACAATAATGATAATAATACACAAACTTTCGTTTACTGTCGTCCGAACTGAAGCGTGGAGAGAGAATAACTAACGATATCACAGTGAGAATTCTTTTGTTTTTAACAGATGGAATTTTAGCAGGAGGGGGAGCAGAGTCGCCGTCGGCAATTAATTTGGCACGTACGTGAGATTTTAATAAAACAATTATCAGTTTTAAATAATAATTGTCGGAAACATCCCCGACTTTAAAAAAAAATATAGTTTACCTTGTAGTATAAAATTCAAACTATTAAATTGTCTCTCTCTCTCACACACATTTCTGATTACTATACAACTAATTGCATGTATGTTCAGATGGTTCTACCGAAATAAACCATTGTGTGTGTGTGTGTGTGTGTGTGTGTGTGTGTGTGTGTGTGTGTGTGTGTGTGTGTGTGTGTGTGTGTGTGTGTGTGTGTGTGTGTGTGTGTGTGTGTGTGTGTGTGTGTGTGTGTGTGTGTGTATTCGTTAAATCCGCCTTTCACTTTCTAATATGACACATGACACTCATTAGTTGCACCCATCACAAGTAATTATGGATTAGAAAGTATTCACGTCCAAACAAACATCGGCTGTCCCCTACCACCGGAGACCAATATATATATACTCAACAAATTTAACGATAAATTCTCATTTGACCTGCTTGCGTGCACTGACAAATCTATCACGACATTTTTAATAGTTGGAAGACTGTATTATTGTGCAATCGCAGTATACGCAAGTTCCTGTGTGTAGTCAACATACAATAGTTTTGGTGAGTATAATTTATTGTATGTACAGATTTTATTTAAACGTAAAAATTATTTGCATTAAAACATTATTTAATACATGTATGTGTATGTTCAAATCACAATTTATGAAATATATTCTTACCGTATTTTTTATATTACACTTCTAATTGAAGATATATATATTTTAATTTAATACATGTGTGTGTAAGCGTATGCGTATGATCAAATTACAATTTTCTGAATATATTCTTAACGTACTTTTATTCTTAACGCACTTTTAATTGAAGATATATATTTGAATTTAATACAATTTTCTGAAATATATTCTTACTGTACCTTTTATACACTTCTAATTGAAGATATATATATTTTTAGGTATAACTGAATTTTATCGGATTCACACTGACTGCTTGCGTGCGTTGATAAATCTATCTCAACAGTTTTTTAATAGTTGAAAGACTGCTTGAATTATTGTACGTTTCAGTATACACAAGTTCCTGTGTGTGTAGTCAACATTCGTTAGTTTGGTAAGCATAATTTATCAAGTACATTATTTATTGATTTAATACATGTATGTGTATGTGTGTGTGTGTGTGTGTGTGTGTGTGTGTGTGTGATCAAATTATTATTATCATCTGAAACAGAACAGTATATATAGATTCGAGTGGTATGTAAGACACTGTTATATGTTACTAAAATCATACGTAATTGGACCTAACATGATCCATGCTAACGTATGCGTTCGTTAGGTGTACGTGTGCATCTGTGTGTGTGTGTTCGTGTGTGCGTACGTTGCGTATGCGTCTGTGTGCGTCTGTGTGTGTGTGTTCGTGTGTGTGTGTGTGTGTGTGTGTGTGTGTGGGTGTGTGTGTGTGTGTGTGTGTGTGTGTGTGTGTGTGTGTGTGTGTGTGTGTGTGTGTGTGTGTGTGTGTGTGTGTGTGTGTGTGTGTGTGTGTGTGTGTGTGTGTGTGTGATCAAATTACAATTTTCTGAATATATTCTTAACGTACTTTTATTCTTAACGCACTTTTAATTGAAGATATATATTTGAATTTAATACAATTTTCTGAAATATATTCTTACTGTACCTTTTATACACTTCTAATTGAAGATATATATATTTTTAGGTATAACTGAATTTTATCGGATTCACACTGACTGCTTGCGTGCGTTGATAAATCTATCTCAACAGTTTTTTAATAGTTGAAAGACTGCTTGAATTATTGTACGTTTCAGTATACACAAGTTCCTGTGTGTGTAGTCAACATTCGTTAGTTTGGTAAGCATAATTTATGAAGTACATTATTTATTGATTTAATACATGTATGTGTATGTGTGTGTGTGTGTGTGTGTGTGTGTGTGTGTGTGTGTGTGTGTGTGTGTGTGTGTGTGTGTGTGTGATCAAATTATTATTATCATCTGAAACAGAACAGTATATATAGATTCGAGTGGTATGTAAGACACTGTTATATGTTACTAAAATCATACGTAATTGGACCTAACATGATCCATGCTAACGTATGCGTTCGTTAGGTGTACGTGTGCATCTGTGTGTGTGTGTTCGTGTGTGCGTACGTTGCGTATGCGTCTGTGTGCGTCTGTGTGTGTGTGTTCGTGTGGTGTGTGTGTGTGTGTGTGTGTGTGTGTGTGTGTGTGTGTGTGTGTGTGTGTGTGTGTGTGTGTGTGTGTGTGTGTGTGTGTGTGTGTGTGTGTGTTCGCTAAATCCGCCTTTCACTTTCTAATATGACACATGACACTCATTAGTTGCACCCATCACAAGTAATTATGGATTAGAAAGTATTCACGTCCAAACAAACATCGGCTGTCCCCTACCACCGGAGACCAATATATATATACTCAACAAATTTAACGATAAATTCTCATTTGACCTGCTTGCGTGCACTGACAAATCTATCACGACATTTTTAATAGTTGGAAGACTGTATTATTGTGCAATCGCAGTATACGCAAGTTCCTGTGTGTAGTCAACATACAATAGTTTTGGTGAGTATAATTTATTGTATGTACAGATTTTATTTAAACGTAAAAATTATTTGCATTAAAACATTATTTAATACATGTATGTGTATGTTAAAATCACAATTTATGAAATATATTCTTACCGTATTTTTTATATTACACTTCTAATTGAAGATATATATATTTTAATTTAATACATGTGTGTGTAAGCGTATGCGTATGATCAAATTACAATTTTCTGAATATATTCTTAACGTACTTTTATTCTTAACGCACTTTTAATTGAAGATATATATTTGAATTTAATACAATTTTCTGAAATATATTCTTACTGTACCTTTTATACACTTCTAATTGAAGATATATATATTTTTAGGTATAACTGAATTTTATCGGATTCACACTGACTGCTTGCGTGCGTTGATAAATCTATCTCAACAGTTTTTTAATAGTTGAAAGACTGCTTGAATTATTGTACGTTTCAGTATACACAAGTTCCTGTGTGTGTAGTCAACATTCGTTAGTTTGGTAAGCATAATTTATCAAGTACATTATTTATTGATTTAATACATGTATGTGTATGTGTGTGTGTGTGTGTGTGTGCGTGCGTGCGTGCGTGCGCGCGCGCTTGTGTGTGTGTGTGTGTGTGTGTGTGTGTGTGTGTGTGTGTGTGTGTGTGTGTGTGTGTGTGTGTGTGTGTGTGTGTGTGTGTGTGTGTGTGTGTGTGTGTGTGTGTGTGTGTGTGTGTGTGTGTGTGTGTGTGTGTGTGTGTGTGTGTGTGTGTGTGTGTGTGTGTGTGTGTGTGTGTGTGTGTGTGTGTGTGTGTGTGTGTGTGTGTGTGTGTGTGTGTGTGTGTGTGTGTGTGATCAAATTATTATTATCATCTGAAACAGAACAGTATATATAGATTCGAGTGGTATGTAAGACACTGTTATATGTTACTAAAATCATACGTAATTGGACCTAACATGATCCATGCTAACGTATGCGTTCGTTAGGTGTACGTGTGCATCTGTGTGTGTGTGTTCGTGTGTGCGTACGTTGCGTATGCGTCTGTGTGTGCGTGTGTGTGTGTGTGTGTGTGTGTGTGTGTGTGTGTGTGTGTGTGTGTGTGTGTGTGTGTGTGTGTGTGTGTGTGTGTGTGTGTGTGTGTGTGTGTGTGTGTGCGTATGATCAAATTACAATTTTCTGAATATATTCTTAACGTACTTTTATTCTTAACGCACTTTTAATTGAAGATATATATTTGAATTTAATACAATTTTCTGAAATATATTCTTACTGTACCTTTTATACACTTCTAATTGAAGATATATATATTTTTAGGTATAACTGAATTTTATCGGATTCACACTGACTGCTTGCGTTGATAAATCTATCTCAGCAGTTTTTTAATAGTTGAAAAACAGCTTGAATTATTGTGCGTCTCAGTATACACAAGTTCCTGTGTGTATATTCAACATGGGTGGGGGGGTGGTTCCAACTCGAAGCATTATAGTGTATACTAAAATATATGATCAGGTGTACCAACCTTTGCATGAGTTCAAATTTGTTGTGTGTTATAATGTATATTAAATCTATATGATCAGGTGTACCAACCTCTGTAGTATTATTATAGTGTATAGATATTTTATATGAGCAGGGTTGTCAACATTTTCTGCGGTGGGGGGAGGGAAATTCAAATATGTGTTATATAGTGTATATATTAAAATATATGATCAGGGTTACCAATCTTAAATTATTGTGTGCGTGTATAGAGCAGATCTGCCAACATTTCTTTCTCTTCTGTGGTGGGAAATTCAAACTATATATGATCATAATTGTTACTCTCTCTCTCTCTCACACGGTGTGTATGTCTCTCTCTCTCTCTCTCTCTCGTTGTCAAACGTTATGCTCACCGACATTATAGTGTATATTAAAATATATGATTAGGTGTACCAACCTTTACATGAGTTCAAATTTGTCGTGTGTTTTAATGTATATTAAATCTATATGATCAGATGTACCAACCTCTGTATTATTCGTCCTCTCTCTCTCCCTCTCTCTCTCTCTCACACGTTGTGTATGTCTCTCTCGTTGTCAAACGTTGTGCTCAAACTGTTCTCCTCTCTCTGTGGTCAGTACCGCACGCATGTATATGAAATTAGAAAGTTTATTCGACATATATTAACGCCCTCTCTCTCTCTCTCTCTCTCACTCTCACTTGTTTCAACTGTGTCAACAAATAGTAACGTCCTCTCTCTCTCTCTCTCTCTCTCTCTCTCACACACGTTTCAACTATGCAAGGTTCCATACCCTTTCTCCTGTCTCCCTCTCGTACATTGAGTAGTCGGTGTGATGAATAAATAATTTTAGCCCTCTCTCTCTCTCTCTCTCGTTGTCAAAACGTCGTCTTAATGTTCAATGTATTAAATAATTAATTAATAGTTTTATAATGCAGTCAGTGTGATTGATCCTTGTTAGAAATATATATATTTGGCGTCAATGAACTACTTACCTGTTATGTTGTTACAGATGACAAATCCATACGTTAACGGCTTAGCAATCTGGTACAATACTTCTGTTTTAAGGTTGCAGTTTACACACACACACATAGGTTCAGTAGTGTATAGCGAAATAAATTAAAATTATACACACACATGAAAACGGCGGCTGAAATTCATACAAATCTTCTGATGTAACAGTTCACAAAAAATAAATTAATTGTACACATGTTCAGAGGTGTAGAGTGAAATAAAATAAAGTCATAATTTGTTTAAATGATTAAATATATTTTAACATTCACAATATAAAATTCACAATTAAATAAATACATTAGAAATTGATATTTTTCGAAAGTTTATATATAATTGTGTGTCGTACTTGTAGAAGAAGCAACCTGCAACATAACAATACAACAACAACATTAAAATCATGTTAAATATCACACACACAGATGCACACGCAACGCGCGCACATACAGACGCATACGCAACGTAATCACACACACACACATACATACGCATACGCAACGTAACCAAACACGCAACGCGCCCACACACAGACGCAAACGCAACGTAATCATACACATACATACAACGTGTACACGTTTGGTTTGAATCATGTACATGTAGGGCCAATAAACAGATAACAGATTTAAATATGCTATAGTCATTGTAAGACGTTACAATCATTGAAGTGTTTAATAAGTAAATTGTATGTATGTATATATCACTGAATAATAATAATATAATCGTTCTAGTGTTAACGTTTGCTGCAACAGGTAAAGCAGTTTACAAATAATTACATATAGGTTCAGAGGCGTATAGTGAAATAAATTAAAAATCCATTCATCAAAACTTTGTAAATTAGAATCTGCACTACATTCAAACACACAGTGAAAAAAAAAAATTAGTAATGTAGGTTGTTACCTTAACGTGGTACATGCAGAACTAGTGCTGTTACAAAATATATATATATAGTAGGAAAGCCCACAGACTACTAGAAATAGTTATCACCTGAAAAAAAGAAACCACACATTACGAACTAATATGTATAAACACAAATATCGTTACAATAATAATAATAATACATAAACTTACGTTTACTGCCGTCCGAACTGAAGTGTGAGGAGGCAATAACTATAGATATCACAGTAAGAATTTTTGTTGTTGTTTTTTTTTTTTTTTTGTTAACCAGTGGTGTAACGGGGAATTTTAGCAGGTGGAGGAGCAGAGTCGTCATCGTCGTCGGCATGTATCCGATAATGACCGTACGCAAGCGTATCACGACCATTGTCTAATATATAACGCTTATCATCATACGGTGACAACGCTTGCTTATTTACACGCATCGTGTACAACGTATGATGATCGCTACGTAAACACAGCGCACTGACAGAAAACCGACAATGATCAGTGAGACACTTGCGATACATATCGTGTCGCAGACTCCTCTTAATCGCAACTCGAGGCACACCTTTACACACACGTTTTTGACTCGCATTGCTAGAATATTCGTTGGCCACAAGGAACGAATAACATTTCGCTCTGAGACCTACGAATTCTCTAATAGGACGACCACACGTTTCATCCTTGGCTGTTACATAATATATATTAGGAAAGTCGACAGAAATAGTTATCGCCTGCAGCAAGAATTTTTGTTGTTGGTGTTTTTAACAGGTGGTGTTTTTGCATGTACATACATGCAGAATTATGGCTGTTACATAATATATATTAGGAAAGTCGACAGAAATAGTTATCGCCTGCAGCAAGAATTTTTGTTGTTGTTTTTAACAGATGGTGTTTTTCATCCCCTGAAGCTTTGCATGTACATACATGCAGAATTATGGCTGTTACATAATATATATTAGGAAAGTCGACAGAAATAGTTATCGCCTGCAGCCATATACAAGTTTACCTAATGAAATTAACAATGCTATGAGACACTTACATTAAAAATGTTTGTATAACAGAAAAATCATTAATTATCCACTCTCTAAGTGCGTGTACATTATGGTTTGTACATAGTGTAGAAGAAGAATTGCAATGTGTA